>JANAVB010031617.1:31603232-31728232 GCA_029216955.1 Iris pallida
TGGTGGACGGGCGGGGTTCGACTCCTCGGGGAGTCAAAGGTTTTGTTCTTAGGGGGTACAAAAAAAAAAAAAAAAAAAAAAACAAAAATATATATATTATATATATATATATATATATATTATATATTATATATAATATATATATATATATATATTATTATATATATAATATGCACATGGGTTGTGGTGTAGTGGCAACACACATGTGCATGTGGTGGACGGGCGGGGTTCGACTCCTCGGGGAGTCAAACGGTTTGTTCTTAGGGGGTTAGGTTGGTGGGTTAGGTCTATATATATATATATATATATATATTATGTGCAAAAAAAAAAAAATATATATGTTTGCAAAAACAAAAGTGTTCCTTTACAAAATAAAAAAGGAAAGTACATAGTACGATTGATTTTTGGGGAAGTACAACGGTAGGAATCTGATCAAAGATGATCACTTTATGCCTTGGACGATGCGATGTCAAAGAATAAAGCCTTTGGTGAATGCTGTGTAGCAAGTGCTCAAGAGATTATGATAATTATTGATGCTTTGCAAGTGATTTAAAACTCTATTTATAGAGTTCTAGAGATAAATATTAAATTGTTATCCTGATTGGCGCACACTGCTGGGTGGCGTCATTCATCCCTTGGCATGAACGGTTGGTTTAACTACTTGGATGCATGGTATGCTGTGATTGATATACGCTTGGTCATGGGCAGTGTCACAGACACGTTCTTTGAGATTAGTGGCATGTGTGCTACGTTATCTAACTATTTCAGGATAATTTGATCAAATTGCGTCCACTGCTGGATGGCGCCATACGCTACTTGCTGAGTGGCGCCATACGCTACTTGCTGAGTGGCGCCACTGACTGATATGATAGTAATGATCATCTTGCGCCAATTAAAGATGGCGCGAGACAGCTGTTAGTCATTAATGGCAGATCTGACATGTCTGACCAAATCTCTTCGAGCGTCACGCGCTCGGAATTCGAACAAATTTTTCTCAACTATCGTACTGTTAGTCATGATGATAACTGTTTAGCTTCTCCGAAAAGATGGCAACGTGACGGGTAGCGCCACTTGATGTATGGTGCCATCTGATGTCTGACGCCATCTGATGACTGTCGCCACTTGATGATCTGAAAGCTGGCGCTTCTTATGAGTAGCGTAGGGTGCTGAGTATATTTTTTAGGCTTCTATAAGACCCCCTTCTAAGTTTTCAAATTTGAAAAGCTTCAAAATTTGAAATACTTTGAATAAGGAGTGGTTGGCGTATAGCAGTATCATAACCGACCCAACATTCAAGCACAGATAGTGCGATTGTTATAGCTTGGCCTTGGCTATAAATAGTCAAAAGGAGAGAGAAAATACTTTACTTTGCAATTTTCCTCTCTCAAGCTCTTTCTCTTCCCTAACTTTCGAAACTTTCGAAGCTTCATCCCGATCGTAATGGCCCCGAAGAAATCCACAGCCGCTGAGAAGGGAAAGAAAGTGGCTAAAGCCACTTCGTGTGTGCTCCCACTGAGAGTGCTACAGCACATCATGCCGTCGACGAGTGCCGAAGAGGCGAACCCAGCCTTGGAAGGTATGAGACTTGGATGGAGAAGACAACAGTAGAACTGCTCTCGCCATTCGCGTGAAGAGCGACCAAGGCCAACATCGACCGCCTCTTTCAGAGTGTTGGTCGATGCTTTGCGCCATCTGACATTATGCGTAGACCAAGCGCTAGTCGATATGATGCACCATCTGTTTAACTGTCAGATTGCATGCGCTAACTCTGTAGAGAGTTAAAATTACTTGTTTCTTATAATCTTTTATGACTCTAACTTTTGTTTCTTTTTGTCTTCTGCAGCGTCTATGGTGACGCCAAAGGCTGAGGTCACTGTCAAGGAGGAACTGCTATCTCCTTTCGTCAAAGAGGAATCAATGACTATTATGTAAGAAATAATTTCTAAAGTCGAAGTTCCCGTAAAGAAAGATCCGGCTTCAGAAGTCAGTGGCACTGGGAGCTCTAATCACCCAGCTCATGTGGATGACCTTAATCAGTTAGGGCCTTTCTATGCACGATGGTTGAGGGAGAGGTACCTGCCCCAGTATGACCATTCTCGGGTAAATGAATAAGACATCTTTCTTGTCTTCAATGTTTCCTGCTTTGATGTAGTAGCTTGTTTTTCTTTCTTTACAAATGTTGTCCTTTACTCCTTTTTATGGAGGAAAAAAATAAAGAACCCTTCTGTTTTCTTATTTGCTGTGATGTTATCTTTTTTTGAAACAATATTTGTCAATAATGGGTCATTTAATACGGACACTAGAATTTTTTTAGAGGTAATGTGACAAGTCGTTGATGTAGATAGTAGAATTCAGAGGTAATGTGGACATGAATTCGTATATTTATTGATTATCCTTGAGCCAACTAGGACTCAAGAATATGATATCTTTTAAAACAGCTGGGTTTCAAAAGATGATGTTTGCAATGATGGAGTAGATGATGTTGTCACTCTGGATAGACTCCACTGGGGATTCAAAGATTTTATGTATGTACAATATTTATTAGAAAATATAGTATACACTTTCAAACATGGTATTTCTTTAGGAATTTGTCATTAATAGGCATCATAGCGATTCAGCCATCCATTTTTGACAGTTGATAAGCTCTATTTGAGAAAACTTTGTTTATAACGTAGGCACATTCCCACTTTGATTCGAACTTGCCCTTGCTCATGTGTATCATAGTCATAGGACGTCTGACAGTAAGAACTAGTTCACCTTTTTGAAATGCTTGTACTTTGACCTTATGGTTGAAGGCTTTTGAGATACGGGCTTGATCTAGCTCGATGTATTATTGAGCTAGCAGATGTTTCTCGTCAAGTGCTTCAAGCTTCTGAAGTCGAAGATGATCATTGTTTTCTGTTGTGAGTTCATTGGCAATGGCTATTCTCAATGATAGAATCTAAATTTTCAATGGAAGGACAGCTTCACATCCATACACCAAAAAGAAAGGTGTACAACCGGTCGGAGTGTGTACGGTAGTACAATAGGCCCATAGACACTCTCCAAGCTATTCGCTCAAGTTCTATTTATTGGTAGAAACAAACTCTTTGAGAAGTTTGATGATTATTTTATTAAATGCTTCTGCCAAACTGTTAGCTGCAGGATTGTAGGTTGTAGAAGCGACATTGTTGATCCGATTGTCATCACAGAATTGAGTGAACTTCTGACTGATGAACTGCGGTCTATTGTCATGGATGATTCGCTGAGAGATGCTGAATCTGTAGAACACATGATGCTTGATGAAGTTGATAACATTGCTTGTCTTGACTTCAGCTAAAGGTATAACTTCATCCTATTTTGAGGAGTAATCGGTTATAGTTAAGATAAACCGATGTCCTCGAGATGAAGGTGGATTAATAGGACCAATGACATCCACGTCCCAAGCTTTGAAGGGCCATGATGCTACAGTCAGATGGAAAAATTTTGAAGGTTGATGAATGAAATCTGCGTGGATTTGACATGCCCGATATTTCCTTGAATATTCATTGGCATCTGACACTATGGTTGGCCAATAGTATCCCATGCATCAAATTCGGTTTTGTAGCTTAGGGCCAGCCTGATGTGCACCACAGATACCATCATGAGCTTCACGTAGTATCTGCTTTGCTTCATCTTCCACAAGACAACGTAGAAGCATACCGTCATATGATCGTCGATCGAGTATTTTGGAGGTGTGATTGTAATAGAATCAGAGTGATCATCGACGAATAGTAGTTACTTCTTTCAGATCTTCAGGTAGGATGTCATGTACCACAAAGTCGATGAAAGAAGCTCTCGAATCTTCACTCCTAGTGTAGACCTCGACTGAATTATTGGATTCCAGATGCAAATTATTTTCGATACAGAATAACTCCCGGTTAATGATAACGATCATCTGTTGTCTTTTTACAGGGATCGCTAATACTGCTGCTAGATTACAAGTGCATCAGCTTCTGTATTACATGTCCGACGTACATGTTCAATGAAGAAGCCTTGAACGATGTAGCCAACTTGACTGCTGCTTCATGATATGGCACGAGATCTTGATGCCGAACTTTATATGTGTCTCTAACTTGATTGACGATCAGCTTAGAGTCTCCAAATACTTCAAGGTACTCGATATCCAACTGTTTGGCTAATTGGAGACCGATGAGTAGAGCGTTGTATTCAGCAATATTATTGGAGCATGACTCGTCTAAAGAATAACCTCTTTAAATGGCCAATCCTTCGAGAGATACTAGAACGATTCCGACTCCAGCGACGATAGTACCTTTAGGTCCAATTCTGGATATACCATTAAAGAATAGATGCCAAACAAATATTCCTTCTGAAGTCGTGTTAGATTCCAGAGTTTTATTAGGAATTTCATCGTAAAGTTTAGATGTCTCAGGAATTAGATGAGCAGCCAGAAAGTCAGCTATGGCTTGACCCTTCACAGACTTTTGTGGGACATAGACCATATCATACTGTGTTAGTAGTATGGCCCATGTAGCGAGTCTGAAATTGAGTGTACTTGACTTCTTCATCAAGACTCCAAGATGATTGACTCTTGAGATGACATGAATGGTTTGGCCCGTGATAAAATATCGTGTTTTCTGGACAGCGAACATCAAGGCTAAACACTCTTTTGCTTTCGGGCTATATCGATGTTCAGCACCGATCATTGAGCGATTGAGATAATAGATGGCTTGCTCATGCCCTCTTTGCTCTTCTGTGCTAGCAAAGCACCCAAGGAATGATCCATTGCCTGGACATACATTAGGAAGGATATTCATATGAATGGAGGCACTAGAACTGAAGGGTTCATCAAGTACCGCTTTATGTCTTCAAAAACTTGCTAGCATTCTTCAGTCCAAACGAAAGACACACCTATATTCATTAGTTGAGTGAACGGTCTACAGCGTCTAGAAAGATTTGAGATGAATCTCCTGATGTACGCAAGCCGTCCTTGGAATCCTTGTAGCTCTTTTAGGTTGCGTGGAGGACGCATCTCTTGAGTGGCTTTGACTTTCTCAGGATCAACGTGTATACCCTTAGAGGTAATAACGAATCCAAGAAGTTTGCCACTAGAGACTCCCAGGAATGACTTGGTGGGATTCATTTTGAGTTGATGCTGGCACATTAGATAGAAGATAGTTCTTAAGTCTTGGATGCGATCTTCCTTTAGATGACTTTTGACAACAATATCGTCGACATAGCATTGAACTTTCTTCCATAAATGTTCTCGAAAGATAGTGTTCATAGCCCGCTGATCGGTTGCACCAGCATTCTTAAGACCAAATGGCATGACTATGTAGCAGTAGACTCCTAGAGTAGTGCGGAAATATGTGTGTTTTTTTATCTTCGGGGTTCATCCTGATTTGATTATATTCGGAGAATTTGTCCTTAAAAGACATCCGCTCAAACCCGCAAGTGTTGTCGATCATGACATCAGTGATCGGTAGAGGGAACTCATCCTTGGGACAAGCTTCATTAAGGTCTCTGAAGTCGATGCAGACTCGAATCTTCCCTATTTTCTTTATAACTAGGATGACATTAGCCACCCAGTTAGGATGCTGTTCTTCTCTGACAAAGCCACAGACGATGAGCTTCTTGATTTCAGATTCTATGGCATCCATCATGTTAGTTCAGAATCGACGTTGTTGTTGCTTGACTGGCCTTACATTCGACAGAATATTGAGCTTGTGGGTAGTGATCTGGGGATCTAATCCTGGCACGTCTTCATAGCTCCAGATGAATACATTAATGTATTCCCTAATAAGCTGAATCAGTTCTTATTTATCCGCTTCAGGAAGACTTTTGCTGATGAAGATTGGTCTTAGAGAGGCTTCATCTCCGACATCAACTTGAACCAACTGATCTTCGGTAGGTGGCTCACGTTGTTCGAAGCAAAGTTCCCAATGAGTATCCATCCTTTGTGCCCAAGGATCAGATTCAGAGACTTTAGCAAAATTGTCGTCGTCTTTCGAGAACTCGACAATTACCATATTATAAAATAGAGTCACTTGATGGACGTGTCCTACACTGGTGTCTGAATTCCATAAAACAGAGTCGGAAGAATTAGATCGCTCTTCCTTGTCAGACTCAAAAGCGACTGGGTCGTGATCGGCGAAGGGTAGACCAACTCATGCTTTGTTTTTCTGTAGAATTGTGTCACCCTCATTTCTCGTATTTCCCGTATTTCGTATTTATACTCGTATCTGGATTTTGGCATGTATTTTTATTTTTCTCAACTTGTAGAATTTCGGTATTTCTCGTATTTTGGGTTTTGATATGGCCCAATTTTAATTGGTTTGGGTTGGTTTGGTTTGGTTTAATGTGTATTGGAACACCTTAGCCTATGCTCCACCCTCAACGCACCACATCCCACCCTCTTTAAAACTCCACCAACTTTCTCTCTCTCCTCATAAACCTCCATTAATTTTCTTCTTCTTCTCCTTCCTCTACACAACACCAACCCATAGACAGGTGCACCTTGCCACCACATGAGAACCCTATTTTATTTGTCTATTTGCTAGATTAGGACATGGTGATCAACATTAGAACTTGGTATTTTGTGATTTGGAGTCTTCATTGTTCTAGATCTAAGTTTTCTTTATTTTCGGATTTATATAGTTTTGATCCATTTAAGTTGGATTTTTATGGGTTTTGATGTTTCCATGTGGAAGAGAATTCAATTTCACCCAAGTTGGAACCTTAGAAATCCGGATTTGGAGTCCGGATGGCCAAGTTATGAACTTTTGAAGCTTTGGGTTCAACCATGGAGTTCTTGCTGGTTTGGAGAAGACAGTGAGCAGTGTGCAGAGCTTTTTAGCTTACGCCACTGAGCTGCGTGCGCTCTTTAGCTCCGCGTACGCAGACTTGGGTACGCTTCCTGTTGGAAGCGTGTCTCTTGTGTACACAGACTTGCGTACGCTTCCTGTTGGAAGCGTGTCTCTTGTGTACGCAGACTTACGTACGCTTCCTGTTGGAAGCGTGTCTCTTGTGTACGCAGACTTGCGTACGCTTCCTGTTGGAAGCGTGTCTCTTGCGTACGCAGACTTGGGTACGCTTCCTGTTGGAAGCGTGTCTCTTGCGTACGCAGACTTGGGTACGCTTCCTGTTGGAAGCGTGTCTCCTGGTACGCAGACTTGAGCGTGCCCTGGTACGCAGACTTGAGCGTGCCCTGGTACGCAGACTTGAGCGTGCCCTGACTTGAGCGTATGCATGTCCTGAGCGTACGCTTCCCCCTGTGTGCGTGCTTTTGTGCGTACGCAGCTCTCCTGTGTGCGTGCTTTTGTGCGAACACAGCTCTCCTGTGTGCGTGCTTTTGTGCGTACGCGGCTCTCCTGCGTGCGTGCTTTTGTGCGTATGCTGCTCTCCTGCGTGCGTGCTTTTGTGCGTACGCTGCTCTCCTGCGTGCGTGCTTTTGCGTGTATGCTCCCCTGCGTGCGTGCTTTTGCGTGTATGCTCACCCTGTGTGCGTGCCCTTACGCGTACGCCCAACCCCCTGGCCCCTTGCTTAAACCCATTGGCTCTTGGAGTATTGGTTTTATTTCTCGACTTGGTTTCTCTTTTGTGGATTGGGTTTCCTGAGATCTTGTTCAACACAGCACGACTATCTTGACCCGACACGGCCTAACACGATTTTCAAGTAACTGTTTATGACTAGTACGGTTTTCGGGATTTTCTGTGAATTATGATCCTGGTATTCTCTGATCTCCTTGCTAGTGACCCAGTGGGGTGCACACCTAGCTTGTAACTTGTAATTAATCTTTGTGACTTGATAACTTGATAGTGGCCCGTGACGGTGCACTCCTGACTTGTAGCATGACTTGATAACTTAATGCTGTTGTGACGACTAACTTAGCTTGACCTGCCTTGACACCATGGGTGGTTCTTCCTTGCTTGCTTGTTAAATCCACTTGTCCTGTCTTGCATCATATCTAGGATGGGACTCCTGAGTACCACGATCAGGGGTACCTACCAAAATATATTAAGGCTAATAACTAGAATAACACAGTAGTCATGCAGAGATGACACAGCTACAGGCAATCCCGTTACCTGGGCACTCTTGGGATCTGTAGCCTGCCAACGAGTAGGGCGCATTTCCAGCACACTGTCATGTGTTGCACCTTCTAAGTCACTTAAGGGTACATGCATTTCCTGGACGATGTACCCACCAGAATTCAACGCCTAACTTTCGACCTGGGAAACCTGGATGGTCTGCAGGGCTTGTGGCTGTGGAATCATCTCACTGCATCTTGTTAGTAATTAGGTCTGTGATAACCCTAGTTAGTTAAAGTAGTAAGCCGTAGTATCTGCTTGGCCGTGATTGATTGAATGAGGTATAACCAGTCTATTCATGTCTTGATCTAGTACAAGATTGCTTCCTGTCTTGATTTCTTACATTATTATCTTGCCGATAAATGGTGGGAAACCCAGTTCTGTTCAGATGAAGGGTTAAAACCCCGGTCCTTGTTTGGGTTACGGGTTGTTATCTGGCTATCAGAATAGTTCTATGGTTATCTCGTCGTATATCATCCTGACATGTTTTCATAAATTCTAGTGTTAATATTAGATTTTTTTGTGCTATTTGCTGGCTTTTGTTCTTATTTTGTGGCCCCCTTGTGGCACTTGCTCTTTCTGGGGTTGACCCAGCTGGTTTTGTGTGGCTAGATTTCGGAGCAGCTCCCGAGGATCTACCAAGCTTCCAGCCCAATGGTGACAACTAGACGGAACCCGGGCCAAGAGTGGGTTTTCCTTTTTGTCTTGCCCACTTTATTGTAAAACTATTCTTTTGAGGCGTTTAGCCGACGAGCACCTGTTAGCTCGATGCACTTTTACTTACTGTCTGCCTACGGGCTGTAAACATGATTAATAAATCCTAGGGTTGATCATGTACGACTAAACTCTTGCTGGTCCTAACATTTTGTAACGACTAGCTTCATGATCAGCTGAATATGTAATATTTGGGACGCCTTATTATTGTATATTTAATGATCATACATCTTGCGACCTTACTTACTTACTTGTGATTGAGACGACATTAGACTTGTTCATGACCATAAGAGAATGTTGGCTTGTAGTAAACCCTCATATATCTAGACAGCCGTGACCGTATATCGAAATGGTTTCCATTTCAATATACGTAGCTGGCTATGTCTGCCCCCGCTCTCCAGTATTCTGGTTCTGGGGCGTGACATGGTTTAAGTGGTGGCCCATGCAGGTCTTGTGAATCAAGATATGTGGGGGTTTACCAGATAGATGTCTCAATCAGTACTCGTCCTTGATCTCTGTTCGTATCCTCTGAATCCCTGGATTCTTGTCCTGATCCTGTGCTTACATCATTAATCTGTCCGGGTCCTTTCCTTATTGTTCCCTGTGTCGTCTTCTTCAGCGACACTGTACCTGGTCCTACCGGTCAACGAGGTGGAGCATTTCCCGCGGATCAGTAGCAACCCGGAGATCAAGTCCAGCATTCTGGGGTATCCTCCAGAGTTGTGCCTACTGGAGGAGAGTCACCAGTTCGGCCCGTCCAGCCCGCAGAGCCAGATGATGGTACCTTAGTAGGCCTCATCAGAACCTTGATAGCTTCCCAGGATCGTCGAAGCGACGCCCTGCACCAGACAGTTCAAGATGCTTTGACTAGAGGCGGTCATCCAGGGAACCAGGCGACGAACAGCTTCAAGCGATTGAACCCTCCTTTCTTCGACGGCAGCGAGGATGCGATTGCCGCGGATGCATGGCTTCAGGATACCGAGGTGATTATGGAAGTAGCTAGGACACCTGAGAATGAGAAGGTGGCGGTGGTACGCCTGCAGTTGTTGGACTTGGCTCGCAGTTGGTGGGCGACGCAAGCCATGGGGTTAGTGGCACCCATTGCTTGGGCAGTGCTTAGAGAGAGATTCCAGACGAAGTACTTTGATGCTGTGGCTCGGTACGACCAGCAGACCAGATTTACCAACTTGAAGCAAGGAGGCAGAACAGTCGACAGTTATGCATCAGAGTTTTCTAGACTCAGTAGGTTTGCCCCCACCTTGGTGGCGACCGAGTTTGATAGGGCCTAGCGGTTCCAGCAGGGGCTGCATTTGGAGATCTTGTTGGCAGTAGAACAGTTCGAGCACCAGACGTTCGATGCAGTCTTGAGAGAAGCTAGGAGGCATGAGTATACCTCCCAGAGGATCGTGGATAGGACCGGAGGTAGAAAGCGGTCCCACAGCCAGATGTACCAATCATCAGCTCCAGCCCCGGCAGCTAGGGGATTGACCATTGGAACTCCGAGGCGGGCGGCCTCAGTAACATCGGTTCAACATTCGACCCCGACGTACCCGCAGTAGCAGAAGCAGAAGTAGACTTCCGCGATGGGATGTTCTCATTGCGGGAAGCCAGGGCATGTAGTGACAGACTATCGCAGGGTGCAGGGTTTGTGCTTGGCTTGTGGAGCAGCAGATCATAGGGTAGGGGCTTGCCCGAATAGGGGTGGTTCATCAGCATCCAACCCTTCTAGCTCTTCGGTGAGAGGACCGGCCCCAGCACCAGTTCAGCAGCAGCAGTATCAGTCTTCGAGGCCCTTGCCGCCTCAGTCTCAGGCATTCCAGCAACAACACCCCCAGCAGTATGCACAAGCCCAGGCTCAGATCCAGAATAGGCAGAGAGGTTTCCAGCAGAGGGGACCAGCAGCCAGAGGACAAGGTCAGGCCATGATGATGGCTATGGAAGAAGAAGTTGCACCAGGTGAGGTTGTGGCAGGTACTATTCTCGTCAACTCCTCTCCAGCGTCTGTATTATTTGATTCTGGTGCATCGCATTCATTCATGTCTGTACGATTTGCGATACGGATAGGATTGGAGCCCGAGTCATTATCAGTGAGGCTCAATATACTTACTGGTAATGGTCTTGTGGGGGTAGATCGAGTGTTTTTCTCGTGTCGGGTCATAGTTAGCGGTAGGGAGTTCCCCGCTAGATTCATAGAGTTTCCTATGGCAGACTATGATGTAGTCCTAGGCATGGATTGGTTGAGGAACCAGTATGCTAGGATAGACTGCCATATTGGCAGAGTTGTCTTTAGTATCCCCGGCGAGCCAGTGTTTTCGTTTTCCAGAGGCGCAGTGGAGCCATCTTCCCCAGCATTGCGGATGGCAGTAGCAGCAGTGCAGTTACCCCGGATAGTTGAAGAGTTTCCAGATGTCTTTCCAGAGGAGCTTCCAGGGATGCCGCCAGAGCGGGAGATTGAGTTCACTATAGACTTGATTCCCGAGACAACACCAGTATCAAAGCGAGTCTACAGGATGGCGCCTTCAGAGTTGGAAATTTTGTACAAGATGATTAAAGAACTGAGGACCAAGGGATTCATCCGTGCAAGTGGATCGCCTTAGGGAGCCCCGATGCCTCTTGTGAAAAAGAAGGATGGTACATCCAGGCTATGTGTTGATTATCGTACCTTGAATTCGGTGACAATCAAGAACAGATACCCTCTTCCGAGGATAGATGACTTATTTGATCAGCTCAGAGGGGCTTCAGTGTTCTCGAAGATCGACTTACGGTCGAGATACCACCAGATCAGAGTCAGAGAGCAGGACATCCCGAAGACAGCATTCAGATCAAGGTATGGACATTGAGAGTTCCTGGTTATGCCCTTTGGAGCGACCAATGCGCCGGCCGTATTCATGGACCTCATGAATCGCATTTTCATGCCTTACTTGGATCAATTTATGATCGTGTTCCTAGATGACATTCTGGTCTACAGCAAGAGTGAAGCAGAGCATGAGCAGCATCTCAGAGTCGTCCTCCAGACGCTTAGGGAGCATCAGTTGTACGCCAAGTTCAGTAAATGCGAGTTCTGGCTCGATCGCATTTCGTACTTGGGTCACATCATTACCCGAGGAGGAGTGGAAGTGGATCTCCAGAAGATTGTAGCTATCGAGTTATGGCCGGTACCCAGTTCAGTGGCAGAGGTTCGCAGTTTCCTTGGATTGGCAGGCTACTACCGGCGGTTCGTTTTAGATTTCGCAAGGATTTCAGCGCCGATGACCCAGTTGACCCGCAAGGATGTGCCGTTTGTTTGGACAGCAGAGTGTCAGGAATCATTTGAGAAGTTGAAGCAAGGTTTGATAACGGCTCCCATTCTCACCCTTCCAGATGGGACCGGAGGATTCACGGTTTATTGCGACGCTTCAGGCAGAGAATTGGGGTGTGTCTTGATACAGCATGGGAAGGTAATATCTTATGCGTCACGTCAACTACGTGATCATGAGAAGAATTACCCGATCCACGACTTGGAATTGGCGGCGGTAGTGTTTGCTTTGAAGTTGTGGAGACACTACTTGTACGAAGATAGAGTGGAGATCTTTACTGATCATAAGAGCCTGAAGTATGTTTTTACCCAGAAGGACCTTAATATGCGGCAGAGAAGATGGCTCGAGCTACTGGTGGACTATGATGTGGATTTGCAGTATCATTCCGGGAAGGCCAACGTTGTAGCAGATGCATTGAGCAGGAGAGCCGGAGTTTATTTCCTGACGGTACAACCAGAATTATTGGCAGATCTTCAGAAGATGGGAATTAAAGTGGTTCTTCCAACCAGCGTGGCATTGATGGCCAGTCTACAGGTTCAGTCCAGCATAGTTAAGAGAATCCGGATGGCGCAGTCAACAGATTCCAAGATCCAGCGACTCAGAGCAGAATGTGAAGCAGGAAGAAGGCCAGAGTTATGTATCCATGAAGACAGTACACTTCGGCACGGCACTCATCTTTGTGTACCCAGTAGAGATATCAGACAGGAAGTCATGGCAGAAGCCCATAGTTCACAATATTCTATTCATCCGGGTGGTACGAAGATGTACCATGATATTCGTCAGCATTTCTGGTGGAATGGCATGAAGTAGCCCGGTTTGTCTCTCGGTGTTTGGTTTGCCAACAGGTTAAAGCTGAACATCAGAGGCCCGCTGGACTTCTTCAACCCTTACCGATCCCAGAATGGAAATGGGAATATATAACCATGGATTTCGTGACCGGATTGCCCAGATCTCCGGCCGGCAGAGATGCTATTTGGGTAATTGTGGACAGGCTTACCAAGGTGGCACACTTTCTCCCATTCAGAGTTGGACAGTCGACGGCGCAGCTAGCAGAGATGTATCTCAGGCAGATCGTCAGGCTTCACGGTGTGCCAGTCAGCATCACCTCGGACAGGGATTCAAGATTCACATCACACTTTTGGCGCAGCTTGCAGAAGAGTTTGGGGACTCGCCTTCAGTTCAGCTCAGCTTATCAGCCGCAGAAGGATGGTCAGTCAGAGCGCACAATCCAGACTCTTGAAGATATGTTAAGATCTTGTACCCTTGACTTCGGTGGTTCGTGGGAGAATCATCTACACCTGGTGGAATTCTCGTACAACAACAGTTATCAGGCCAGTATCCAGATGGCACCCTTCGAGGCTCTTTATGGCAGGAAGTGCAGATCCCCGCTAGCATGGGACGATGTCGGGGAGAGGCAGATGCTCGGACCCGAATTGATTTCCCAGACAGTTGAAGTGGTCAGGAAGGTCAGAGATCACCTCCGAGTTGCCCAGGACCGCCAGCGCCATTGGGCCGATGCTCATCGGCGTCCCTTAGAATTTGCTGTCGGCGACCATGTATTCCTTAGGATTTCGCCTAACCACGGCGTCATTCGCTTTGGCGTGCGGGGAAAGCTTAGTCCTAGGTATATAGGGCCGTTCGATATTCTAGAGCGAGTAGGAGATGTATCCTATCGTCTCGCTCTTCCGCCGTCGCTAAGTGAGGTACATGATGTATTCTATGTGTCCCAATTACGATGGTATATTCCAGACCCGAGCCACATCCTAGACCATTCGGAATTGGTTATTGGTACCAACCTTTCGTATGAGGAGAGGCCCGTGTCTATTTTGGACCGGAAGGAAAAGATACTCAAGAACAAGACTATTAAATTAGTCCGTGTTGCTTGGGGTCATCACTCTCTAGGTGAGTCAACGTGGGAGCGTGAGGACGACATCCGATCGCGATATCCCTACCTGTTTAACTCGTGAGGTATAATATCTTTCTTATGCCTTACGTTTTCCCTTCCTTGCTTGCATTGTATGATTGTATGATTGAACTGCTTAGTGTAGCTCGCTTGTGCTCAGTGTAACTTGTCGTGACAATCTCTAGCTCCTTGATTAAATTCCGAGGACGGAATTCTTTTAAGGTGGGTAGAGTTGTCACCCTCATTTCCCGTATTTCGTATTTATACTCGTATCTAGATTTTGGCATGTATTTTTATTTTTCTCAACTTGTGAAATTTTAGTATTTCTCGTATTTTGGGTTTTTGATATGGCCCAGTTTTAATTGGTTTGGGTTGGTTTGGTTTGGTTTAATGTGTATTGGAACACCTTAGCCTATGCTCCACCCTCAACACACCACATCCCACCCTCTTTAAAACTCCACCAACTTTCTCTCTCTCCTTATAAACCTCCATTAATTTTTTTCTTCTTCTCCTTCCTCTACACAACACCAACCCATAGGCAAGTGCACCTTGCCACCACATGAGAACCCTATTTTATTTGTCCATTTGCTAGACTAGGACATGGTGATCAACATTAGAACTTGGCATTTTATGATTTGGAGTCTCCATTGTTCTAGATCTAAGTTTTCTTTATTTTCAGATTTACATGGTTTTGATCCATTTAAGTTGGTTTTTTATGGGTTTTGATGTTTCCATGTGGAAGAGAATTCAATTTCACCCAAGTTGGAACCTTGGAAATTTGGATTTGGAGTCCGGATGGCCAAGTTATAAACTTTTGAAGCTTTGGGTTCAACCATGGAGTTCTTGCTGGTTTGGAGAAGACAGTGAGCAGTGTGTAGAGCTTTTTAGCTTACACCACTGAGCTGCGCGCGCTCTTTAGCGCCGCGTACGCAGACTTGGGTACGCTTCCTGTTGGAAGCGTGTCTCTTGCGTGTGCAGACTTGGGTACGCTTCCTGTTGGAAGCGTGTCTCCTGGTACGCAGACTTGAGCGTGCCCTGGTACGCAGACTTGAGCGTGCCCTGGTATGCAGACTTGAGCATGCCCTGACTTGAGCGTACGCATGTCCTGAGCGTACGCTTCCCCCTACATGCGTGCTTTTGTGCGTACGCAGCTCTCCTGTGTGCGTGCTTTTGTGCGTACGCAGCTCTCTTGTGTGCGTGCTTTTGTGCGTACGCAGCTCTCCTGCGTGCATGCTTTTGTGCGTACGCTTCTCTCCTGCGTGCGTGCTTTTGTGCGTACGCTGCTCTCTTGCGTGCGTGCTTTTGCGTGTATGCTCCCCTGCGTGCGTGCTTTTGTGTATATGCTCACCCTGTGTGCATGCTCTTACGCGTACGTCCAACCCCCTGGCCCCTTGCTTAAACCCATTGGCTCTTGGAGTATTGGTTTTATTTCTCGACTTGGTTTCTCTTTTGTGGATTGGGTTTCCTGAGATCTTGTTCAACACAGCACGACTATCTTGACCCGACACGGCCTAACACGATTTTCAAGTAATTGTTTATGACTAGTACGGTTTTCGGAATTTTTTGTGAATTATGATCCTGGTATTCTCTGATCTCCTTGCTAGTGACCCAGTGGGGTGCACACCTAGCTTGTAACTTGTAATTAATCCTTGTGACTTGATAACTTGATAGTGGCCCATGGCAGCGCACTCCTGACTTGTAGCATGACTTGATAACTTAATACTGTTGCGACGGCTAACTTAGCTTGACCTGCCTTGACACCGTGGGTGGTTCTTCCTTGCTTGCTTGTTAAATCCACTTGTCCTATCTTGTATCATGTCTAGGATGGGAATCCTGAGTACCACGGTCAGGGGTACCTACCAAAATGTATTAAGGCTAATAACTAGAATAACACAGTAGTCATGAAGAGATGACACAGCTACAGGCAATCCCGTTACCTGGGCGCTCTTGGAATCTGTAGCCTGCCGACGAGAAGGGTGCATTTCCCGCACACTGTCATGTATTGTACCTTCTAAGTCACTTAAGGGTACATGCGTTTCCTGGACGATGTACCCACCAGAATTCAACGCCTAACTTTCGACCTAGGTAACCTGGATGGTCTGTAGGGCTTGTGGCTGTGGAATCATCTCACTGTATCTTGTTAGTAATTAGGTCTGTGATAACCCTAGTTAGTTAAAGTAGTAAGCTGTAGTATCTGCTTGGTCGTGATTGATTGAATGAGGTATAACCAGTCTAGTCATGTCTTGATCCAGTACAAGATTGCTTCCTGTCTTGATTTCTTACATTATTATCTTGCCGATAAATGGTGGGAAACCCAGTTCTGTTCAGATGAAGGGTTACAACCCCGGTCCTTGTTTGGGTTACGGGTTGTAACCTGGCTATCGGAATAGTTCCATGGTTATCTCGTCGTATATCATCCTGACATGTTTTCATAAATTCTAGTGTTAATATTAGATTTTCTTGTGCTATTTGCTGGCTTTTGTTCTTATTTCGTGGCCCCCTTGTGGCACTTGCTCTTTCTGGGGTTGACCCAGCTGGTTTTGTGTGGCCAGATTTCAGAGCAGCTCCCGAGGATCTACCAAGCTTCCAGCCCAATGGTGACAACTAGACGGAACCCGGGCCAAGAGTGGGTTTTCCTTTTTGTCTTGCCCACTTTATTGTAAAACTATTCTTTTGAGGCGTTTAGCCGACGAGCACCTGTTAGCTCGATGCACTTTTACTTACTGTCTGCCTACGGGCTGTAAACATGATTAACAAATCCTAGGGTTGATCATGTACGACTAAACTCTTGCTAGTCCTAACATTTTGTAACGACTAGCTTCATGATCAGCTGAATATGTAATATTTGGGACGCCTTATTATTGTATATTTAATGATCATACATCTTGCGACCTTACTTACTTGTGATTGAGACATTAGGCTTGTTCATGACCATAAGAGACTGTTGGCTTGTCGTAAACCCTCATATATCTACACAGCCGTGACCGTATATCGAGATAGTTTCCATTTCAATATATGTAGCTGGCTATATCTGCCCCTGCTCTCCAGTATTCTGGTTCTGGGGTGTGACAAATTGTAGTGACTTTCCTTTTGGAGCAGGGATACGAATAAGTGTTCGTCTTCCCCTGCCACCGTTGAGGCCAGTCTTGAAGTTGCAGCCATCTTTTGAATTATGTTCTTTGATTGTTGACTGTAATTGTAGAAACATGAAAAATATGGAGTTCATGCGGATTACAAATTGCTACATAGGTACATTGGACCAAACAGGTCCGCATGAAGGAAAGCTGCATGACTGTTCAAAGACATATGCGTCCTATCGACGAACTGCTGTAGAAGAAAAATATGCGACCAGGGAGGAGCAGTTCGACTGATAAAGCTGACAAGTCCTGGCAAAACATGACAGTTCTGACATTTTGACAAGAAAGATGAGACATGGGACGTTGCCCAAAAGCAGGGTTCGTACGCCTCCATGCGGCCAGAAGAGTGTCATCTAGGCCGCATGACACTTATGCGGCCCCAAAATTTCCAAAACTTCAGGCAGACGAGAGTAATTGTGATTCAGGCCACATGCTTGAGTCTCATGCGACCCCACACGATCAAAGACCGAAAACACCATACACAGCGAGACACGTGGCAATCAGACCAATTCCTTAACTACCCAGATTTGCTGCAACAAAATCCCAACAAATCGATAGATGGCAGCCCGAGAGCGGGTCTTTGCGTGCCAATCAGCCACGTGGCCGCAAGCCGTCCATGCGGCTCAAAATCCATCCTATTATAAATAGCAGGGTGCCATACCCCTGCAATGGCTGGCAACCTTCAAGAAAAAAACAATATCTTCACGAGATAAAGACTGCATCAGATAGTCCATGGAGTAAGGCAGAGTTGATAGCACTTTCCCGAGCCTCCATCGTCACCCCCTAGAATCAAAATGAAACAATTGTACATAGATTGTTTCCTAGGCTTTCTTTCTAGGCTCTTCTTTGTACAAGCGAGTTTGCAATCAATTCTAGTGTTCTATAATACCTGTTGTTGATTTTTATGGCAAATACGATGGCGACTCTGCTGGGGACATCCTTCTCTTCCGATGAGAAGTTGGTGACGCAATCTGACGCGTCCAAGCTCGGCTCTACACAGCAGATGCTTGTGGTTCGCTTCGACCAACAAGCCTTCGAAGAATTGCTCTATGAAGGGAGCGCCAGCCCGTCTCAGAAGCGAGCCAACCCGAAGAGGACTCGCAAGGCATCGGTGCGCAAAACTGTTGCCCCCGACCAAGTTCTCGAAGAAGCTCCTTCTGCAGCCCAAGACGGTGACCAGAACTCTCCTGTGGCTCTGTCTCCAACAGTAGAGGACCCCACTGTCCCCAAATCCAGCAGAGGAAAATACTACGATGCTGAGTTTTTGGGGACACTAGGGAACTCCATGTGGACAAAGAGGAGGCTGTAGAGAGGAGATGGACAGTCTGCCCATGTAACGACCAACTCTGGCCGTAGGCAGACAACTCATGCGACAACCAGCTCTAGCCGCAAGAAGATGGGCCATGCGACAACCAATCCTGCCCACAGACAGGATGTTTTATGCGGCCCTGTCAGAAGCTCTGTGTTCGACCGCCTCTCATGCGGGCCTGACGCCATGCGGCCCATAGAGGATGCGGAATGTATCAATCTTGACTCTTTCTACTACGTGCCTTTGGGCGCTAAGTTAAAAAAGTCTAGGGCACTGCGGGCTCAACCAGCCTAGTCAACTGTCCAAGCTGCTGACTGTCAGTGGGCCCCGTTAACTGTTACACGGGCTCCTGACGGAAAGTTGTACAGAACCACCCGCGTCCATTCCCCAAGGACCAACGGACAGGGTGGGTCATTAAAGTCTCCCTCTAAAGATCCAGAGCAAGTGCTTTTACTAGCCACGGATCTGGGAGCAAACATGATGCCTAAGCACTCGTGCGCTCAGGATCCCTGAGTTTACAAGTTTGGTGCAAAGGCAGAGCAGCTTCCTACCGACTTATGTGACGTGATTACTCACAAGCGCAAGACGGCAGCGTCAGCATGCAATGAGTCCCTCTCGGGTCGTCGTTGCACCCAAGTCATCATCAACAGCTGCTGTAACAAATCAGCAGCGCCTGAAGATCGACAGTCAGTTTTCCAGCGACTGCAACAGCCAACACCTGTCCGACAGGTGCAAATTCCAGAGGACGAAGAGCTTCCTTTCACCTCTTGTAATTCAACTCAAAACGTTCCTCCTGGCAAGGGAGGAAAGAAGACAGGCTCTTCCAGCCCGTCCATCTCGGCCAGTATTGCAAGGAGACCCTCATCTGGGGGGTTCCCATCGACCACATGGGGTGTCTATTTAGGCACCCGATCCAAGAAAAAGCTTCCGACACCCGGGAGTGCACCTTCAGCCTCCTTGAGAGTAGATGAAGCTGGAGGTAGCAGCCCCCTCAATGTATGCGACAACCCGGTGTACCAGGAGCATACGCAGGGGGTAGAGATCCTCCAGAACTCTGCAACAGAATCGGATTTTCCTGAGGGCCACCACCCTCGCCGAGATGATGCAGCTTCTTGCACAGGGGGTAGCTCCCCTTCCGAGTCTGACAAAGATGATATTCCGATATTTTCCGACGATTTCTCTATACAAGGGTTCGGCACCGAGAGTACCTCTGCCACAATCCCTTCCACCTCTACCCACATAAGAACAGTCTTTATGACTGACGACGATCATGAAGCACCTTTCGACCGACAACGGCTAGAAGTGCTCGAAGCCATGCTCCTGTCCTTAGTCAAGTCGGTGGACGAGATCAAAGCTGCCTTGCCAGCTCAACCAGCGAGGACGCTCGGACAAACAAGCTTGGGACTCGCAGTTAACGCGGACTCCAACACGACCACCTCTCCTTTGGGTGATGATCCTATAGTATCATCCGTTCCTTCAGTTGCAGATGAAGCCAAGGAGGCAAGAAGGGAAGTCCAGGAGCTTCGGGCAATGTTCAATGCCCGAGACTCCTCTCGAGATCTCAAAATACAGCAGCCATATCCTGTTACATAGAGAGATGTGCCTTTTTTTACCGCGGTACAAGCCATTCCATATCGATTCTTATGATGGAAGACCTCTGCTAGTCGGTACATGGCTTACTTTGAAGTCACAACCGACCACTTGCCGTATAGTGACGCTATCCTCACGCGACTATTCATCGAAGCATTGGAGGGGATCGCGTTTGACTGGTACCGCAACCTCTCCGACAACTGTATCTATTCTTTCGACGGCTTCAAGCACATGTTCCTGGAGAGATTCTACAAAGTGGGGCATGATGTGACGATGTCATCTCTCATGGATGTCGTCCAGGGAGAGAGGGAGCTGACAAGGAACTATATCGAGCGGTTCTGCCAAACTGCGATGAGATTGCCCCAAGGCAATCCCGAGAGCTCCCTAATTGAAATCTGCCAGAAGAAGCTGCTCCCTGCAATTAGCCTCTGGATGACTTTCATCATAAGTGCTACCAACGCGGAGGCAAAATTGAAGAAGGCTCGCCAGCTGGGGTTACACATCCCAGACGGAGAAGACAAGGGCAGACGTCCTGGTCCCACCTCCAGTAACAACAACAGTGGCACCCCCACCAACCGGGATAACAAGGGCAAGCAGGCCTTGGTCACTGATGCAACTCAGAAGCCCGAACAAAAGTAGGCGGAAGGTCAGTGGCCTAAGATCAACTACTCGTTCGAAGATAGTCATGTCAAACCTATCTTCGATATGCTCTTGCAAGGGGGTAGGATCCAGCTCCCGCCACCAAGGCACGAGCCCCGAGCAGCAGAAATGGAGGACCCAAAGTACTGTCACTACCACCGCTATGTCCATAATGCCACCCAGGATTGCTTCCAATTGAAGCGGTGCATCCAGAGTCTTATCGACTCTAAAGCTCTGTCGATAGACTTTGAAGAGGTTACTGCGGCGGCGAACATGGTATCTATTCAGTTCGACGACTCCCCTCCAACAAGCACTCCTGACGGGGTAATACCTGTCCCCCGGGCAACGATGGAGGTTACTAATCTTCCACCCGCCCGGAGCCAGACATCTGGATTGGTACCCCTCACCACATCGCGAGGAGAGATCATGTGGGTGCATCCAGACTTGGTGCCCGAAGTTACCTAGGGGGTGTCATCCCCTCTCAACAAGAAGAAGGACAGGAAGTCTAGAGCCTACCACACAATTTCATCCCAAGTTGAAGAAGTCGCAGATGTTGTTACCCGGTCTGGAGCACAAGTCCAGCCCGCACGGGATAGTCTAGCTGAAGATCCTTAGCCAGCAACGTTCCCTCCCTCTGATGTTTCAAGGCCATCTCAGCCTCCGCTGGCGGATAAGTCTAAGATAAGAGAGACCCTCTTCGACAGGCCACTCCACAACGATGCACCGCAGGGACTGGAGCGACCTTACAACTTCGACATATTAGCACAATTGGCTAATACGCCAGCAAAGTTGTCGCTATACGAACTCCTAAGGCTCTCCAAGGATCTTCGTGTCGCATTAAGCGAAGCACTCCAGAATGCTGATGCCTACTTAGCTCAGGTCAAGCCTCCAGGGAAAGACCCGCCAGCAGATCTCTAGGATGGTGGTAGCACAAATGCAATACCCAACATCGTATTTACTCTGCAGGACATATTGATTAAGACCAACTTACATGATCGCCCCTTGTACTACACTGGATACATAGGCGACATCAAGGTGGATAGGATGCACATCGACCCGGGATCGTCAATAAGCATCATCCCGAAAAGCTTGGTCCAACTTCTTGGCATCCCTATGCACCGCCTAGAAGCAACCAATGCTACCATTAGCAGTTTTAACTCAGGGAGAAGCTATCCCCTAGAGAAGATTCGGTTGAAGTGCCAGATTGGTGACCTAAGAACGGAAGTTACCTGCTACGTCATAGAGGTAGACACACCTTACAATATCTTCTTGGGGCGCCAGTAGATACATGACTATATGATCGTGCCATCGACCCTCCACCCGTGCTTCAAGTATGTCAATAGACACAGCTTCGTGAGAACCGAATTTGCCGATATCGATCCCTTCAAAGGAGTTGAGCCTTGTTATTCTTCGGAGGCTTGTTTATACAAGGAATGCAAGAAGTACATCACCAACAAACTAGAGACCATCACAGGGCCAGAGAAACCCTCGATGATTCATGAAGAGGTGCCTAATTCTTTCATTCAAGCTGTGCAGTCGGAGCCAACGGTCATCCGATGCCCAAATTCAAAAGCCAAAGCCCATTATAGAGTCGATGGTGATCCAGTTGCCAAAATCCATCCGAAGACAATCAGAAGACACTAAATCCCTTACCGAACCAATGGCCACCCGTCTGCCCAGGACGAGCCAGCAACTAAATATCGATCCGACATACTCGGGCAAGCCGATATTTCAAGTTCAACCCTGGGCGGTCAAGTTGCCCAAGACGGCATCTCAACCTTTGGGATCGCAAGTGGTAGCCGAAGAGGATGTAGAGCTCGCCGAATACCTCGTGGCACAGATGGATGGTATCACTCCTAATGATTAAATCCCCATGGACGGAGTTCCATACCTCATCAATAAAAGGCTGCAAAAAGAAGAAGAATAAATACTACCTAGAGTGTCAAGTTATGTACATCAGGTACCCCAGAACTTACACTCTGTTCTCCCTCCTCCGAGGGGACTCGCATTACCTCTCTACAAGTGATAAGTCATGTGTATTACCTCTGAACTTTTACTTTGATGTTTCGACCACCATATATCACGACCATATCACCCCTGTGGGGTTCCGCTTCAAAATCTATTTACCCGCACCACCAGTGCACAGATGGGTAATAGGTCCATACAACTTATCCTAATCTATTGCTCGCACCATCAGTGCACAAAAAGGGTAATAGGTCCACAAAATTCCCCAAACGGAAAAACAACCATGTCCATATTACCTCTGAGTTGTTTTCTTGTCCATCACTGACAAATCACCCAATACATAGAACTTCCACGTTGATAACACCTCTGAGTTGTTCTGTGTACCCCCATCTGGTCTATTCCTACCATGTTCTCATTACCTCTGAGTAGGAAGGCCATACTTTAGACCCATATTTACCACGTCCTCATTACCTCTGAGTAAATATGTCGGTTTTTCTCTCCACTTGTTATCAGTACTCGCGTCACCAGTACACAAAAATGATAATAAGTCCTAAAAAAATTACCCTAATCTATTACTCGCACCATCGGTGTATCAAAGAGTAGTAGATCCACAAAATATCTTTCAAACCTATTTGCTCGCATTTTCAAAAATGCACCAAAGGGCAATAGGTCCACAAAAAAGTCCCCCCAGGGGATATTCTTCAATCAAAAATGTCATTACAAGCTCATCAGAGCAGAGTGAATCTATTCTGCTCTGTCAAAAAAAAGAAAGACGGAGAGCAAAATCCATTACTCATCAGCGACACACAACTTGTTAAGGGTGTCCTCCAGCTTTGCAGTTGAGCGCTCAATTCTAAGTTTGACTCGGTGTTCAGCTTTTTGGGATAATCTCTCGGTGTCCTCCAGGTGCGCATGAGCCTGCCAATTTTCTTCCAGCCTCTTCAGTGCTGTCTCTAAAGCAGCAAAGGTTCGGGTGACTTCATCAGTCTTCTTCCAGATCTTCCCACCCTCTTGAAGGGTGATTTGGAGCTCAGCCTCCAGAGACGTTAACCTAGCCTAGAGCTGGAGGAGCTGTGTAACGCCCCAGTCCTAAATACGTAGGACTAGGAACGAAGCATGCCAGCTGCATATATACGAGATATACTCCAATATATGGAAATCCCGAATATACACATAAGCTGTATTGTGAATAATAAAATCAAACAGTCACAGGTAAAAGCTATATCTCACCCACAGTAAATATAAAGAAAATGGTAACTCACGAATCAAAGTAAATGTCAAAATGTAACTGTTGACCGGGCGGAGACAAATCCACTACCGGTACTAGAATAAACTGAAGGAAAATAGAGTCCAACCTCTAAGATAAATAGAATAAGAAATGATGACTAAATAGGCTCCTCGACCCAATAGGGACAGCTGTGATCAGAAGGTACTACTCGCTCGAGCGTGAAGGAATGAGTCTATACCGGAGCCATACTCCTGCAGAAAGTCATGCACACCTATACCTGGAGAGATCACCAGGTCCTTAGAGGGACGTAACAAGATACAAAAAGAACATGCCACATAAACTGAATAAATATTGCTCAAATAAATAAGTCAATTGAATTATAACATGGTCTAATACACACCTATTGAACAAGCTTACCATCACCCCAACCAAACAAGGACAGGAGATGGTAAACTAATTCACGGTGATGTATCTTTCCATGCTATGAATCCAATATGGTATCCGGACCCCAACAAGGTTCAATACCTTCTCATCGAAGTAGTAAGCCACACCTACAACCAAACAAGGACAAGATGTGGCAAACTAGTTCGCGATAAGTTATTGTTCCAAGCCACGGTCAGATACAAGTACCCAAACCAAAAGTACTCGTACCTAACGGATAAAGGTGCCTAACCGGTCTAAGTGAAATGTAGTTAAGAACAATCCTTCCAACGCATGGGCCCTGGCTAAATAAGATCGGCGTAGTCCCCTCCTTGGGGAACCAGAGGCCCAATCAATAAAAGCATAACGTTCTGCAGAACGTCAGTGGCCGTCAGTAATCATGGGTAAGCTGACCCGCGTCTCCGACGGAGCTCACGGGTTACAAAAAGGAAAGTGCATCGAATCCCATACGCTAAGGAATTGTCCTCTCCGCCCAATGCCTACTATTTTGTATCTACAACACAAAACCTCTATTAACCGGTAAGTCAAACTAACATGCAACCTCTATTAGCGGTTAATCCTATCGCACGGCTTATACGTATCGGTAGCCAGCCGATCACGCATGTCCGAGTACTATATGTGACTCACAACTTCGTGTTACAAATGTGTCAAGGCCTATGAATGCAACACACACAGGGTGGTCCCTTAACTCTAAGTTTAATGTGTAAAAAAAATAATACATAGCAGAAAATATAACTGAACAGTAAGTTCTAACAAGTTGTGCCATGTATCACAGTTTATTTTGCATAGAAAAAATAAATAATGCATGAAATATGAACTAAAATAAGTAAACAGCTGGTGGCAAGGTATCTTGCCTGGAGGTAGTGCGCAGAATGGCGATCCCTGGTAACTCAAATCGTCAGAATAGGGAAGCACTGAAAGCCAATTTTTACGAACGACCTCGGATGCTGAAATAAACATCACGAATAGATTTGGCATAACAGAAATACCTAGGAAATGCCTGCCCAAAAGTTAAATTCTAGAACAGGGACAAAATCATAATTTCGGGTCAAAACGATATCCGCCGTTGGACCCGTTTTGCACCGAAATGCGTGCCAGAACCTACGGTCTCTAAAGTCGTCAAACTACATATCTACGGATCCGGTTTAAGGAGATGAACCCGACCATATGTCCAAAGTTGGATTCCGGCGGGCCGTGCACAAAATCGCCCGTTAGAGCGGGTCGCGGTCCCACCAAAAAGGCGTTCTGATTTGACCTTTGCAGAATCGGACCAAACTTGGCATACAGGACCAAAAAAACGATACGGTCCTGATGGCACAAGTTTTGTCTCGATACGATGAACATGCACGAAGTTATGGGCTAGTTTGCAAAACGTCGATACGGGGGTATCTCGGCTGATACGCACTGATTTCGTTGTGCACGTGCAACGAAATCGAGTTCCGTCAGTTCTCACACGTCGGCAACATCCATACGCGCATTTCGATGCATATAGTGCGCGACCACGTCGCCCGGTTTGTCGGGGCGCACGCCGTATCGATTGGTTTTATTGAAATTCACTGTTTTAAAATTCGATTTTTCCTAAACTTTGAGGCTGAACTAATCACAATCTAATCAATGAAAATCAGAATTACCAGTTGGGTTTCCATCTTGTATATGTTGGTTTCGAATCTATTCAAACAGAATTTCAGAAATGTCAATGGGCCGGCTAAAAATCGTCTTCCAATCTTGGTTTGGAAAAACAGGTTTTGATCTATCTAATTGTGAGTTTTCATGATATTTCGAAATATTTTACGAATGAACCAGAGAGGACTAGCACGATCTAATTGATAGGGTCGACAAATGGTCATCTAGACTCTCCGTAAAATTTTACGGATCGTAAAACGGTCCAACATCGCAGGAGAAACTGGATCGGAAAGGAGAGTACCTTGGCTTCGGGTCTGAAATAGAGCTCCCCTATTTCGAGCGTTCGCCGCTTCGGTTGCGGCGACTCCGACGGCTTGCGTTTGTAGCAGTCATCCAGGGAGGCGCGCAAGGGGGGTTGTAGTTCGTCGAGAGTCAGGAGTTGACTCCAGGATCGAGAGACTCGAGCACGGTAAGGTTGATTTGTGGAAATAGGGTTTTCGCTCCAACGCGTGCGTGGGGTTGAATTAAATCGGATTTAAATTCGATTTGAATCTTGTTTCAATCAATCCAGTAGAGAATCGATTTGGGATATGATAGGAACAAGGAGGTTTAAAAGATTTGCGAAGATTTGTTCAAGAATTTGATTTCCATCCCTCTCTTGCGGTTCGCCGAAAGGAACTGGGGCTCTTGTTCGCAGAAAGGAAGGGTCGGGATTTAAAAGCAGCATGGAGGGTCTTAGCTGCACATGTGGTTGGCCCGGTTGGGTCTTAGCTGCACATGGTATTAATATTATTATTATCTAGTTCATGGGGGTCGGGATCAGCAGCATGGTATTACTAATATATATAAGCTAGTGGGTCGGGATCAGCAGCATTGGTATATATATATATATATATATATATATATATATATATACTGAAAACTCAATATCAATATATATACACAATTTTAGTAACAAGTATATTCATACCTGCTTTTAGTCCCAAATAAAATTTGTAAAATTTTTAGGAGAAAAGAAAAATAAAAAATTATTTTCTAAAATATTTTAATAAAGACTTTCTTGTACCAAATTACCTATAGTGTAGCCACTACTGCTACTCTTACTATTAAAATAATTTTAGTGCTTAAATTCAAAGCCATTCATTATTTATGAAAAATACGTAAAATTTGAAATAATAAAAATTCCTTAAAATCCAAGAATATTCCTAATATACTTGCACAAATGTTTGTATAAATATTTACCTGCTATTGCTATAGCAGGACTAATAAATACCTTCTTAAATCAATTACCAATAATATAAATTTCGTAATTTAAATTACACATAATAATATTGATCTTACTAATAATAATAAAAGATAAATTAATTCCAACTAAATATTTAATCAACATATATTCAAAAAAAGAAAAAAAAATCCTCCAAAATTTTGGAGGATTACAAGCTGCTCGGCCATAGCTCGAGTAATGGTCTCCTCACGGGTAAAGAAAGTCTCTCCCTCCCGGCATAGCTTGTCATACTTAAGGGACAACTCCTGGAGGTCCTTCTCCAAGGAGGGCTTGGTTGTCTCTTGAACAGCCTTCACCTTTTCTACGGCGGATACAAGAAAAGCACGTTCCTGCTCCACCATGGCAGACATGTCCACTTGCTGCAGTTTCTGCAACTGGATTAGGCACTGATGAGCCTCTGCCAACTTCTGCTCCAGCAGGACGGCCACCCCTTCCCCACCTGGGAGCGTCTTCAGCAGGGCAATCTGGCCTTGGGCACAGTGGTAGGCCACAGCAAATGACGTCCCTCTCCTCAAAGCAGCCTCGACCCCCCGTTTCAAATGACGGTAAAAACTCTCAACAACGTCCCTTGACGACTCGTCCAAATTCTCCAGAGAGGACGGCGTCGATGGGATAGCATCTAAGGAAGCTGAGGGCTTTTAGGAAGGAGGTGCACTTGAAGATCCTGTTATAAGGGAAACGAACTCCGAACGACGAGACTCCCGCATAGCAGCTATTTCCTTTTCTGCAGCCCGAAGGAGTTGAAGGCTGGGCAGGGTAGAAGGTTCAAGTTCCGAGAAAGACGCAATTCCAACCGATCCCGCATGCGCCAAAGAGGTGGAAGGAGCCGGGATGTCTGTACTCAACACGGTGGAAGGTGCCTCAACTCGAGCCGGTAAAGGAGAAGGAATGTTCCTCGCTCGTATCAGGTCGGCCCCTGGATCCTCTGCTATTTCTTCCTCCGTGGTCACATCCGCTACCGGTAGCAGCGAGGCAGGTCCTGTAGTTCCGGCGCAACCAGCAATCAGATTGACACGAAGAAGATGGAGTTGAAGCAAAAAATCTCCTCATTGGTGAGAAAGCGGTATAGCTTACTAGAGGAGAAGGGCAACGGTTGAGGCCCAGCAATAGTTGTCTTGGCTCCTCCTACCGTTTCCACCACCCCGGTGGGGTCAGCGACGGCATCCGAACCATCAAGGCTTGTTCCTCCCGTCCCTGTTGCCCCAGGTACAGACATAATGATATCTGCACCAACCTGTGATGACCCTACAACTTTGGGATGGACACCCAAAGAGGAAGCCGCATGGGAGGCAGCTGGTGATAAAAGGTTTGTCTCCTCCGATGCCGGTAAAGGAGAGCCTTCAGATAATATTCCAAGGACAACATGGGGACTGGTCATGAAAGAACTTACCCTCATATCAACTTCGGTGCCACTACCTATTTCCTCCATATCATGTTTACGGAACCTAGCCGCGGTCCGCTTCTGAGATCGAGGCCTACTAGAGACAGGAGGTTCGGGTCCGCTTGGTGCACATGGAGAATTCGACACAGGTGAAGGCACACGTATAGCCAAAGGACTTGTAGAGGGCTTGAGACCCTCAGAGTCATCTTCCTCCTCCTCCGTGATGTTAGTGTCAGAATCAGAAACCTTTTTCTTTTCCTTTCTCGTCCTTTTTCGAGAGTCCCTCAGTCGCTCCTCCAATTTTGTACCGACAATAAAGTTGATACGAGGATTAAAGTCGTTGGGAGGCACATTCATAGATAAGTGACGAAGAGCCGCCATATATGCAATACGCCCCAAAGTCTCGACATCAGATAAAACGAAGCTGGCCCGAGTACGGATCGTCGAATAATAGTGCCAGGCTCGGATACCATCCAAGACACTCCCTTCGAAACCCAGGCAAGGGTTAGGGATATCCAAATATAATTGGCTATACCTAAATTGCCGAGAATACCGGCTAGGTAAGTATGGCTCTAGGTATACAATATTACGATTGCGGTACACCAGATGGGAAGGACGGATACTCTGCAACCAGCAAAATAGTTTTTCAGACAAAGACTCGGGCGCAACGGCACTATCAAGATGAACGCATCCCATCTTCTCCTCGGTAAAAGGTGGGACCGACACAAAAAGAGTATCTATCCACTCGCACAAGAGTGACTCGACAATCAGGAAAGTTGGTACAATTCTAGGGCATATCGCAATAATGGTAGATGAAGGCATCGTCACTTGTCGCATTGCCCTCCGGACCAGGTCGCATTAGAGAGAGGTAATGCATCAATAACCACCCTATTAAATTTTGATACGGCAGTTCGATTCTGTTGAAGGGTTTCGTAAGATCACGAGCAATAACTTTCGATATAAAGGAACGAAGACCCCTATGGATACTGCATACCATCACAGGGAGCAGAGCCAATTTGGCCCCAAAAACCAGCTTCACTGCTGGGATGATCAGGTTACGACTAATCCTCTCGATCGTATCAGAACCCGCCGAAATAATACAAACCCTCAACCAGATCTTCAGGTATCCGACCAAGATAGCTTTAGCCGACAGAGGTTGAGTATCATGATAAAATAGCTAAAGGTATCACTCAGGCTCCCAAATCTGTTACCAGCAGCACGAGACCTTTTAGTACTTTGTACCTACACATCCACCTGCTTCAAAGATTGGGGACTCCTGACAGCAACTCGACCGGATGCGCTAAGGTTAAAAAGATAGCCAATCCAGGCCGTGATGTGAGGAAGGTTCCCTTCTGAACTATCATCCTTCTTCTTGGATATTTGTTGACAGATACTGTGGTGACATAGCAATTACTGATATACGGGTAGGAATCCAGGATACCGCCGTTCTAATTCTTTGAATTCTTTGTTTGTCGGGGTATACTCTTCATAAACCTCATCGCCCTAGGGCAATCTGGACAGACTATGCATTTAGTGGAGAGCGAGCCCCATTTCTTTACCTGGAGTAAAAAAGATCCCTGTTTGGCAATTGTACATCTCAAGCAAAGCCATAAATAACTTCGGGTTCATAAACAAGCCATAGCAGGAGCCTCTGATGGCATAGTAGAGGCCAGTCTATCGAAGGGTACTCTCATACTAGCTAGGATCCAAGAAGTCAGGTTAACCTAGGAAGGGGAACGATGCTGCCAGTTTAGTAAAGACAGTCTCCCTGCAGGGTATGACCCTCTATGAGCAATCTGATTCAAAAAGGTGTCAGCTTCAGTGAAAATCATATTAGGCTTTAACTCGTTGATGAGACTGCCAGGAGCCAGCCCAATAACGGAGTAGCTCATTGATCCTTCACTGCGACCACTGACCTCGAAAGGTTGTTGAAACGGATATGGCCTACAAAGATCCCTTGCTGATCCAAAGTTAGAGAACTCGACATCTTCCTCTCAAAAGGTACCATATTGAAACCAGATAAGGAAAAGTGGCGCTCCATCAGGGGTATATGAATTGCCTCCCCCTAAAAATAGATATCCCAACTCTCAAGAGTCTTTATGATGCTCGGATCTGAAACAGCCAGGGCATCCCTGAATAAAAATAGAGGCTTCGGATGAATGCCATTCAGTTGCCCAGAGTTCATCATGCTAAGTAAGAAAAAGAAGGACTGGTTTATGATCTCCTTCAGTCGGTCTTCAGGTTGATTTCAATTAATCTGAGTCGACACACGTTTGACTATCTGATCAAAAGTTATACCCGACGCAGATTGAGCATATCCTTTCAAGAGTTCTCCCGAAGGAGCTAAGGGCAAGTCCACTACAAAAGACAGAGAAGAAGCGAAAGTTAGAAGTTTTCAAAACCTAGCCAAAATAAGATCTATGCGGCAGGAGACACAAGCTCATGCGGTTCAATTACAAAGTATTCACACGACTCGATAATGAGGTACTTATGCGGCTTGAAGCGCTCCTGCGGCTCGAGATATGAAACACCCATGCGGCTCCGTCAGGAGACATTTATACGGCACAACCGTACAACATTGATGAAGATCAATCCTGAGTCATTTATGCAGCACTTATGCATCTCAGCTTATACGACCCTATCATGCAGAACACATGTGGTTCGACTGAGATAAGGCACGCATCGACAAAAGCTTACTGCATAGAAAGCGATATAGCACGACATAGCCATCATCTCCCCATTGTCCTTACCTTTGATGGGAGGGTGTACGTCGGAGTGAGTGGAAGAGGAGTCCGCCGCCCTCGATGGAGAAGCAAGCCCCTTTCCTTTGGCCACAGTCGACTTGGAATCTTTGGGAGCCATTAAAGAACATGAAGGCGAAGATGAAAGAGAAGGAAGTAGAAAGAGAAAATTTCCTTTTCAAAATCACTCATATTTATAGAGTTTCCAGAGAGAGAGAGAGCCGCTTCGATTCTCGAGATCATTAAAGATAATGATGGCGCTTGGAGATTTTATCCCTAGTAACCATCAGCTTTATCTTGAAAAAAGAAACCAAATCTGAAATCGAATCAAGAGCATTAAATGCAGCAGTGACAGCTGGCAGACTCTTCGCGGCTCGAAGCGTCCCTGCGACTCAGTATGTCATTCGACTCAAGATTTATTCTGCAACTCAGGATCCCTCTGCGGCTCAGTATTTCTCTGCGACTCATGTTCGAAAACCATTTCCTGCAACTTGAAGACTCCCTACGGCTTGGCATATTTTTTATGCTTCTTATTCAAAGTATTCCAAATTTATAATTTAGAAACTTTGAAGGGGGTCTTGTTGAAACATGAAAAATATGGAGTTCATACGGATTACAAATTTCCGCATAGGTATATTGGACCAAACGGGTCCGCATGAAAAAAAACTGCATGACTGTTCAAAGACAAATACGGCCCATCGACGAGCAGCTGTAGAAGGAAAATATGTGACCAAGGAGGAGCAGTTCGACTGATAAAGCTGACAAGTCCTGGCAAAACATGACAGTTCTAACATTTTGACAAGAAAGATGAGACGTGGGACGTCGTCCAAAAGTAGGGTTCGTACGCCTCCATGCGGCCAGAAGAGTGTCATCTAGACCGTATGACACTTATGCGGTCCAGATTATACGGCCCCAAAATTTTCAAAACTTCAGGCAGACAAGAGTAATTGTGATTCCGGCCGCATGCTTGAGTCTCATACGACCCCACATGATCAAAGACTGAGAACACCATACACAGCGGGACACGTGACAATCAGACCAATTGCTTAACTACCCAGATTTACTGCAACAAAATCCCAACAAACCGACATATGGCAGCCATAGAGCCGGTCTTTGCGTGCCAATCAGCCACGTGGCCGCAAGCCGTCCATGTGGCTCAAAATCCATCCTATTATAAATAGCAGGGTACCATACCCCTGTAATGGCTGGCAACCTTCAAGAAAAAAGCAATATCTTTACGAGCTAGAGACTGCATCAGATAGTCCACGGAGTAAGACAGAGTTGATAGTACTTTTCTGAGCCTCTACCGTCATACCCCAGAATCAAAACTAAACAATTGTACTTAGATTATTTCCTAAAATTTCTTTCTAGGCTCTTCTTTGTACAAGCGAGTTTGCAATCAATTCCAGTGTTCTATAATACCTGTTGTTGATTTTTATGGCAAACAATAATGGCATAACTAACGTCGTCCATTATCGTCATTTTCAGCCTCGCTATCAGACGTAGCCTTTTGACTCAATCCTTTGCTAAAGAGGATGGGATGTTCATCTTTCTTCCGGGAAGGAACTAGAAAGAATGAATCTCGTGCTGGTTCAAGTGATACTTCGCCTTGGAGAGGTTGTACTACTCCTAATATAAGAGGTTCAAAGTTATCGAGAATTTCTAGATAACACCGAGCATAATAGTTAACATCAGTATACCGCAAAGAATATGCTACTTCATTGATAATTATATTATCATTTACAACAGGGCTTTTGATCTTAGCTGATGGCTTGCTAAGATTGAACTATTCCCTATGCTCCTTTTCAGGAAGATGATGCTTAGCATGAGAGGAGAGATGTATGGTCAGTATCTAAGAAGACGAAGGACGAGACATGCGTCCTTTGATCGGAATCACTAGGACATCATCTGGGTTGTCCCTCTGATCTTCCTCGGTGTCCATGGCTAGTATAACTTTTATGAACTCCTCTTTGTACATCCTGGAGTCAGTAAAATATGCTTCGATGCCTCTGAAGGGATTAAGATCAGCCACTTTCTTTCGGACTTCTCTATTGTTATCCACATATTTGAAGCATTAGTGGAGAGTTGATGGCAATGTTATGTTCATGCAACCATGGTCTTTCTAACAAAGCATTGTTGGAGCCATGATTTTCAATCAAATAAAAAGTGACTTTCGTGTGGAGATTGCCGATTTGAACTTTCAGGCGAATCTTTCCAGTGGTTCACTTCTCCCGAAATTAAATCCCAGAATAGTAGTAATTATTGTAGAGAGATTATGGACTGGGATCTTCAGCGCATCCAGTAGAGTCTTTGGCATAATACTGAGTGCAGATCCGGGATCAATCAGGATGCGATCTACCTTCATTGTATCGACATATCCTATGAAATAGAGAGGTCGGTCATGTCGATTATCTTCCAAAAGCATATCATCTTATATGAAGGTGATGTTGGGGATCAGTTCCATCACACTATAACAGCAAAAACAAGCCACAGGTTCCTTCTCTGGTTTCTTGAGGAGTGCTTGACAAGCGTCTTGCATCAGAGCTTCGCTCAGTGTTTTTCGAATTTCCTTCGAGAGACGAAGGAGCTCGAAGATTGATAACCTCGTCGGAGTGTTGGCTAGCTGAGCCAATATGTCGAAGTTGTATGGCTTTTCAAGTCCAAGAGGTGGAGTTTTATTCAATATTTTATCGAAACGAACTAGATGTTTGCCTTTGTCAGCCGCAGTTGGTTTGGGAGGAATTGATTCTACTGGAGGCAATGAAGCTGACGAAACATTAACAACAGGAAAAGAAGATGTCGGTGTGGCATCAGAGACTAGAGAAGGAATGACGACATTCTTTTATCCTTCTGGATAGTCTCTAAGATAGAGCCTCCCAGATCTGGTACCGGTCATGGCTTCCTCTTTTGGAGCTGGCGAGAAGGAAACCATATTGCAGTTCTTCATTTGTGTCTTGTCTTTGGAAGCCTTTCTTTGACAAGATAAAAGATTTGTCCATAATCCCAGGCCAACATGAGACTGGTTATGCTAAAGTCATAAAGAAAAGGTATAGGAGATCCCTTTTCATCATTCAAACCGGAGGCTTTCTGCAGGTCATATCCCATCTTTGCCATCAGTTCACGTGATTGTTGACTATATAAATGGAATGCAGGTTGGTAGTTAACTTCTGGCTTCGATGTTATTATTTTGGGGGAAGGAAGTTAAACTACTGCTGGGATGAAGGTAGCATCCAGAGGTGGAAGATGACCACCCAGTACAGTCATATGATATGACTTGTATTTGGTTATCTTTTTTGACTTTGCAGACGAAGTAGGTGCCTCAAAATCAGCAACCAAATCAGGATGGATCCTCATGATTTCCCTTTTATCGGTTGATAGAGGGACAAGACCGTCACTTTGTGCTGGTGGACGATTGACAATCTCTAGAGTAGCTTTCGGGATAGGGACGACTCCATCATGTACAAGTTGAGTAGAAAAGTCACCAAATTATAGAGAAACGACGTTAGTAGTCACCGTCTTCTCATCCTGTTGGAGAGTGATCGCGTCGACATTAATCAGCTCTTGGATCTTTCCTTTTAGCACGTAACACGCCTTAGTCGGGTGTCCTATGAACCTGTGATACACAGTATTTATGATTGTCACTTTTACCTACTTCAACTGGCCATTTTGCTTCGGGCAGTTGAAGCTTGTTGCTTTTGATCAGACAATCAATATGCTCATGATGTCGTCCTCGTCAAAGGAATATTCCTCTTTAGGATGCTGTACTATTTGCGGAGGTGCCGTCGTAGTAGGTGTTGATTGACCCACATTAACAGCCAAAGCTTCTTTGCCTTTCATATTAATGGCTAAAGCTTTTTTATTCTTGTGGTTGTTCTGACGACCACCATTCTTGGGATGTTCATCTTTGTCAAGATTAGGCATCTGGATGCTTAGTTGTTTGAACTTATCAGCACTGTCTGCGACTACCCTGGCACTTAAATATGAAGGAGGCCCAGTCTTAAAATTGCGTGGGACCAGTCCACATGCTGACTATAGGTAACAAGTTTGATTTGCAAATATCTATACAGTGCATCTGGAGTACCCAGAGGCATTTTGAGCGCCTCTCGACGGAAGCGCTCAATGAAACATTCAGCAGTCTCATTAGGTCATTACTTGATTTTAATGAGGACCGACATAGTCATGTCATTTGTTCCCTCATAGAATCTTTCCAGTAACATCTGCTTGAATCCTGCAAAAGATATTATGCAACTATCTGGCAAGCTATGATACCAGTCATAGGCTGCACCCGCTAAGCACCCAACGAATACTCTAGTGAGTAGAGTATCGTTCGGCTGGGCTGATCAGTCATCACCTCAAAATGATTGAGGTACTGACTTGGAGATGAACTATCGTCAAACAGCATGATGGTTGGTGGCTTATATTTAAGTGGAAACAGAACTTCTTTCCACTCTATAGGGTAGGTTTATTCAATCCCTAACTTTTGCAGACCATCCTTCTGTTTGAAAGCTTCAAACTGATTACGCAGAAGCTTTATTGCCTCAATAGTGTCCCCTGATGCTTGGGGAGTGGTAGACTTACTCGATGTGTTAGGAGGCGGGACTGCGTGATAAGCACCACCCCCAGCACCAGAATGACTTAGAGCTGGCATGGTAGCATTGTGAGGAGACTGTACCCCCAGACCAGTGTTAGCAGGGGCTGATGCTGCAATGTGTTCTTGGGTTGGAACTGGATTCTCAACCGACGAAATAGTATGTTGTGCCATAATCACAGTATGCACACTTGTCATTATTTCGGCCATATTCTTCAAATTGGCCTCTAAAGCGGCGATCCTCTACTCCTGACTGCGGAAGCTGGATGCATCTTGTTCTTCATTAGTGACGTAGGCAGTCACTTCTCTGGCCATCGAAGAAGAGCTGGTGAAAAAGATGGTCCGTTCAGAGCCTTCACTATCGACATCGAAGTCATACAAGGAACCACCCTCAGGATGAAGAGTAGAAAGATTCCCCTGATCGAGGAACTCTTGATCGAAATCAGGCAGATTCTCTTGACCGATTGAGTCTTGGTTGGAAGAAAAATTTCTTTGACCGATTGTCTTTTGGTCAGAAGAAAGATTCTTTTGACCGATTATCTCTTGGTCGGAAGGAAGATTCTTTTGACAAATTATCTTTTGGTCGAAAGGAAGATTTCCTTGGCCGATTGTCTCTTGGTCGGAAGGAAGAATCTTTTGACCTATTGTCTCTCGGCTTCTTGATCTGGTATGTCGGTAGACTCCTTAGTCGGAGTCACGGATTCGATCACGGTATTGTTGACTAGGATTGTGGGCTGCATTATGTCTTGGACGTTTTCCACCCCAGTGCTTTGAGGTATCATATTGACTGAAGCATACAACAGTTCATCTTCGTCCACCATCACATGTTCACGAGTCCGAGTATAGTTCAAACGGTCGAAAACAGACCGTTTAGCTGACTGGCAACAACATTTGATCACTACTTTGTGGTGGTGATTATAGTGACGTTCTTGATACAAAATTACAGATGGACAAAACGGTCCTGCGATCTTCCGCTTTTGTACAAGGAGTTCACAAAGATCTGTTACAGTGAAAGGATAAGGAGAAGTCGGAGGTACATATTCCTTGATGATGTTAGAAACATGATTCTGGCTCTTGAGGTGCTATGTTTCCTGTGTGTACAGAGAGGTACTAACTTCATTGGCATATGTGAGAGGATTCTTGATTCGAAAAACTCCCCTTGTGCGCAACTTGGCAGGTGGTGCAGGTTGTTCTTGATGCATGCTTGATATTGTTCTGTGCTAGTTAAGGTATGTGTGCAAGTCAGGATTGTGCGCCACCTGACTATCTATCTGAGACACCCTTAATTTACCCTCTTTTGTTCTTAAAATATGCAGGGTGGGCAGGTCTTGGCTCTGGCTTGACTGGCGCTGGCCATAAGGAGTGGGCAGGATGCCTTATTGTTCTGTGCACCATTTTTTAGTACGTTTGGCGATGCAGTTGAGCAACAGATGATGGACTTCGAGCATAATCTAGTCTCTTGGCATTGATTTGAGTGTCTTTGCCAAGAGGAATAGGCTCTTTACTCAGAAGCTTTCTTGCATTGACTGGCACATGGGCATAATCAGATGCATTTTCCACCAAGTCTAGGATTGGGGAATAATAAGAAAAGGCCACAGGGTGCTTTCCTTTGTTCTGCATAGGGGCAAAAGTCAGTAATTTCTCCACTAAGTTTAGAACTGGGGAGGAAGAAGGAGTGGCCTGGCGACGCTGTCCCCTGATTGGCGCCTGGGCATTGGCTGGCGCACCCTCCACCGAGTTTTGAACTGGAAAGGAAGAAGGAGTGGCCTGGCGGCACTGTCTTCTGATTGGCGCCTAAACATTGGTTGGCACAAACTCCACCGAGTTTAGAACTAGAGAGGAAAAGGAGTGGCCTGACGGTGCTGTCCCCTGATTGGTGCCTGAGCATTGGCTTGTGTCTTCTCTACCAATTTCAGAATTTGTGAAGAGAAAGAAGTAGCTACAGAACTGTTCTCCATGACTGGCGCTGCAACAGTAATTGGTGCACAAGAGGACTTTGAGTCCAGATGGTGTGCGCCTTGTTCTTCGCAGTAACAATGGTGCACTTGGCACCCCCTACCCAATCATTGTTTCATAGGCAGTTTGGTCGACTTTTACGACCAGTGTCTTCTGCGTCGTTCCGACCGACACAACATCGCTTTGAGTTGTCACTTTCTCGTCAGAGGAGAAAGTCATCCCCAATATAGTCGCCATTTTGTTTGCAAAAACAAAAGTGTTCCTTTACAAACTAGAAAAAAAGTACAATAGTATAATTAATTTTTGGAAAAGTACAACTGTAGGAATCTAATCAGAAGACGATCACTTTATCTCTTGGACGATGCAATGTCTGTAGAAGCCTAAAAACTAATAGGCGCCCATCTCAACAAGGCGGCAGTATCAAGTAGCGCCATATCACTAGGTTGTGCCAGCCTCAGGTTGTGCCTAAGCCAGGGTGCACGAGCTTCACGTGGCAAACATCTTCGAGAATCTGTAACGGCTGCTATCATTACTAACAGCTCTGACATCTCATCATTCGAAAAAATTTTATTCGAATCCCGCGTAATGTGGCGCTCATGGAGATTTTGTCAGCATGCAATTAATACTGACAGCTAGCTCGCACAAGTTATCAAGAAGCGCGAGGATCAATCATCATACAACAGAAGACCCAGCCCAAGGCACCAAACATCAGGTTGCGCGCTCGTGCCACCTAGTTTGTTGGTGCCACCCGATCAACTTTTGTTCAGAAGCAGGATGACGTGGCACGCATGCCACTAATTTTGAAGAACGTGTCCACTACACAGCCCACGACCACATGCATTTCACTCACAGAATGCCACGTGTCCCCAGCAGTTGAAGTAACCGTTCGCGCAACTGGATAGAAGGTGCACAACCTGAAGTACGCGTAACTCAGAAAACAGTTATTTTATAACTCTATAAATAGAGTTTCAAATCAGTTCTAAAGGATGACTAATTGTAAACCCCTAATATTTTTCTTATTATTTTAGTGTTTTAAAAATAAAGTTTTTCGATATTATTTGGAATTAATGTGGTAATTGGTATATTCGTAATTATAGATATATATTATGTGTATGATTGTACTTGATATATTTTTACTTTTTAATAAATATAGTCTACAATTATTACAAATATTTTTGTTACTTAATTAAGAAATTTAGAAATTTTCTTGTGAATATATACATATATATATATATATATATATATTGCTATTAAAAAAAAGAATATAAACTTGCAGTGGTGGGCCGAACCCCCCCTCCCCCCCACAAACGGCAGCAGCTAAAGCTGCAGGGGGAGGGGACCCGACCCCTAACCCACTCCACACACATGGCCCGACCCCACCTCCTAACACTTAACATAGCAGCTACAGCTGCTTTGGTGAAACCGAGTACCACTCGGATTAAAACCCGAGTCCATAGGTATTTTTCCTATTACGAATAGGAATACAAACAGCGGCTTGGTATATATATATTCACCCGCAACAAAGCAAACCCTAATTCCTTCCCATCTCTTCTCCACCTCGACCCCAAGGCCGCCGACCTCCCTGCGCACACCCAGGCGTCGGACAACCACCGCGCCACCGCCAGGATCGCCGGAGCGCCGCCCCCAACCGACCCCCGTTCAGAAACTCGACAACAAGGTACCCCTCTTTTCGGCCTTGATTACTTCTCGCACGTTTGATCGTTTTGCAATCTGAAAGATGCTACGTGTAGGCAATGTAACCCTCTTTGAGTCCCTTCAAAGGGAATTAGCTATAACCCTCTGGTTTGACAAGTAACTCGATGCAAAGTCGAGTAAAACTTTGTCGAAAACAGAATTTGAATCCAGTTTCAAACCACCACTTAGAAGCCGGATTCTGAACTGTGTGTCGAGATTTTTCAAAAACTAATTGAACACGTGTGAAGACAACATAACCCCGATTGAAACGGAACTTGTAGATCTATATTTCGATTTCTGTGTGAAAATTAAATCAGTGTTGAACTTGTGAGAAAAACTGCTTCGAAAGTATTAAAATTTTAGAATTTTGTCCGATACGACGTACGTCCCGACAAACCGGGCGACGTGGTCACGCTATACGCATCGAAAGGCGCGTATGGACGTTGCGGACGTGTGGGAACTGACGGAACTCAGTTTCGTCGCGTGTGCGCGACGAAATCAACGCGTATCCGTCGAGATACCCCCGTATCGACGTTTTGCAAACTTGCCCATAACTTCGTGTACATTCGTCGAATTGAGACGAAACTTGCACCAACAGGTCCGAATCGAAATTTTGGTCCTGCATGCCAAGTTTGGTTCGATTCTGAGAAGGTCGAATCGGAACCCATTTTTGGCGGGCCCACTCAAACGGGCGATTTTGTACACGGCTCATCGGAATCCAAAACTGGACATACCGTTGTGTTCCTCTCCTCAAACTGAAATCGTAGACATGTAGTTTGACGACTTTAGAGACCATAGACTTTGGCACGCGTTTCGGTGCAAAACGAGTCCAACGGCGGACATCGTTTTGTATGATAGCAAAGTATTTATTATATAAATTATTTTGAACTATAAAAATTAAAATTAAAATATTTTTCTAAAAATATGTACGCTCGTCCATATTCGTACTCGACGAGCAATTACGAAATACGTCGTTTGCGCACAACGTACAATACGACTACGCGACGTACAATACAATTTTTTTAAATCAGTACCAAAATCGATAAAAAATATAGTAGAAATTTATGGGTTTTACAATATATGCATGTGATCTTGTATGTAACTTGTACTTTACCTATCTTGTGACGACCCGACTCAATAACTTGTTGAGCACAACATGACTTGCTAGTATTGTTTATGACATGAACACGGCATGATAACCCCTTGGGTGGCCCGTCGAGGCGCACTCTTGACAAGAACTCTTGACTTGATAAGTAACTTTATAAGACATATATAATCTTGATAGTGTCCCGTCAAGGCACACTCCTGACAAGTAATAAGTAACCCGACATGACATGATAATCTTGAAAGGCTATTGCGACAGCTACCCTGACTTGCTAAGTAGCACTTGTCTTGACACCGTGGTTGATTTTCCTGATTATGATTGTATAAGCTACCTGTCTCGTCTTGCATTATGTCTAGGACATAGATTCCTGGTTACCACGGTCAGGGATTCATAATGAATATGACTAGGTTAATGACTAGATTGATCAAGTAGTTCATATATAGAGAGATTTTCCCAGTTACAGGCAACCCCGTTATACCAGCCACACCTGAGTGGACTTGTAGTCTGCCGATGAGTAGGGCACATTTCCAGCCCACTGTCATGTGGGGCACTTCTTGCTATCATAAGTACTATAGCACACTGCCATATGTTGTACTCCAAGTCACCTAATGATTCTCTAACTCTTGGTAACTTTAAGCAACCTCGCTTGGATAATCTGGATAGCTGCAGGGCTTGTGACTGCTGGAACATCTCATTGCATCTTGTAGTAACTAGGCTTGTGATAACCCTAGTTAGTTAAAGTATTAAGCCATACACATTGCTTGGCCGTGATTGATGGATAGAATCCAGTCTAGTCTTGTCTAGACAGTACCACTATATGATTACTTTGGTGCATTACTGTTGTGTCTTACTCTTGTCGATAAATAATTGGAGACTAAGCTCTGTCCAGGTAAAGGGTTACAACCCCGGTCCTTATTTGGTTTACGGGTTGTAACTTGGTTACCGGAATAATCCTTTAGTTATCTTATAGTTTATCACCCTGTTTTCTCTAACTTATGTCTTTTGTTATCATTTATGTCTTTATGTGCTTATATGCTGGTTTTAGTTCTTAAGTGAAGCCTCCCTTATGGCACTTGCTCTTTCTGGGGTCTAACCCAGCTGGTTTTATACGGCCAGATTTTGGAGTAGCTCCCGAGGATCTACCTATCTTCCAGCCAGATGGTGAACACCAGGCGTAACCCTGACAACAAGTGGGTTATCTTTTTTTGTTTCCCGTTCTATTGTAAATTATTCTTTTGAGGCATTTAGTCGCCGAGCAAGTGTTAGCTCGTGTTGAAACTTACCTTGTCTGCTTAAGGGCTATAATATGACTGACAAATCCTAGGATTGATCATGTATGACTTAAACTCTTGCTAGTCTTCATATTTTGTATGACTAGCTTCATGATCATCTGAATATGTAATGTTTAGGACGCCTTACCTTGTATGTCTGATGATCTAATATCTTGTAACATTTAGTTGCTTGCTTGAGATTAAGACACTAGGCTTGTTCTTGACCATAAGAGACCGATAGCTTATAGATAAATCCTCATACATCAAGACAGCCGTGACCGTATTGCGAGGTAGGTTGTACTTCAATGTACGTAGCTGGCTGTGTCTGTCCTCCGCTCTCCAGTATTCTGGTTCTGGGGTATGACACGCTTTAAGTGGTGGCCCATGCAGGTATTGTAAATCAAGGTGTGTGGGGGTTTTACCAAATAGTTTTCTCAATCGGCACTCGTCCTTGATCTCTACTCGTGCCTTCTAATCTTTCTGAATCTTAACATGATCACATGCTTATATCCCCGATCTATCTTGGTCCTTCCTTATTATTTTTCATGTCATTTCTCCAGTAGTATTGTTCCTGGTCCTGCCGATCAGCCTGGCGGAGCACCTCCAGTTAACCAACAACAACTTGGGGACCAAGCCCAGCACTCAGGGGTAGCCTCCAGAGTCATGCCTTCCGGGGGTCAAGAGCCACCGGTTCAACCAGTCCAGCCAGCAGAGCATGACCATGAAGCCCTGGTAGGACTCATCAGGGAATTGTTTGTATCACAAGATTGTCGAGGCGATGCCCTGCACCAGACAGTACAAGATGCTATAGGTAGAGTTGGTTATCAAGGGAACTATACGGCTAACAGTTTCAAGCACCTGAACCCTCCTTTCTTTGACGGCAGTAAAGATGCAATTGCTGTTGATGCTTGGCTTCAGGATATAGAGGTTATCCTGGAGGTCGCTTGAATTTCAGAGGATGAGAAGGTGGCCGTAGTGCTCCTGCAGTTATTGGACTTAGCCCGCAGTTGGTGGGCGATATTCAGCGACAAGTTGGATTAGCAACACCTGTTTTATGGGCGATATTCAGCGACAAGTTCCAGACGAAGTATTTTGATGCAGTAGCTCGGTATGATCTGCAGACGAGATTCACTAATCTCAAGCTGATAGGAAGGACGGTCGATGGATATGCGGCCGAGTTTTCAAGGCTTAGTCGGTTTTCTCCCACCTCGGTGGCAACCGAATTGGACTGAGCGCAGCGATTCTAGTAGGGACTCCACCTAGAGATCATTATATCAGTGGAGCAGTTTGAGCACCAAACGTTTGATGCCATCTTGTGAGGAGCGAATAGGCATGAGTATACTTCTCAGAGGATAGTAGATCGAACCGGAGGAAGGTAGAGGTCTCATAGTCAATTGTCCCAGTCATCAGTACTAGTCACGGCAGCTAGGGCTTTGACTATTGGAGTTCCTAGGAGGGCGACCATAATTTTGTCGGTTCAGCACTCGGTACCGACGTATCCTCGGCAACAAAAGTAGAAGCAGTCTTCCATAATGGGATGCACTCATTGTGGGAAGCCAGGACATGTAGTATCAGAGTGTCGCAGAGCACAGGGATTATGCTTGGCTTGTGGGGTACTAGACCATATGATTGGGTCCTATCCTCATAGAGCCAGTTCATCTTCATCAACCCTAACCAGTCCATCGGGTAGGGGTCCAACACCAGTACAGCAACAGTACAAGCTTTCGAGGCCATTGTCGCCTCAGGCTCATGTATTCCAGCAGCATAGGACTCAACAGTATGCTCAGGTCCAAGTTCAGAATAGGCAGAGAGGTTATCACCAGAGGAGACCATCACTAAGAGGACAAGGTCAGGCTATGGCTCTGACCGTGGCAGAAGAATTGGCATCAGGTGAGGTGGTGGTAGGCACCATTCTCGTCAACTCTTTTCCAGCATCGATATTATTTGATTCGGGTGCATCACACTCATTTATGTCTGCACGATTCGTGACACGGATATGACTGGAGCCCGAGTCATTATTATTAAGGCTCAATATACTTACTGGTAACGGTCTTATGGAAGTAGATAAAGAATTTTCCTCGTGTCGAATCGTAGTTAGCGGTAGAGAGTTTTCTGATAGATTGATAGAATTTTCAATGGCCGACTATGATGTGGTCATAGGAATGGATTGGTTGAAGGATCAATACGCAAGAATAGACTGCCATATTGGCAGGATTATTTTTGGTATTCCAGGCGAACCAGAGTTTTCATTTTCCAGAGACGAAGTAGAACATTCTCCACCAGTCTTGCGGATGGCAGTAGCAGTAGCAGTTCAGTTTTCTAAAGTAGTAGAAGAGTTTCCTGATGTATTTTCTGAAGAGCTTTCAGGCATGCCCCTAGAGAGAGAGAGAGATAGAGTTCACCATTGATTTGATTCCAGGGACGGTACAGTATCAAAAAGAGTCTACAAAATGGCATTATCAGAATTAGAGATCCTGTACAGGATGATTAAAGAACTTAGGACCGAGGGATTCATTCGTGCTAGTGGATCGCCTTGGGGAGCACCGATGCTTCTTGTGAAAAAAAGGATGGTATATCAAGATTATGTATAGATTATCGTACCTTGAACTTTGTAACAATCAAGAACAGATCTCCTCTACCAAGGATAGATGATTTATTCGATCAACTCAGAGGAGCGGCAGTATTCTCGAAGATTTACTTGCGGTCAGGATACCATCAGATTAGAGTAAGAGAGCAAGACATCCCGAAGACGACATTCAGATCAAGATATGGATATTGGGAGTTCCTTGTTATGCTATTTGGAGCGACCAATGCGTCGGCCGTATTCATGGACCTCATGAATCTTATCTTTATGCCCTATTTGGACCTGTTTATGATAGTGTTTATAGACAACATCTTAGTCTATAACAAGAATGAAGAAGAGCATGAGCAGCATCTTCGAATAGTCCTTCAGATTCTCAGAGAGCACCAGTTGTACGTGAAGTTTGATAAGTACGAATTTTGGCTGGATCACATTTCTTACTTAGGTCATATCATCACCAGAGGTGGAGTGGAAGTGGACCCCCAGAAGATAGTGGCTATAGAGACGTGGCCAGTACCCAGAACCGTCGCAAAAATTTAGAGTTTACTAGGATTGGTCGACTATTATCGACAGTTTGTATCAGACTTTGCTCAAATTTCAGCACCATTGACGCAGTTGACCCGTAAGGATGTACAATTTGCTTGGACAGCAGAGTGTCAGAGTTCATTTGAGAAGTTGAAGCGAGGATTGATGACGGCCCCCATTCTCACACTTCCTGATGGGATTGGAGGATTTTTGGTTTATTATGATGCTTTCGGCAGAGGATTGGGATGCATCTTGATACAACATTGTAAGGTTATAGCTTATGCGTCACGTCAGCTTCGTGATCATAAGAGGAATTATACAACTCACGACTTGAAATTAGCAACGGTAGTTTTCGTACTTAAGTTGTGGAGGCATTATTTGTATGGAGATCAGGTAGAGATTTTCACCGACCATAAGAGTCTTAAGTATGTATTTACCAAGAAGGATCTTAACATGCATTAGAGGAGATGGCTAGAGCTACTTATGGATTACGATATCAACCTACAGTATCATCCAGGGAAGGCCAACATAGTTGCAAATGCATTGAGCAGAAGAGTAGGAGCTTATTTCCTAACAGCACAGCCAGAGTTATTAACAGATCTTCAGAAGATGGGTATCGAGGTAGTTCTCCCTACCAGTGTAGCATTGATGGCAAGTATGCAAGTTCAGTCTACTATAGTTGAGAGGATTAAGATAGCCCAGTCAACGGATTCTAAGCTTCAGCGGCTTAGGGCAGAATATGAAGCAGGAAGGAGAGCGGAGTTATGTATTCATGAGGACGGTACACTTTGACATAAAAGGCATCTTTGTGTACCCAATGGCAACATCAGACGAGAGATCATAGCAGAGGCTCACAGTTCACAGTATTCAATTTATCCCGACGGTAAAAAGATGTATCATAATATCCGTCAGCATTTTTGGTAGAATAGAATGAAGAGGGAGATAGCCCAATTTATCTCTCATTGTTTAGTTTGCCAACAAGTTAAATCTGAACATCAGAGACCAGCTGGACTTCTTCAACCTTTACCGATCCCAGAATGGAAATGAGAGCATATTACCATGGATTTTATAACTTGATTACCTAAATCCCCAACTGGGTGAGATGCTATCTGGGTTATAGTTGACTGACTTACGAAGGTAGCTCATTTTCTTCCTTTCAAAATTGGCTAGTCAACGGATCAGCTTGCAGAAATGTATCTCAGACAGATAATCAGATTGTATGGAATGCCAGTTAGTATCGTGTCCGATAGAGATTCAAGGTTTACATCGCACTTTTGGCGGGGTCTTCAGGAGAGTTTGGAAACTCGTCTAAAGTTTAGTTCAACTTATCATCCGCAGACAGATGGTCAGTCAGAGCGCACAATTTAAACTCTTGAGGATATGTTACAATCCTATACGTTTGACTTTGGTGGTTCGTGGGAAGATCACCTGCATATAGTAAAGTTCTCCTATAACAACAGTTTCCAGGCCAGTATTCAGATGGCACCATTTGAGGCACTTTATGGCAGGAAGTGCAGATCACCTTTAGCCTGGGACGATGTAGGCGAGAGGCAGATGCTTGGTCCAAAAATGGTTACTCGGACTATCGAGGTAGTCAGACAAGTTAGAGATCATCTTCGAGTTGCACAAGATCGCCAGCAACATTGGGCCGATTCTCATCGGCATCCACTTGAGTTTTCTATCGGCGACCATGTATTCTTTAGGATCTCGCCTACCCGTGGTGTCATTCGATTCGGCATACGGAGAAAGTTTAGTCCTTGGTATATAGGGTCGTTTGATATTCTCGAGCGAGTAGGTGATGTGTCCTATCATCTCGCTCTTCCGCCGTCGTTTCGTGAGGTAGATGACGTATTTCATGTATCCCAATTGCGACGGTCTATCTCGGATCCGAGCCATATCCTTGACCATTCGGAATTGGTTGTTGGAACAAACCTTTCGTATGAGGAAAGACCCGTATCCATATTGGACCGAAGAGAGAAGATACTCAAGAATAAGACTATTAGTTTAGTCCGTATTGCTTGGGGTCATCACTCTTTGGGTGAGTCAACGTAGGAGCGTGAGGATGATATCCGATCGCGATATCCACACCTGTTTGACTCATAAGGTATAATGTCTTCCTTATGCCTTATGTTTTTAATTCCTTGCTTGTATGAATGATTGCTGAATTGACTGCTAGTCGTAGATTGCTCGTGGTTAGTATAGCTTACCCCGACATCTCTAGTCTCTTGATTAAATTTCGAGGACAGAATTCTTTTAAGGTGGGTAGAGTTGTCACTTCCATTTCCCGTCATACGTATTTTCAGTATACGTATACGGATTCTCGACCCGTATTTTGACTTGTCTAGCATGGTTTGGTCTTGGTTTAGCTTGGCTTGGTTTACTTTGGGTTTGGTTTGGGTCAAGATGGTTCATCATGTTGAACCCTCTTTATAAACCAACTCGACTCTCTCTCCTCTATAACTCTTTTATTTACTCCTTCTTCTTCTCCATTACTCCTCCCACCCACAAAAGAAACCCTAGGCAAGTGCAATCTTGCCTCATGATGGATCTCCTATTTTATTTTTCCATTCTCTTCTCTACTTGATTCTAAGCCTCTTTAGAACTTGACATTTTTCGGTTTTGATGGATGGATTTTTATAGACCTAAGTTTTGATCTTTTCTTATTTTTCTTGGTTTTGATCTATTAAAGCTTGGTATTTCCTAAAACCAGTCATCCCAGGCTGTAGGAAATCTCATTCTATGCAGTTTAGACCCTTAGAAGTCTCAATTCGGACTTGTTTTGAGCAAGTTATGGCATTTTGAAGTTTTCGGGTTCCATGGGTTCTTCTTTGCTGTTTGGAGCAAAAGAACAGTGTTAAGCGCAACCTATCCCAGGCGCCCTTTAGCCCTGGCGCAACCTGACCTGGCGCAACTGAGTCAGACACAACCTGACCTAGCGCAACCCAGTCAGGCGTAACCTGACCTGGCGTACTCTAGTAAGGCGCAACCTGACCTGGCGCTACCCAGTCAGGCGTAACCTGACCTGGCGCACACCAGTCATGCATAACCTGACCTGACGTAACCCAGTCAGGTGCAACCTGACCTAGCACACCCCAGTCAGGCGCAACCTGAGCTGGCGTAACCCAGTCAGGAGCAACCTGACATGGCGCACCCCAGTCAGGCATAACCTGACCCGGCATACCCCAGTGCCTGGCCTAACCTAACCCGGCGTACCCTAGGGCATGGAGCACCCCAGCCTTGCGTAACCCAACTTAGGCGCCACATGTTCCCCCTTGGTGCCACCTATTATTTCTCTGGCGCAACTTGACCAGCGCCACTTGTTGCCATGATACCCCTTGCCCCTTGCCCCTTGCCCCCATGCATGTTCTTCTAGTTCTTGATGTATATGCCTATGATCTTGCATGTAACTTATACTTTACCTATCTTGTGATGACCCGACTTGATAACTTGTTGAGCACAACATGACTTGCCAGTATTGATCATGACATGAATATGGTATGATAACCCCTTGGGTGGCCCGTCGAGGCACACTCTTGACAAGTACTCTTGACATGATAAGTAACTTGATAAGACATGTATAATCTTGATAGTGGCCCGTCGAGGTGCACTCCTGACAAGTAACAAGTAACCCTACATGACATTGTAATCTTGAAAGGCTGTTGCGACAACTACCTTGACTTGCTAAGTAACACTTGTCTTGACACTGTGGTTGATTTTTCTGATTATGATTGTACAAGCTACCTGTCTCGTCTTATATCATATCTAGGACATGGATTCCTGGTTACCACGGTCAGGGATTCATGATGAATATGACTAGGTTAATGACTAGATTGACCAAGTAGTTCATATATAGAAAGATTTTCCCAGTTACAGGCGATCCCGTTATCCCGGTCACACCTGAGTGGACTTGTAGCCTGCCGACGAGTAAGACACATTTCCAGTCCACTGTCATGTGGGGCACTTCTTAAAATCATAAGTACTATAGCACACTGTCATGTGTTGCACTCCAAGTCACCTAATGATTCTCTAACTCTTGGTAACTCTAAGCAACCTCGCCTGGATAACCTGGATAGCTGCAGGGCTTGTGACTGCTGGAACATCTTATTGCATCTTGTAGTAACTAGGCTTGTGTTTATCCTAGTTAGTTAAAGTACCAAGCCATACACATTGCTTGGCCATAATTGATGGATGGAGTCCAGTCTAGTCTTTTCTGGACAGTGCCAGTCTATGATTACTTCGGTGCATTACTGTTATGCTTTACTCTTGTCGATAAATGGTTGGAGACTAAGCTCTGTTCAGGTAAAGGGTTACAACCCCGGTCCTTGTTTGGTTTACGGGTTGTAGCTTGGTTACCGGAATAGTCCTTCAGTTATCTTATCGTTTATCACCCTGTTTCTCTAACTCATGTCTTTCGTTATCATTTATGTCTTTATGTACTAATATGCTGGTTTTAGTTCTTAAGTGAAGCCTCTCTTGTGGCACTTGCTCTTTCTGTGGTCTGACCCAGCTGGTTTTGTATGGCCATATTTCGGAGTAGCTCTCGAGGATCTACCTGTCTTCCAGCCAGATGGTGAACACCAGGCGTAACCCTGGCAACAAGTGTGTTTTCTTCTTTTGTTCCCTGCTCTATTGTAAATTATTCTTTTGAGGCGTTTAGCCGCCGAGCAAGTGTTAGCTCGTGTTGAAACTTGCCTTGTCTGCCTAAGGGCTGTAACATGATTGACAAATCCTAGGGTTGATCATGTATGACTTAAACTCTTGCTAGTCTTCGTATTTTGTATGACTAGCTTCATGATCATTTGAATATGTAATGTTTGGGATGCCTTACCTTGTATGTCTGATGATCAAATATCTTGTAACATTTACTTGCTTGCTTGAGATTGAGACACTAGGCTTGTTTTTGACCATAAGAGACTTATGGCTTGTAGATAAACCCTCATGCATCTTGATAGCCGTGACCGTATTACGAGGTGGGTTGCGCTTTAATGTACGTAGCTGGCTGTGTCTGTCCCCCGCTCTCCAGTATTCTGGTTCTGGGGCATGACAAATCATGACACAACATACGGTTCTACCGATTGTGAATCTGATTCCAACCCAAGAACCTGTAACGACATCTGCTCCCGTCAATATTGGTTTAGCGGTACAGTCTCCTCATACTGCTTCAGTACCAGTTCAGGCTACTCCAAGTTAGTCTAGTGCTGGGGGTGGTACTTATCATGCAGTCCCTCCTCCGAACACACCAAATCAGTCCACTACTCCATAACTACTGGAAGATGCTAACACGATCGTAAAACTTTTGCGTACTCAGTTTGAAGCCTTCAATAAGAAAGACGGCCTACAGAAGCCAGGGATTAAACAACCTTATCCCATAGAGTGGAAGAAAGTCCAGTTTCTACCCAAATACAAACCTCCTACCATTATGCTGTTTGATGGCAGTACATCCCTAAGCAGTACCTCAACCATTTTAAAGTATTGACTGATCAACTTCAGCCAAATGATGCTCTACTCACTAGAGTATTTGTAGGATGCTTAGCTGTGCAGCTTATGACTGGTACCGTAGTTTGCCAGAAGGTTGCATAACCTCCTTTTCTATATTCAAACAAATGTTCTTGGAACGATTTTATGAGGGAAGAAATGACATAACTATGTTAGCACTCATCAAAATCAAACAACGGCATAATGAAACTACTTAACGTTTTATTGAACGATTTTGTCGTGAGGCACTCAAAATGCCTCTGGAACTCCAGATGCTCTGACTATAGAAACATGCAAATCAAACTTGTTGCCTATAGTCGGCATATGGACTGGCTCTACACAGTTTCAAGATTGGCCTTCCTTCATAGTAAATGCCAAGGCAGCATAAGAAAGTGCCGACAAGTTTAAACAATTAGGCATTCAGATGCCTAATCTTGACAGAGACGAACATACTACATCCAACGACGGTGGCCATCAAAATAACCACAAAGGCAAAGAGACTTTGGCTATCAATGTTAAAGACAAAGAAGATCTAGCCGTTAATATAGGTCAGTCTCAGTCAACACCTGCTCCAACGGTACCACCACAAAGGGCATCGCATCCTAAGGAAGAATACTCCTTCGACGAAGATGATGTCATGAGCATCTTTGATTGCTTGATTCAGAGCAATAAACTTCAGCTGTCGGACACAAAGAGGCCAGAGAAAATGAGTAAAACTGATCATCCTAAATATTATGTGTATTATAGGTTTATTGGACACCCGACTCGAGCATGCTATGTGCTCAAAAGGAAAATCAAAGAGATGATCAAATACGGCACAATCACTTCAACAAAATGAGAAAACTATAACTGCTAATGTTATTTCTCTACAGTTTAGCAATTTTCCTGCTCAACTTGTGCAGCATGGAGTCATACCTATCCCGAAAGCTACTCTGGAGATTATCAATGTCCCACCTGCACGAATTGATGGTCTTGTTCCTTTGTCAACCGATAAAGGGGAGATTATGTGGATCCATCCTGATTTGGTAGCTGACTTTGAAGTACCTTCTTCATCCACAGTCCAAGAAAACAGTCAAATATAAGTCATGTCATATGACTTCATTGGGTAAACATTGTCTTCCATCTTTAACTGCTACCTTTACCTCGGCGGCTGATTCTTCTTCTGAGATAACGCTGCCAAAGTTAGAGGTTAATTACCAACCAGCCTTCCATCTATATAGTCAACAATCCCGTGAACTGGGATATGATCTACAAAAGGCTCCTGGTCTGAATCATGGAAAATGATCTCCTATCCCTTTTTCTCTATACCTTTCACACAACCAATATCGTGTTGGTTTGGGTTTCTCGACAGACTCCTCATCTTGTCAAAGGAAGTTGTCCAAAAGCAAGATATGGACAAAGAGTTGCAATATGGTGTCCTTCGAACCTATATTCGAAGAAGAAGCCTTAACTGGTACTATGTCTGGGAGACTTTACTTGAGAGACTATTCAGAAGGTCAAGAGAACCCTGTTCCAGCTCCGGAGGCTCCTCCAGCATCATCTTCTCCTGCTGTTAATGTTCCATCGACTTTATTACCTTTAGTGGAACCAACTCCTCCCAAACCGACAGCGGCCGACAAAAAAAAACAACATGTCCGCTTCGATAAAGTATTAAAGAAGACTCCACCTCTTGGACTTGAGAAGCCTTATAACTTTGATATATTGGCTCAATTGGCTAATACTCCAGCAAGGTTATCAATCTTTGAACTCCTGCATCTTTCAAGGGAAACTCGAGAAATATTGAGTAAAGCTTTGATGCAAGCCGATACTTATCTGACACTCCTTAAGAAGCCAGACGATGAACCTGTGACCTGCTTTCATTATCATAGTGTGATGGAGCTAATACCCAACATTACCTTTACACAAGATGATATGCTGCTGGAAGACAATCGATATGACCGGCCTCTCTATTTTACGAGATATTTTGATACAATGAAGGTTGACCGCATCCTGATCGATCCTGGGTCTGCACTCAGTATCATGCCAAAGACTCTACTAGATGCTCTGAGGATCCCTTTGCATAATGTTTCCACAATTATCATGACAATCCTGGGATTTAATTTCGGTATAAGTGAACCCCGGGGAAGATTCGCCTGAAAGTAGAAATCGGCAATCTCTGTACAAAGGTCACCTTCTATGTGATCGACAATCGTGGCTCCTATAATGCCTTGCTAGGAAGACCATTTTTGCATGAGCATAATATCGAGCCATCAACTCTTCATCAATGCTTCAAGTATGTGGACGTTAATGGAGAGGTACAAAAAGAGGTGACTGATTTTAACCCCCTTTCGAGGTATCAAAGCTTATTGTACTGACTCCAGGATGTATAAAAAGGAGTTTATGAACGTTGTACTGGCCATGGACACTGAAGAAGATCAGAAGGATAATACAGATGATGTCTTTGTGATTCCGATCAAAGGATGTACTTCTCGTCCTTCACCCTCTCAGACGTTGACAATTCATCTTTTTTCTCATGCTAAGCATCCTCTTGCTGAAAAGACGGAGCATAGGGAGCTCACCTCTTCTAAGACACTTGTTATTGACCTTCGTCGTAACAAGCCTCCTCCTTCTCCTTCTCCACCTCTCGTCGTAGCATTTCCTTTACAGTATATTGATGTATGTTATTATATTCGATGTTACTTAGAAATGCTAGATAACTTCAAACCACTTACAATAGGAGCAGTTCAACCTTTCCAAGATGAAGTATTGCTTGAACCCGTGCAAGACTCCTTCTTCTTAGTTACTTCCAGGAATAAAGATGAATTTTCTATACTTTTTAGTAAAGGAACAGAGCAGAAGACTATGCCCGAAAGCGAGGAAGAAAATGACAATAACGGGAGGCTCCAACTACGTCGTTATAGTCAACAATCAAAAGATATCATTCAAAAGATGGGCTATAATTTTAAAGATGGTCTCAATAGCGGTAAGGGAAGGCGAACTCCTATTCGTATTCCTGCTCCAAAAGAAAAGTCACTGTAAAATTATGGCAAAACGAAGTGTGGATTGGGTTATACCTCACCGATTTTGACCCCAGAGGCCTTCGAATCCGATAAAGAGGAGCGATCTAACACTTCTGATTCGGTTTTATGGGATTCTGATACCAGTGTAGGCCACGTCCATCGGGTAACACTATCTTCTAATATGGTGTCTGTTGAATTCTCATAAGATGACGATGACTTTATTGAAGCTCCTGAGGCAGATCCTTGGGCACAAAGGATGGACACTCAAAGGAAACTTCGCTTTGAGCAACGAAAACCACCTACTGAAGATCAATTAATTCAGAACGATGTTGGAGAAGAAGGCTCGCCAAGACCTATCTTCATCAGCAAAAGCCTTCCATAAGCAGACAAGCAAGAATTAATTCAGCTTATTCGGGAATACATTTGTTAGGGTTATATACTAAAAGCATCACTTTTGTAGTAACCTTATTTCCTTAAATTTTGAATGAGAATCATATGGGCAAATGTTTGCATATTGTATTTGTTGCAAGTGTTAATGCAAATGTCTGATATTCTATATTGTAGATAATATGGTGTATGGTGTCACACAGAAGATCATATTATCAGTTTCCTATGGAGTATATAAATAGTTCACAACCTAGATGGACTTGGACAATCTATTGGAAAGGTTGTTGTATAATCTGGTATTAGTCTATCTTGACTATAGGTTTACACTAGTACACTTTGTGTATATTGAACAGGACCACTTGAGGTTGTTCTCTTTGTACTGACTACATAAAGAGAACAAACACCTCTGTTATTATGGATGCTTATGCTCTTAATTCGGATATAATAACGGACATGTATATGCAGTGTGCATTACTTTGACTCATAAAAGAGTAAGATTCATTATGGATCAACAACCTCTATGAATTGGGTAATAACATTGTATGTATGATGGGCTGTTGATTATAAATGGAATCCATGTCCCGATACATCGGGTTGATGATGTCCTCTTAAGGAGCTCATAAGGATTGTCATGTAAACCCTGCAGGTGGATTATATCCAACATGACAAATAAAGTTGAGCGGTACTACTTAAGGATAAAAGATGTCGAATCAATATAGTTGTCAGTAACTTAATTTGATCGACGGACATACGATATCTTAACATGGGGAGCCAAACGAGCATATAATAAAAGGAGTCCACAAACATAATTTAGGATTAGGGAGGTAGTGCAAAAATAGCTCATTAGTGGACCGAGCTATTGTTAATGGGCCTGGATTGTGTGTTCGGGCTGAACACGGGATATCCAGATCCGTTAGGAGGCCTAACCCTAATTTCTCCTCATGGTCCCTGCCGTAGCCTATATATATCCTCTATTCTCTGGCCGCCAGATTACGGATTAGAAATCTAAATTTTTTTTCTAAATTCTTGATTCACGTAAGAAGAGAAAGAGAGGGCTGCCAAGGAGAAGAAAAGGTTGGGAGATCGTCGCCCACACGACGTCCAACTCGAGGAAGAAATACGTGCAGAAGATCTTGGGGTCGTCCGCTCGAGATTGCCAGGAATTACTTGTCTCCTTTCCGCCGCAGGTATAATTCTTGAACCCTAGTTTCCGCCTATGAAGAGTTAGAACACGTATTAGATCTGTTTAACTTTCTATCGATCAATACGCACACCAAAGAAAGGGTCCTGGGAATCCCCAGTTCCAACAATATTAACATCCTCACCTGGAGTTATGAGGATATGCCAGAATCAGATCCTCAGATTGCTACCCACAGGCTCAACATCTTGCCCAATGCAAGGTCGGTCAAACAGCAACAGCGTCAATTTTGACATGACATAATGTATGCCATAGAAACTGAAGTCAAGAAGCTTATCTCTTGTGGTTTTGTCAGAGAAGAACAACATCCAGATTGGGTTGCCAATGTTGTCCTAGTTATGAAGAAAATAAGGAAGGTCGGAGTATGCATTGACTTTAGAGATCTCAATGATGCTTGTCCCAAGGATGAGTTTTCTCTTCCGATCACTTATGTCATGATCGACAATACTTGCGGATTCGAACGAATGTCTTTTATTGATGGATTCTCAGGATATAATCAAATCAAAATACATCTAGAAGATAAGAAACATACATCTTTCTGCACTCCTTTGGGAGTTTATTGCTATACTGTCATGCCATTCGGTCTTAAAAATATTAGTGCAACTTATCAGCGAGCTATGAGTACAATCTTTTGTGATAACTTACGAAAGACAGTTGAATGCTATGTCGATGATATTGCTGTCAAAAGTCGACTAAAGGAAGACCATATCCAAGACTTGAGAACTATCTTCGATCTCATGTGCCAACATCAACTCAAAATGAATCACACTAAGTCATTCCTAGGAGTCTCTAGTGGAAAATTTCTCGGATTCGTTCTTACCTCTAAAGGTATACACGTTGACCCTAAGAAAATCAAATCCATTCAAGAGATGCGTCCTTCATGCAACCTAAAAGAGCAATGAGAATTTCAGGGACGACTTACGTACATCAGGAGATTTATCTCAAATCTCTCTCTGGATGTTGTAGACCATTCGTTCAACTCATGAAGAAGGATGTGACATTCATTTGGACTGAAGAATGCCAGCAAGAATTTGAAGACATAAAGCGGTACCTGATGAACGCTCTAGTTCTAGTGCCTCCAGTCTCAGGAATACCCTTCCTGATGTATGTTCGGGCAATGAATCATTTATTGGGTGCTTTACTAGTTCAGAAGAACAACCACGGTCATGAGCAAGCTATCTATTATCTCAGGTGCACAATGGTCAGGGCAGAACATTGATACTGCCCGGTGGAAAAAGAGTGCCTAGCTTTGATGTTTGCTATTCAGAAAACCAAATATTATATTACAGGCCAGACTATTCATGTTATCTCCAGAGTTAACCCTCTCTGGGTCTTGATGAAGAAGCGCTGACACCGTCTATTAGGTAACCCTTAGCCTGTAAATAGGTATGGCATTACCTATGTGCAGTTGATTATAGCCGAACTGTCGAGCAAATTGGCTTGGTAAATACGGTTCCAGAAAGCACTGGTCCTCAAACCGGTACACTAGATGTGATGCCCAGATCGTCTTCAACCATGTGAACTCAGCCGAAAATAGATGGAGAGATGTTGCTTCTAGATCCATGAGTTGTGGAGGGAGATTCTCATATCCCGGAGGAGGAGGAACACATTGAAATCTCTATCCAGACCCTCGGTTCAAAGCTCTTCGGCATTCTGACAGTGCGTTTATATTCTATCGTGCATTAGAATAACACCTGATAAAATTGCCTTCGACTTTACCCATATCGGGGTCCATCAAGTCAGGGTAGTGCAATAGCAACCACCCAAATAGATATGTGTACGACATTTCGGTACGAGGGAAGTCGCCCTGAGAATTCTTATCGTATACCATGGTGTTAACGAAAGAACACAAGCCTGCGTTCAAGCGGAAGGTCATCGCCGAGAGAAGATCCATCTTGTAGCCGAACGCTAGACGTACTGCGGCAAATAGGACACCTGGATGGAATCGATCGATGGCACTGGCTCCGGGTATCACAAACTGTCATAGCCAAAAAGAGAGGAAACCCGCCAGCTGGGTTTCTCGAGACATGGGTCTATAACCTTGTCTAAGATAATTTCAATTGGGGTACCAACTGTGAATGGGTACCAATCTACTTTCAGGATGTTATCGTAATGCTTAGATTTTTCCATCAATTTTTCTACATCTCTGCGGCTGAGAGGTTTGAAGAAACAAGGATTGCAAGCTTGACTCTCGACTATCTTCTCTTCATGAGCATGCCCCAGAAACAAGTACGGCAGCCATTTAGGGTGTAGCAAGTCCCTTTTGAAGCACTTTTGTAGTAAAGAGAATAGATCATATAGTGGCATAACAACTCTTCAAACACTGCCACCATCCGAGGGTTCTCTGCTGATAGGGTATCCAGTTCCTCATTTGTGGGCACATATTCTTCAAATGGGTTTTCACCCACTAGCAAGTGTGAAAGATACTTCATTTCATGAAGTGCGAAGTCGATTTCTTCGTGAGGAGTCATGAAGGTACCGGTCCTCTCATTATATCTTTCAACTAAAGCCAGAAACATATGAGCATTCGGATGAAAGTCGTGAGCAGTGGTCCAGATCGGATTATAGAGCTCTAGTTCGAGGAGTTTATCTTTAAATGATCCAAAATTCAAACCACTACACTGTTCCAGCATTTCATGTCAGGCTTCACTAAGCCTGTTAAGTGCATGGTTTAGTCTGGGTATCTCCCCTCAGCCTTCGTAAACATGTTCGCAAAAATAGGTACCCTGACGGGAAGTAGCATTGGTGAATCTTCAGGAGGTATACAGCTTGGTCTTAAACCTCTCAGATAGGAACAATATCTCTCCGAAGTACTATAGAAAAAATCCTTGTTCTATAGACCCAATCTGTAGCATATCTTCCTAACTCTGGCCTGTTGAATCGGGGTCAAATTCCACACCATACGTCGAGGATAACTGGAAAATGCATATCGAGAGAGGGACAGATGTCTCGATATTTCTGTGAGGTACATGATTCTATCCCTACATTGATAAAATCTGTCTTCTCTCTTCGCATTGTGCTGGGACATCTTCTTGATCGCCTCTCCAAATAAGAAAGTTGGCTTTTTATGAACGACATTGTCCAGACTTTCCAAAGGTTCACCGTTTATCAAGCATAACAAAGTGGGGTTCTCTTGAGCTACGAGCATAGCCTTTCGGGACTCAGGAAGATTATATTGAGGGTACTGTACGTAGGATAAGTCTTCTCGGTATTCTGACACGTTGAAGGCCAAAGCTTATCTTTCAGCATCAGGGTCTTCTCTGAGATCGACTGCAAAAAAGAAGAGAGCAAAAGATCAATTATAAAGTCTGTACAACAAGTATCTAAATTTAAAGCATGGTGCAGAAGGTCATAGGTTGCACGAGCATCTAAAAAATATATATAATCTAGGTTGCGCAAGATTCTATGTTGCGCAGGCTTATAAAGTGTGCCTAGTGTCAGTTCAAGTTCAGCATTGCGCAAGTTATCAAGTTGCGTCTAGTGCAAACTTGAAGTGCGCATGTTTGAAGTGCGCATTTGCGCGAGTTCAGAAGGCACAAGTTCGAAACTTGAACAACACAGTTCATAAAAACAAATAGTACATTTTGACGTAGCCAACACTCTAAAAAGAGGAGGCACGAGTAATGAAGTGTGCGCTTACACTCTAAAAAGAAGAGACGTACGTTACAGAATGCGCAGATCAATCAGAACTCTAAAAAGAGATGATCGACTCTGGTATAACGGATTTTTGTTCACCGGCGCCCTAAGTGATGGTCGATTTGTTCTATGAAGATCACCTTCGAGAGGTGGGCTAGCTTGTTCAGCTCTCGATGATGGAGACGCATAGCGAGGTGCCTTCGGCGGTGATGTATGCGATAAAGGCCAAGCATTGGCATTTTCCTTATCAGCGACGGACTTCCTTGGTGCTATTGATGATCGTCGAAGAAGCTTCGGGAGTTAGAAGGAAGAAGATTAAGGTTTAAGAAAAATAACTTTCAGTAAAAAGTTCTTTGAATAGCTATTTATAGCCTAAAGGGTATTTCGAAACAGTTGTACAACTTGCGCTAAAAAAGCAGAGATTAAATTTAGACTGGCACAACTCGTGTTAAAATTTTCTAATTCAAAGTATTTCAAATTTTGAAAATTCTGCAAACTTTGAAAAATTTGAAGGGGGTCTTGTAGAAGCCTAAAAATCAATGGGCGCCCCTCTCAACAAGGAGTCAGTATTAAGTAGCGCCAGATCACTAGGCTGCGCTAGCCTCAGGTTGTGCCTAAGCCAGGGTATGCGAGCTCCACGTGACAAACATCCTCGAGAATCTGTAACGACTGCTATCATTACAGACAGCTCTGACAGCTCGTCAGTCGAAGAAAATCCATTCAAATCCCGCGCAACGCGGCGGTCGAAAAGATTTTGTCAGCATGCAATTAATGATGACAGCTAGCTCGCGCATGTTATCAAAAAGCACGAGGATAAATCATCATAGCACAGAAGACCCGGTCAAAGGTGCCAAACGTTAAGTTGCGCGCTCGTGCCACCTAGTTTGTTGGCACCACCAGATCAACTTTTGTTCAGAAGCAGAATGACGTGGCACATATGCCACCGATTTTGAAGAACACATCCACTACACTACCCATGACCATGCGTATTTCACTCACAGAATGCCACGCGTCCCCAGCAGTTCAAGTAACCGTTCGCACAACTAGATAGAAGGCGCGCAACCTGAAGTGCGCGTAACTCAGAAAACAGTTATTTTAGAACTCTATAAATAGAGTTTCAAATCAGTTCTAAAGGACGACTAATTATCATAATCTCCTACTAAAGTGCTGCTGCATTCTCCAGAGGCTTGTGTCTTCAATATCACATCTTCCAAGGGATAAAGTGACCGTTTTTTGATCAGATTCCTGTAGTTGTACTTTCCTAAAAATTATTGGACTCTTGTACTTCCTTTCTTTCTTAGTTTATAAAATTCAAACTTTTGTTTTTGCAAACAATGTTGAAGAACAAAGCCTTTGGATAATGCTGCAGCAAGTGCTCAGGAGATTATGATCATTAGTGACACTTTGCAAGTGATTTAAAACTCTATTTATAAAATTCTAGAGATAACTGTTAAGCAGTTACCCTGATTGGCGCACACTGCTGGGTGGCGCCATTCATCCCTTGGCCCGAGCGGTTGGTATAACTACTTGGATAAGTGGCATGTTGTGATTGATATGCGCTTGGTCATAGGCAGTATCACAGGCACGTTCTTCGAGATTAGTGGCATTTGTGCCACATTATCTAACTATTTCAGGATGATTTGATCAAATGGTGGCCACTACTGGGTGGCGCCACTGACTGATATGATACTAATGATCATCTTGCGCCAATTACAGATGGTACTAGACAGCTGTTGGTCAATAATGGCGGATTTGACTTGTCTGACCAAATCTTTTCGAGCGCCACGCATACTGGATTTGAATGAATTTTTCTCAACTATCGTGCTGTCAGTCATGATGATAATTATTTAGCTTCTCTGAGAAGATGGCCATATGATGGGTAGCACCACTTGATGTATGGCGCCATCTGATGTCTGGCACCACTTGATGATCTGAAGGCTGGCGCTTCTTATGAGTAGCGCAGGGTGCTGAGTGCATTTTTTAGGCTTCTACAATATATATATATATATATATTTCAATTTCTCACGAGAAATTGAATTTCTTACAAGAAGTTTTACTCCCCAAACCCGCACACAGAACCGACCCCTTCACCCAACAGCACAAACTCTCCCCGCTTCTTTTTAGAAACCTATTTCTCCCATCCCTTGACCATTCAACAGAGCCCAACTATCTTTCTCCCATCCTTCGACCATTCAACAGAGCCCAACTACCCCGCGACGACCCAGTGACCCCGGTGCCCCTATTCGACCACCATCGGCCGACTATGACGGTCAGCGCCGACGTCAAACCCACCCCCAACCGTATCAACTCGCACCAAGGTACCCATTTTTTCGATCAATTTTTTTTGCGTATACTTGTCCGTTTCACGAATCGTAAAAAGTTATGGAGAGCCGACATGACCCTCCAGGACTCTCTTTCAATAGAATAATTAAGATGTCATGAATTGATCGCAAAATCGATCCAAAGTTGATGAAAAACCAAATTTTAAAACTGTCAGAAAATAGTCCAACTACCAACTTTGAACACTTTTTTTCCAATTCATGCATAATTTTTAAATTCTATTTAAAGGAATTTGTTGAAAACATATAGGGCATCATTACTAACTTTTTATATTTAATAATAGTTAATATATTCTGTTTAAAGTCATTTCCAAAACATCGAAAAATTTTGTTTCAAAAACTAAAATTTTGGAAAAACATCCCGATACGACGTGCGTCCCGACAAATTGGACGACATGATCACAATTCATATTTATTAAAAGACGCGTATGGATGTGGTCGACGTGTGGGATTCAACAGAACTCGATTATGTGCGCGACAAAATTGAACCGTATCCATCGAAAGTCCCCCATATCGGTATTTTGTAAACTTTGTGTCCAGTTTCAAACCATTCATCGGACTAAGGAAAAACTTGCATCCTTGAATTCAGAACATTCTTCTGGTCTTATGAGCCAAGTTTGGTCTGATTCTGAGAATGTTGACCGAAACGCTATTTTGGCAAGCCCACGACCCGATCCAACAGACAAATTTGTGCAACACTCACCGAAATTCAACTTTACATATACTGTTGAGTTAGTATCGTCAAATCATATCCGTAGGCATATAATTTAATAACTTTTAGAGATGTTATTTCTGGCACGCTTTTTGGTGCAAAGCGGATCCAACGGCGGATCCTGAATAGACCCAAAACTATAATTTTGCTCCTGTGTCTAGAATTTAACTTATGCGTAGGCAATCTTAGACATTTATTTTATGACAGAAACATTCATGATGTTTATTTTGGCATTCGGAGACGTTTTCGAGAGTTGACATTCACAACCTTGTTTTTTGACGATCTGAATCACTGGACGTTGTTAGTTCTTCACACCACTCCAGGCAAGATACCTTGCCATTATTACTAATCTTTATGTTTATTTATTTCTGTTATTTCAGTATTTATATCCTATCTAGTTCTATTATACTGCGCGTCCAAGTCAAACTTGGGTGCGAGCGATGTTATAGTCGTTTTTAGTGTTTTAGTTATTTATTTATTTTGTATTGACTTAGAATAGTTGAACATCCCATTGTCATGAATTATGAGTCTCATGTAGGACACAGACTTGCATATTCAGTTGGCCTTCAATACGTATGGGACGTACGACGGATAGGAAAAACTTCCAATAGAAGTATGTATAATTAGTGAACTTAGCAGTTATTAAAGGTACATATGTATTGTGAAGATGACACAGGTAGGCATGGGGGTGGGGAGGACAATTCCTTAGCATATGAGCCACGTTGCACTTTTTCTTTGTAACCCAAAATCTCTGCTGGAGACACGGGTGAGATGACCCTCTCAGGTTTGCCACTGTCGTTCTGCGGAACGTTATGCGCTGAGGCCCTGATTTCTAAGCAGAAATTATGCCAGATCCCATTTATAGCCAGAGTGTCCATGCGTCAAAGGTTTGTTCTTCACTACACAGTCACAGTAGAATGGTTAGGCACCCTTTGCATACAACTTTATTTTATTTCACAGTTTATATGGTATGTTGTTTCTTGTATCTTGTTGCATCCCTTTGAGGACCTGGTGATCTCTCCAGGTATAGATGAGCAGAATTATCCACAAGAGTATGGATCAGCTTTGGACATGGCTTTTGTTGACGAGGAGATGTACCCTATTGATCAGTCATGGTCATGCCTTAGTGTTGGAGACATTTTACTTATTATTTTTCTTATTTTATGAGGACAGATTCCCTACTAGCATAGACTTACATTATAGTTATTTGGTAGTAGATTTGTCTCTATCCGGCTATCTTCACATTTATCTATTTATCTTTATTAGTGGATTTTATTTACATATTTGCTGTGGATGAGATAGACTTGCCTGAGACTATTATTGTTATATTCACAATACAACTATATATACGGGATTTTCCATATATTGGATTATATTCCGAATATATATTACTGTCATGAAATGTTCCTAGTCCTAACAAAAATAGGACTGGGACTGGGACGTTACATATTTTTGTGGTGGTCCATGTAGGTCAGAAAATATTGTTTCGGATACATAATTGTACTAATACGAGCCTGCACATAGGATTAGAAAATAGGATCTCATCTACATTATGTTATTCCCTCTTTTGATTTTATTTTTTGAACTTTCATTTGATTGCTTGATTTGCCTCCTATTTGAATCTACTCTAACACTTCCTTTTACTTCGTGCTAGTAAAATGAAATCTGGAAGTGGAAGTGTCTCTCCTTGTGCTATCATATTTGGTGATTCAGCAACTCAAAAGGATCAGACTTCATCGCAGCCTCTGGTGGCACCCTATTTTCTCCTTTCCAGCAGGGGTAGTCTAGCATGACTCCAACGATGATACAACAGTAATCACAGATGTATGCACCACCGTCGAGACAGTTTGAGCAGCCGACTGCAGTCCTCCAGGGAGGGTATATACCACCACCACCACCTCCTCCTCCGTTCCTTCAGCAGACGCCCTCTATTCCTATTCTACCTCATGGATAGCCGATGGATGGGCAGTAAATATTTCAGATATTTTATGCGATAATGTAGGCCCAGCAGGCGATATAACAGCAAACTTAGCAACGACATGTTGAGTCACTTCGAGAGAGCATCATGTCAGCTTTGGCACATGCGGCACCACCAACAAATCAACTGAGAGGTGGATCTATCACTGAGTTCAGAAAGATGATACCTAAGCCGTTCTCTAGAGACGAGGACCTTACCGAAGTTCATGCATGGCTTACCAATATCGAGCATCAATTGGTTGTAGCTAAACTTCCTAAAGAAAAGTAGATGACGGCCATTAGGATGTAGTTGACCGGCAATGCACGTCATTGATGGGAGACTGAAGAGGAGAGACTAGGCCCTGGGCGAGCTACATGGAAGGAGTTCTGTAGACTCTTCCGGGAGATGTACATTCTAGATATGGCACGAGCGGAACTCCGAGACAAGTTTATATATCTTACTCAAGGTAGTAAGATAGTGGAGGAGTACAACGCGAAGTTCTTACGGTTGAGCCGATATGTACCATACTTGATCCAGACGGAAGAACAAAAGGCGGAGAAATTCTATGATGGGCTTACCTTTGAGATACAGAGGCTAGTAGGATCCGTAGCACCTACATCTTACTCAGTCGTCTTGACCGCAGCCAGGCACCAGGAGAGAATCAACAAAAGTAAAGCTAGCAAAAAATGTACCACTCCAGCAGATGGACCAACCAAAGTGATACAGGGCAGACCCATTAGACGGCCTATGGCACAGTAGCAGCAGCAGAGATCCATACCATACTAGAAGCCCACTGGCCATTACTGTGGGAAGCAGGGACACATTCATAATGATTGTCGTCTTCGGCTTGGCTTATGCATGAGATGTGGACCATGATATCATATGGCTAAAAATTGTCCCGAACAGCCTGCTACTGCACTTCCTACACCTTGTCCTGGACAACAAATACAAAAGCCCATAGCACCAAGAGCACCCCGCCTACCACTACCCTCACGGATAGTTCAGTTTGAGAGAGCCAAAGTTCAGGGTTCCAACCAGTGGTTTGGGCAAGATTTTTCATTGGCCGTAGAGGAGCCAATTCGGGAGGGCAAAGTTATAGCAGGTATCATATTAGTTGCTTCATATCATGCTGTTGCATTGTTTGTTATTGGAGACAAACACTCTTTCATAGCCACCAGCTTTGCAACTAGATGTAGCATTGCTACTGTGCCTCTATCACAGAATGTTAGAATTCTCACCGGAGGAGGGATAGTGCCTGTTAGCAGCATATGTAGATTATGTTCTGTAAGTTATGGAAAAAAGATGAAGGCTTGAATTTTGGTTTTTCCTATGCCAAATTTCGACATGGTTCTGGAGATGGACTAGCTAAGTCAGTATCATGCCATCCTTGACTGTCACAAGGGAAGTATTGTGTTCAAACCACCAAAGAGCAAGAGTTCGAGTTCACTAGAGAATCTTTTAGTGATGGAGTTGTGCCAGAATTAATAACTCATATGGAGATAGAAGGGATTTCTTATCCTCCTATTATCATCAAGTTCTAAGATGTATTTCCCGAGGAGCTGCCAAGATTGTCGCCTGACAGAGACCTTGAGTTTTCTATAGATCTTATTCCAGGAGCCGAACCAATTTCGTCTTATGTGCACCAACTAGCGCCAAAGGAGTTGGCAGAAATGAAGGTTCAAATAGACGAGTTGCTTGGAAAGGGTTTCATCCGAGCTAGTGCATAACCATAGGGATGTCCAGTTTTATTTGTGCCAAAGAAGGATGGCTCAGTGCACATGTGCATTGATTACAGAGCTGTGAACATGGTGACGATAAAGAGCAAGTACCATCTGTCGTGCATTGATGATTTATTCGATTAATTGTCAAGATATAGAGTATTTTCTAAGATCGACTTGAGATCGGGCTATCATCAGGTGAAGGTTCGAAAGGAAGATATCTCAAAGACTACATTTAGATCCAGGTATGGACACTATGAGTTTTAGGTCATGCCTTTCGGTTTGACCATTACTCCAGCTGTCTTTATGAATCTTATAAATAAGGTTTTTTATCAATACCTGGACAAGTTTGTAGCTGTCTTTATAGACGGTATTCTTATATACTTAAAGAGCTCTGAAGAGCACGAGCAACACTTATGGATAGTCTAGGAGATATTAAGGAAGGAGAAGCTTTATGCAAAGCTTAGCAAGTGTGACTTTTTTCTTGAGAAGGTTTCTTTCCTTGGGCATGTCATCACAGGAGAAGGTATCTCACTAGACCCAGAGAAAATCTCAGCAGTAAATTCATGGCCTGTTTCTATTACAGCCTCTGAAGTAAGAAATTTTCTTGCACTGGTATGTTATTATCGCAAGTTTGTACAAGATTTCTTACGAATAGTTGGTACTATGACTCGGTTGACTTGCAAAGACCAAGAGTTCATATGGACAGCTGAGTGTCAAGCTGCTTGTGCTGAGTTGAAGAAACGATTGACCACAACTCCAATCTTGACCATTCTATCAGGGCCAGAAGGATTCGTGATATATAGCAATGCATCCGAAAAGGGATTGTGATGTGTCTTGATGCAGCTTGGCAAAGTAATAGCATATACATCACGAAAACTGAGAGTGCATGAGAACAATTATCTAACACACGATCTGGAGCTTGCAGTAGTTATTTTTGTACTGAAGCTTTGGAGACACTACTTGTACGTTAAGAAAGTAGATATATATACTGATCACCATAGTCTCAAGTATGTCTTCACGCAGAATAAGCTTAATATGAGACAACGAAGATAATTAGAGCAGATAAAAGACTACGAGTTGGAGCTGCACTACCATCCGAGCAAGGCTAATGTGGTTAGCTGATGCGTTAAGCCGTAAGCCTATGGCTTATTTTATTACTACTAAGAGAGAGATATTGAAAGATCTGCAGGAGCTTAGAATAGAAGTGGTATTACCTGGAGTTGATGGCAGCTTAGCCAATCTTTACGTACAGTCTTCTCTAGTCGATAGGATCAAAGCAGCGTTGCCCACTGACGCTAGATTTTGAAGGCTTAAAGAGAGGACCGAAGCAGAAGAGCAGACAAGTTTGAACATCCATGCCGATGGGATATTAAGATGTAGAAATTGTCTATTTGTTCCTAATGGAGAGATTCAACATGAACTGATGGCAGAAGCACATCGTTCGATATATTTATTCATCCAGGTGGGACAAAGATGTATCGAGACTTGCGGCAACACTATTGGTGGCATGGGATGAAGCGAGAGATAACTCATTTAACGCCAAGTATTTGGTATGTCAGCAGGTGAAGGCAGAGCACTAGAGATCAGCTGGGTTATTGCAGCCGCTTCCCATTCCTGAGCTAACGTGGGAGCATACTGTCATACCCCAAAACCAGAATACTGGAGAGCGGAGGACAGACACAGCCAGCTATGTATATTGAAGTGGATCCCTCCTCGCAATACGGTCATGGCTGTCTAGATGGATGAGGGTTTATCTACAAGCCAACAGTCTCTTATGGTCAAGAACAAGCCTAGTGTCTTAATCTCAAGCAAGCAATTATATGTAACAAGATGGTAGATCATCAGATATACAAAGTAAGGCATCCCATACATTACATATTCAGATGATCATGAAGCTAGTCATACAAAATACGAAGACTAGCAAGAGTTATAGTCATACATGATCAACCCTAGGATTTGTCATTCATGTTATAGCCCTTAGGCAGATAGGAATGTAAGCTTTCAACATGAGCTAACACTGGCTCAGCGGCTAAACGTCTCAAAAGAATAATTTACAATAGAATGGAAGGGCAAAATAAGACCCACTCGTTGCCAGGATTGCCTCTAGTGTTCACCATCTGGCTGGAAGGCTGGAAGATCCTCGAGAGCTACTTTAAAATCTGGCCATACAAAACCAGCTGGGTCAGACCCCAGAAAGAGCAAGTGCTAAAAGGGAGGCTTCACTTAAGAACTAAAACCAGCATATTAGAACAAAAGACAAATAATAACAAGAAAACTGGGGTTATGAGAGTAGGGTGATAAACGATAAGATAACTAAGAAATTGTTCCTGTAACCAAGTTATGTAACATCCACTTTTCAAAAAGAAGAGTAATTTTTAACTTTTGTAAAAAATATTATTAAATAATGGGATTTAAATCATGTTAGTAATTTTTTGGTGAATTTTTAAATAATTTAATACTATTTAATTTGATCTGTTGTGACTTGAGCCTTTTTACTAGTGTAACCCTTGAACTGATTAGCCTAGAGACTAACCATGACCACGTGGACCTATCCTATGTGATTAGAATGACTAATTACAACTTTATAGGCTAGGGATATTTTGATCATTTTGTGACTTTTGAATTATTTAGGATTTTGATTAATTGGCAATGTGCTAATTGAGATAGTATGCCTTAACCTAGAATTTGCCCTAATCTACAAGTTAGTCATTAGCCTATATATTAGATTAGAAGTTTCCATTACATGACAAGGTTAGGAATATCTAGATATTAGTGGAGATTAGATATTTGTTAGGAATTAGATATTATCATTTGGGCCTTTAGCTTGAGGCTTAAATTGAACTAGCTAGAGGCCTCTAAACTTCATGAAACTTAACCCTAACCCTAGAGTGAACCCTAGGCTGCCATCAAGGGATCTCCACCTCTATATAAACACATATTTAGACCCCCTTGCCTCTTTCATTAAACCTACAAACCCTAGTTTAGTGTTTTTCTCCAAATCACCACCAATTCTTTATTTCTTCTCCAAATTGAGCCTAGTCTTTTGCATTGGACTCTGCTACAGTAGAGGATACCATTGGTGGGTAGCTAGCAAGGATTTGGAGGCTTGGGATCATTGCAAATTGGAGAAGGACCCTCATTCTTTATGCTTTTTATTGAGATTCACTCTCAATAGGTAAAACCTATCAAACTCATTCAAATTCTTGATTTCTTTCCATAGTTGCATTCATTTAGGTGTCCCATAGCGATAGACCAAGTTTGGTAGGAATTGGTGTCCATTTGATACGCGTATCAGACACGTATCGGAGTGTGTATGCAAGTGTTTGATGAAATGCCTCAATAATTTTTTTTTCTTATTTTTCAAAAGTAATTTCATATTTGTGTAGAACTTGATGTGTGTTTTCAAACCCCCAAACTTTGAGCATGATTTCGTGTCATCTTCGTGTCCAGAATGGACACGGACATGCAGTACGAGACCCTCGTGCGCTGTCCTGCTGCTCGAGCACTATAGCAAACACGACACGACACTATATGACACCGAACTTGGTGGACATGTAGGCCACGTGACTGACATGATGTTGACCAAGTTTCATCAGGTTTTGTGGTATGGATTGGAAGAAATCGAGACTACACTAGCCTTATACTGACTGTGCAGTCGGGTTTTACTTTCTCTGATACGCATCTCGTGCGACACGAGGACACATCTTGGACTCGGTTCAGGGGGTCAATTGTCTATCCCTAGACCCCCTCGACTACTATGCACAAGCACGACGTGTCTCGAGCTCTGGGTCGAGCCCAATCGAGCTCGACATGGTCGTACGAGGTCATTCTTTACAGTTCTCTAATACACTTTGCATTTCTATTTTGGACACAATTGTGTCCACTTCGTGGACACGTCTGGGTCTGTTTGGACACGGGTGACATGCCCCTATCACTGTACACCTTGGTCACTTTTGATTTTCGAGTTTTGAATGAGAATTGGTATTCGAATTTAAGTTTGGGATTGAAATTATCATATTTTTCTGATACTTATGTAAACTGAGTTCGAATGCATGATATGAACTGAGAATGGGGTTTTGATTATATAATATAACTGAGTTTAAACATGATGACTGAGTTTTAGTTGTAATTATAAACTGAGTAAGGTTATGTAAATCTGAGAATAGGATACTATAAAAAACTGAGATCGATTTGTTATAACTTTGGAAACTGAATTTTCCTGAGATTGATATTTTTTTGAGATTAACCTGGTTTGATTCTGAGATTGATTTGGTATCACACTGGGATTGAACTTAACCATATTTTGAGTTATTTTGTTAAACGAAAAAATGGAAATGGAATGCATAAGCTGAAGATAAAATGTATACGTGATTGACTGTTGGAATTTGGTTTTAGATGATATGTATGAATGAATGAATATATGAATGCAATGTATGTAATATATATAATGCAAGCATAAATGAAAATATGTAATATACGTATGCATGTTTGTATGACTTGTATGTATACATGATATGTATGTAGGCATGTATGCCATGATATGTACGTATGCATCTATGTAATATATATATATATACATGTATATTTGTATGTAATGTATGAATACATGTATAATGTAATACAAGCATGTAGGCAATGTAATGTATGTATGCATACATGTATGTATGCAAGTATGCATACACTATATGTATGCAAGTATGTATGTATCTATGTATGTTGGATATTATAGCCTATGTTATATATAGGTATGTATATTATGATATTGCATATAGGCCTAGAGTATAGTTGACCCTATAGTTGACCAATAGGCTATTTGAACTTGTGGACTTTAGTTGACTAGCCCTAGACCTAGAATGACTTGGTATTGAACCTAATAGGCTAATTTGACTAAGTTGACCAAAGTTTGACCAAAGTTGATAAGTGTAAGTTCCAAAACCCTAGAATTGACCAAAGTTTGACCAAATAGTTCAAGTTGACTAGAGTTGACCAAAAGTCAATATTGAGTCAATATGTGACCAATTGACCTAGCTTGACTAGAGTTTGACTTAGTTTACTAAGATTGACCTAGTTGACCAAATACTAGATGTTGACTAGTTTGACCAGAGTTGACCAAGAGTTGACCTTGACCTAGATTGACCTAGAATCTTATAGAATACATTTTAACTTCAATTATAATATTGAATACAACATAACCTATATTGCTTTAAATAGGACATTGTGACTCCAGTTCAGACATCTGATATTCATCAGTCATTCAGGATATCAGGTAAGTACATTCTCTGATAGTTCTTTCATTTACTTGTCGATTACTGTATTTTAGTTTTAGTTAGTTATGTGTGATTCTTTTTATAAACACGTATTAATATTAATGAATTCATGTATGCGACACACATACTTTACTCATTTTGCCTCTACTATTCGAACTATTCGTACCACCTATTATCATCTTCATGTGCTGGTTGGACTTGTATTCGATTGATGTGTCGGATTATGGATTCACTTGTATTAGATGGGCAGGGAAATACTTGATTAGATATGTGAACATTCCTACTATTCGAACCACCTATTTGTGAACGATATTCGAACGATAGCCATCCCACACTAGGCCAGGTGTACGGTGTGCCGTATTACCCTTAGCCGTTTACATGTCTATCTCAGTATTTTAAAACACACTTGGATCATTAATTAGAATCATTATTAGAACCATCATGGATCATTATTAGCACCACCTTATTCGAACTACCTTATTAGAACATTGACTGGAATCACATTCGACTCATCTTGTATTAGACTCATATTAGGATTACACTTGACTTATATTGTACAATCTGGACTTATATCATGTTACTCTAGTTCAGCTAGCTTGTGTTACAGTCTTCCTTGCCATGTTTATTCTCTTCCCCTTGTACTTTAACTGTTTCTCTACATTATTACCTGTATAAAACTACCATATTTATCAATATAACTGTCTATAACTGATTTATAGTTCTTTGTCATTTACATGGGATTTCTAGATGAGTTGCGCTCATTCCTGTCTTGACTGGACCTATTGAAAATATTACAGATGCTTACCCTGAGGACACTTGCCCTACTTACTATGAATCAGGAGATGGCTTAGCTACCTTTGGCCCCGACACTCAGGAGTGATCGGGAGACTAGCCAGTGGACTTGGTTTAGTTTTCATGTTTTAGAACTTGAATTATAATAAGTTGAGATATTGTTTTATTTTTAGATTGTTTGAGATTATTATTATTTAGTAGTTGGTTTTGTTGTTGTTATTTAGTCTTAGTTATAAACTTCTGTGTTATCTTATCGTGCTTAGACTGTGATTGAGATTTTATTATATCTATACTTGTCCTCCGTTCGGAGTTGAGATTTGACAAGTATATTATATAATTGCGTGAGTTGTTGATTAGATAGTGACCTAGAACAGCGTTCTACTGCCAACACTGCGGCGTAGGCTGGACGTACCCACTTTTCGTGCCCCTACGCTGGGTGCGGGTCGTGACACATTTTTAGTGGTGGCCCATGCAGGTCGAGAGTCGCCTTAGTGCGATATTGTGGTAGTACGATGACTTAGTTGTACTGCTGCGAGCCTGTGATAGGAATTAAGAAATAGGCTTTAATGAAGAGGTACTCAATCATAGTTAGAAAAAATTCTGATCTAATTCCTGCCATCCATACATCCTTGCTGATAATTGCCTTCTTTGAAATAAACTGTCCTCCTTTGATTATATCGATTCTTCCTCAGTATTAATTTCTTTATTTGATCTGTCTTCAGGATAGTGGAGACACGATCACATCGCCCCGGCCCAGCAGACACTGGTGAGATGTCTGCCACCTCTCGTCCGGTACAGTAGGATACTGGGACCGTAGCACCTTTCTTTTATGTTCAGGCAGGGACATCTGCAGCTTTTAGGGGTGCTCCTCCACCAGTTCGGAGGCCTACCTCGAAGATTCTGAATGTTCGTCAGCCGAAACCACCTTCTGGATCGGTAGATGCGGCTCAGATCTTTGACTTCATCTATCGGTTGATAGAGGCCCAGCAGCAGCACCAGCAGCGTCAGTCTGCTGATTTCATATAGGGAATAGACAATGCCCACCAGCTAGCCATGACGATAGTAGAGAGGGTTATCGCTCAGCCGCAGGGTGGCCAGATGTAGCAGCAGTACCAGCAGAAGACACCGACCATTCTGGACTTCCAGAAGATAAGGTCCAGGGACTTCAAGGGCTCGGAGGGCATATTATATGCTGATGACTGGGTGGAGCACATCGAGAAGATCTTCAGGCTTGTACTAATACCAGTTGGGATCCAGATTGAGGCAGTGGGCAGCCGGATGCAGGACCTTGCCCGTATATGGTACCAGATAGACCCTAGAGTGGGTACAGAGGGGCAGACGTGGGAGGCTTTCAAGGGGCTTTTTAAGGAGAAGTTCTTCTACGACACAGCACTCAGCGCCTTGGACGCACAGTTTGGAAGTCTGGTTTAGGGGAACCAGATAGTGGAGGAGTATGCTGGTGAGTTCTGTCATCTGGGCAGATTTGTAGAGGGCCTTAGCGAGGCAGCGAAGGCGAGGATGTTCAGGAGAGGTTTGATCAAGGAGCTCAAGTCGTTGACCAAGAGTGGTCGCGACGCTACCTTTGAGCAGATTTTGACTGGAGCTATGGCGGCTAAGGATGACTTGGATCTCATGTCCAAGAGGGGCCAGGAGGATTCAGGAGGGGCTAGTGGGAGTGGAAAGCGTCCTCGTGCGCAGAGGGTAGCACACCAGCCACAGCAGATGCAGGCACCAACTAGAGTTCTGCAAGCAAAACATCAGCTTCGAGGACAGGACCGCAGGGTGCAGACTTGTGCTACTGTAAGAAGCTGGGGCACATTTGGGAGACTTGTTATAGGAGACATAAGGTTTATCTGTTCTGTGGATCCGCTGCTCACCAGGTCAGGGATTGCCCTACTGCACCCGCATATGATGGAGCACCGGGTTAGAGAGGAGGAGTTAGGCCACCTGTGGCACAGCACCATGCCCAGCACCAGAGGGGCGGGGCTTTTGCGCTGACGGTCGAGGAGGCCAACATTGTGGGTTACGGGTTAGCAGGTCTGTCTTTCCTGTTCTTTTTTCCTACCTTCGTGTGTTATTTCATTAGTACCTGTCAGGATATTCTTGTGATATGCTAGATAGTATAGTGACCCTGTTCGGGACTATGATATCATGACCAGTAGGACCATATTTGCATGCTATTAGATATAGATTTTATTGACATAGATTGTTGGGGGTTTGACCTAGAAGGAGTACGACCATATTAATTTCGAGGATGAAATTTTTCTAAGGAGGGTAGACTTGTAACATCCATTTTTCAAAAACAAAGGTAATTTTGAACTTTTGTAAATATTATTATTAAATAATTGGATTTAAATCATGTTAGTGATTTTTGGTAAATTTTTAAATAATTTAATACTATTTAATTTGATGTGTTGTGACTTGGGCCTTTTCACTAGTGTAACCCTGAAACTAATTAGCCTAGAGACTAACCATGACCGCGAGGACCTATCCTATGTGATTAGAATGACTAATTACAACTTTATAGGCTAGGGGTATTTTGGTCATTTTGTGACTTTTGAATTATTTAGGATTTTGATTAATTGGTAATTTGCTAATTAAGATATTAGGCCTTAACCTAGAATTTGCCCTAATCTACATATTAGTCATTAGCCTAGATATTAGATTAGAATTTCTATTACATGACAAGGTTAGGAATATCTAGATATTAGTGGAGATTAGATATTTGTTAGGAATTAGATATTATCATTTGGGCCTTTAGCTTGAGGCTTAAATTGAACTAGTTAGAGGCCTCTAAACTTCATACAACTTAACCCTAACCCTAGAATGAACCCTAGGCTACCATCAAGGGATCCTCACCTCTATATAAACACATATTGAGACCCCCTTGCCTCTTTCATTAAACCTACAAACCCTAGTTTAGTGTTCTTCCCCAAATCACCCCCAATTCTTCATTTCTTCTCCAAATTGAGCCTAGACTTTTGCATTGGACTCCCCTACAGTAGAGGATACCATTGGTGGGTAGATAGCAAAGATTTGGAGGCTTAGGATCATTGAAAATTGGAGAAGGACCCTCATTCTTTAAGTTTTTCATTGAGATTCACTCTCAATAGGTAAAACCTATTAAACTCATTCAAATTCTTGATTTCTTTCCATAGTTGCATTCATTTAGGTGTCCCTGTTTGCCATAAAAAAAATCAAAGATAAGTATTACAGAACACTGAAATTGATTGCAAACTCGTTTGTACAAAGAAAAGCCTAGAAAAAAAAATTCGAGGAAACAATCTAAGTACAATTATTTAGTTTTGATTCCGGGGAGTGACGGAGGAGGCTCGAAAAAGTGCTATCAACTCTGCCTTACTCCGTGGACTATCTGACGCAGTCTTTAGATCTTAAAAAATTGCCTTCTTGAAGGTTTCCAGCCTTTTGCAGGGGTGGGGCACCCTGCTATTTATAATAGAATATATATTGAGCTGCATAGATGGCCTGTTGCCACGCGGCTGATTGGCACGCGAAGACCCGCTCTTGGGCTACCATCTGTCGATTTGTTGGGATTTTGTTGTAGCAAATCCGGGTAGTTTAGGACTTGGTCAGATTGCCACGCGTCCTGTCGCAGGAATTACTTTTTTAGCCGCATAGATCTCTCAGTTTTTGACCATGTGGGGCCGCATGAGCCTTATGCAGCTTAAGTCGTAAACTTTCTTAGTCCAGACATAGCTTAAGGATTTAAGCCACATAGATTCTGTATTTTGGCCGCATAAAGCTCATGCGGCTTGGATCACAGTTACTCTTGGCTGCGTAAAGTTTAGAGATTTTGGGGCCGCATATGTTTGAGCCACATAAGGTTCATGCGGTTTAGATAACACTCCTCTGGCCGCATGAAGGCGTACGAACCCTGCTTTTGGGCGACGTCTCACGTCTTATCTTTTTGTCGAAGTGTCAGGACTTATCAGCTTTATCAGACGAACTGCTCCTCTTGGCCGTATATCTTTCTTCTGTAGCTGGTTGTCGACGGGCCGCATATGTCATTGAACTAGTCATGCATCCTTCCTTTATGTGGACCTGTTTGGCCCAAAGTACCTATGCGGTAATTTGTAATCCGTATAAACCCCATATTTTTCATGCTTCTACAAGCCCCCCTTCAAAGTTTTCAAATTCCAAATTTAGAATACTTTGAATAAGAAGCATAAAAATATGTCAAGCTGCAAGGAGTCTTCAAGTCGCTGGAAATTTTTTTGAACTGCAGAGAGATCTTGAGTCGCAGGGAAATCCTGAGCCGCAGAACAAATCTTGAGCTGCAGGGACACTTCGAGCCGCAGAGAGCCTACCAGCTGTCGCTGCTGTATTTAATTTTTCTTGATTCGGTTGTGGATCTCTTTTCGAGATAAAGTCGACGGTTACTGGGGATAAAGTCCCCAAACGTCAACATTATCTTTAGTGACCTCGAGAACCGAAGAGACGCTGAACGGTTATTAGGGATAAAGTCCCCAAACGTCGTCCTTATCCTTAATGATCTCGAGAATCGAAGAGTCTCTTTTCAGCAACTCTATAAATAAGAGTCATTCAGAGAGAAAGATTTTTCTCTTTCACCTTCTCCTCCTTCGACTTCATCATACTTTCTGCTATGGCTCCAGAAGCTTCCAGGTCGACTGGTGCGACGGCCAAAGGGAAGAGACTTGCTTCTCCGTCGAGAGCGACAGACGCTTCTTCCATTCATTTCGACGTGCAACCTCCTCTCAAGAGTAAGGATGGTGAGCAGACGATGACTGAAATTTTGAATGGCCATAGCGCATATTTTCATGCGCAGGCCTGTCATATACTGCTTCTGCTTTAAGCCTGGTCGGTGCATGCCCCATCTCATTTAGACCACATGTGTTCTGTATGATAGTGCCGCATGGACTGAGCCGCATGATCGCTGCTCATTCGAACTTGAACCGCATAAGTGCCTCAAGATTGATCTATATGAATATTTCATGACTGAGCCGCATAGGTGCCACGTGAACACTTTATGATTGGGCTGCATGAATACTGTAAGGCTGGGCCGCATGATTGCCTCGTGACTGATCCGTACGAGTATTAGGCCGCATGAGTTTTTCATGACTGAGCCGCATAAGAGCCGCATAAGAGCCGCATGAACATGACTGAGCCGTATAAATGCTGCATGAGTACTTCATGAAGCTGGCCTCATGACTTTGGGCTGCATGAGTTCTGTTTTGGCTGGGCTAGATAACTAGCTAGGCCGCATAACAGAGTTCTTTATTTTCTTGGTGCTAAATCTCCTTTTCCCATATTTTTGTAGGGATATGGCTAGCAAACTTCTTCAGGACCGGTGTCGGCGATGGAGTAAATATACAACATTCTGGTGCCTACATCAGACAGCTCAAAACTCCCCATACTTTGGAAGAGTTTTCCCCACACCTTTTTGGTATACACATCAAACAACTCAGGACTCTTCATGTTTCGGAAGAGTTTTTCCAGGTGGTAGGAAGGGCCTTTGTACCTCGGAGAGTTGGACGGTGGTCAGGCGTCGTTATGAACGTCCTGCCTTCATGGCTCTCCAAGTAGGCAAAACCACCATCAGGGACCATGTTTTGAAGGTATAGTCCTTCGGGGGAGCGGGGCTAAGGCATCCGCAATACGGAGGGGAGGATAGCATGTAATATTTGCCCTCCTCTAGGCAGCTCCTTAGGGATTCAACAGCTTTGTTTGCTTCTCAGCAGTAAAACATGACTTCCTTCGAGAGCCACGAAACTGCTTGAAGACGAAGTGCTGTCAAACCAAACTATGTATTGCCAGATTTTCCTTTCTTTGCTTTCTGTTGTCGATGTAGTCCTATGAATGTAACTGATCTTGAATAAGCGTAGTATGTTCACTCCATTCTTTATTTGTGATATTTTGTGGTGCTTGTACTAGAGGGCCTAATACAACATTTGTGTTTGATAAAGAACATCCTACTGGAGGACTTTTGTGGACCTATTGCCTATTTTGTATCTGAAAATGCGAGCAAATAGATTTGAATGATATTTTATGGACATACTACTCTTTGGTACACCGGTGGTACGAGTAATAGATTAGGATAATTTTTATGGACTTATTACCATTTTTGTGTACTGGCGATGCGAGTACTGATAATAAGTGGGGAGGAAACCAATATATTTACTCAGAGGTAATAAGGACGTGGTAAATATAGGTCAAAATAAAGCCTTCCTACTCAGAGGTAATGAGGACATGGTAGGAGTAGGCCAAATAGGGATACACAGAACAACTCAGAGGTGTTAACAACGTGGAAGTTCTATGTATTGGGTGGTTTGTTTGTGATGGACGGGAAAACAACTCAGAGGTAATATGGCATGGTTGTTTTTCCCCGTTGGAGAATTTTGTGGACCTATTACCCTTTTTATGCACTGACAGTACGAGTAATAGATTAGGATAAGCTTTGTTGACCTATTACCCTTCTGCGTACTGGTGGTGCGGGTAATAGATTTTGAGACAAACTCCTGGTGGAGAAAAGCTATGACCAGGAAGTTCATAAATATGACCAAGGGATGAGATATGAATTCATTCAGAGTAGCAAGAGAGTAAGTTCAGTGGTACCTGAGGGTACATAACTCAATAATCTGGGAGATAGTTTAGAAGATGTCGTTCAGACATAGTATTTCTTGAGGAACTTGCCGTTAATGGGCATCATGAGTAAGTCTCCATTTTGTTTTGCGAGATGATATGCACCGTTGGAGAACACGGTCTCGATGATGAACGGTCCCTCCCATTTAGGCTGGAATTTGTCGGGGGTCTTATGAGTCATGACTATTGGTCTGCGAATGGCCAAGACAAGATCGCCGACTTGGAATGTTCACTATTTAACTTTCTTGTTGAAAGCCTGAGAGATGCGCGCTTGGTAGAGCTCTACGCTTTGTTGAGCTTGTAAACGCTTCTCATCTAATGCTTCCAACTCTTGTAGCCGTCGACGGTAGTTATCGTCCGATGTTAACCGGTAAGTAAGGGCCACTCGAAGTGAGGGGATCTGAGTCTCCAATGGGAGGACTGTCTCACTCCCGTAAACCAAGAAGAACGGTGTATTTCCTGTAGCCGTCCGAATTGTCGTACGATACGCCCATAAGCACTCGCCAAGCTTTTTATTCCAGTCGCGTTTATTTGCAGATACGAACTTTTTGAGGAGCTTGATTATGGTTTTATTGAAAGCTTTAGCCAGACCGTTGGCCGATGGGTTATATGCGGTCGAGGCCATGTTCTGAATCCGATTTTTGTCACAAAATTGATAGAAAGCGTGGCTTGTGAACTGCGGACCATTGTCGTAAATAATCTTCTCGGGCAGTCCAAAACGGTAGATGACGTGATGTTTTATAAAGCTAATCATCTTCGATGTCTTAACCTCTGCCAACGGAACAACTTTCGCTTATTTGGAGAAGTAATTGGTGATTGCAAGTATGAACTGATGCCCTCTAGACGACGGTGTAGTGATTGGCCCAATAATATCCATTCCCCATGCTTCAAATGGCCAAGAGGCCACTGTCGGATGCAAGAATTTAGATGGCAGATGTATAAAATCTTCATGGATCTGGCAAGACTTGCACTTCTTTGCATAATCAACTGCATCTGCAACTATTGTGGGCCAGTAATAACCCATCCGACGAAGACGATCTTGCAATTTCGGGCCAGGTTGGTGAGACCCACAAGTACCATCATGAGCTTCACGTAGGGCTTCTTTGGCTTCTGCATTTGACAGGCATCTTAATAGTAGTCCATCATAGGATCGTCGATATAACATTTTCGTCTTCGTATCGTAGAAGAATCTGAGGGAGCGTCTTCTGATTGAAGTTGCTTCGTTCACATTCTCTGGCAGAATTCCATAGACTGCAAAGTTGATGAGCGGGCGTCTCCAGTCTTGTGTGTCGTTGGTTATCTGGGCGGAGTAGCTCATACCTAGTTGAAGATTGTTCCTGGGGCAGACCAGCTCATGGCCTATTATGTTAACTAGATGATGAGTGTTATTTGGAAGCGCCAAGGAAGCGGCGAGACCTGCTAGGGTATTAGATTCGATATTTTGGATCCTAGGAACATGCTCTATAAAGAATCCCTCCAAGGTTGTAATGATGGCAATTGATGTCTGATAATAGGAAATCAGGTCCTCATTGCGAACCTCGTATGAACCTCGGATCTGGTTAACAACCAACTACGAGTCATCATATGCTTCCAGGTACCTGATCTCCACTTCTTTTGCAAGTTGGAGCCCGATGACTAGAGCATTATATTCGGCTACGTTGTTCGAACAGGGTTCTGTAAGAGAATACGCCCGGTTGACTACTAGTCCCGAGGGAGAAATTAATACCACCCCGACTCCAGCGACGATATCACCTTGTGGCCCCATTCTTGAAGCACCATCGAAGAACATTCGCCAAATAGTATCGTACGAAGTCGTGTTCGAGGTGACGACTTTATCAGGAATTTCTTCATAAATTCTGGCTGTTTCTGAGCCTGGATGGGCTGCTAAGAAGTCAGCCAGGGCTTGACCTTTGATTGCCTTCTGCAGAATAAAAAATATGTCATATGGGGATAATAGTATCGCCCAGGTGGCTAGACGAGAACTGTGTGCGCCTGGCTTGATCATGAGAACCCTGAGAGGATTAACTCGTGAAACAACATAGATGGTCTGCCCTGTCACATAGTGTCATGTTTTCTGAATGGCGAACACTAGGGCAAGGCACTCCTTCTCCACGGCGGTGTACCTATGTTCCAGTCCTACCATCATCCGACTGAGATAGTAAATGGCTTGTTCATGTCTCGCGTCATTATTCTGTGCTAGCAGAGCATCGAAGGAGTGTTCCATCGCCCGTACGTAGAGCAGGAAGGGCTTTTCGGCGACCCGGGCTACCAGAACTAGCAGATTCATCAGGTACTCCTTAATATCATCGAAGGCACGCTGACATTCCTTGTTCCATACGAAAGAGACACCTTTCCTTATGAGTTGAGTGAAGGGTTGACATCGTCCTGAGCGGTTAGATATAAATCTCCTTATATAGGCAAGTCTTCCCTGAAGGCCACGGAGTTTGCGGAGGTTCCTTGGTGGATTCATCTCCAGGATTGCTTTTGTTTTGTCAGGATCTATGTGAATGCCCCGGGAAGTAATGACAAAGCCCAAGAACATTTTGCTGGATACCCCCAGGAAAGACTTGGTGGGATTTATCTTCAGGTTGTGTGCCCGCATGAGGTCGAACACTGTTCTCAAATCATGTAAGTGATCGTTTTTGGAGCGGCTCTTGACGGCAATGTCGTCAACGTAACACTCCATCGTCTTGCGCAAATGATCTCTGAAGATGACACTCATAGCCCGTTGATATGTAGCTCCGGCGTTCTTCAGGCCAAAGGGCATGACCATATAACAATATACGCCGATCGGCATACGGAATGATGTATGCTTCTCATCATCAGGAGACATCTTGATTTGATTGTATCCTAAAAAGCCATCCATAAAGGACATGCGCTCGAAGCCACACGTATTATCGATCATTGTGTCAGCGATCGGAAGAGGGAATTCATCCTTTGGGCATGCTGCATTCAGATTACGGAAATCGATACAAATTTGTATCTTTTCGTTCTTCTTGATCACTGGCACTACATTGGCTACCCAGTCTGGGTGCTGCTCTTCACGGATGAAACTGCTAGCTATGAGCTTGTTTACTTCCACTTCAATAGAGTTCATGATGTCCGGACGAAATTGCCGCTGCTGTTGTTTGACTGGTTTTGCGTCTGGATAAATGTTGAGCTTATGAAGTACAATCTCAGGGTTTAGCCCTGGCATGTCTTCATAGCTCCAGGCAAAGACGTCGATGTATTCTCTGACGAGTTGTAACAACGACTCCCGCTCGTCGTCTGTCAGACTTTTACTAATGAAGATTGGCTTTGGAGAGGTTTCATCGCCAAGGTTAACTTGCATAACCTCATCTTCAGTGGGAGGATCCCGAAGTTCAAAGCGTTTCTCCTATTGTGCATCTAGTTGCTGGACCCACGACTCCAACTCAAGTGGTTCAAGTAGGTCTTCGTCTTCCTCTTCGATATCAGGGGATGTCATATTGACAGATAATGTCTGTCTGAATATATCTCCAATACTGCTGTCGGAGTCGTAAGTGGGTGACTCGGACGAATGAGAGTGCCACTCGCATTCTTCATCAGAGCTTTCGGGCGTTGTTGGTGGAGTAACATACCCGAGGCCGCGTCTGGATTTGTGATAATGATCCTGAGATTTTCCTGTCGGTGCCGACGGCTGTAGAACGCTAACCTTCCAAGAGGATATATCGCCGACCACTGCCATAATTTAGACCCGAGGTAGCCTCTATGTCGTACCCCTACTTTTGCATGAAGTACTTGGCTTGAGGACTATACAGGTAGAGCGGTAACCTTCCAACGTCGGGTCCGAGATCGGACTCTTGTGGCATGAAAGATTGAGGACCTTCTTTTCGGCCAAAGATGATCGTGTGATTTCATCCTCTTCTGTCTGGGACCAGGAAGTAAGCACCTTTTATGGGAGCAAGTCGATTTGGGGTATGGACGGTTGTCACCCGTGTATACAGGCTAACGTCTAGACAGTCCCGTGGGCATACGTTAGATTAGGCGTATCATTCTCAGGATAGTCTAACGGCAGCCTCTTATTGATTAAATAAGGAATTTTATCCACAGGGATTACATGATCAGGAGAGGGGCTATCCACTTGTGTAACCAAGTATTTGGCGAGTTCTTCGTCCTCCTTGGCTACCCCCTGCGAGCTTGGAGGTCGGGATGCTGTCTTGGGCAACTTGACCACCAATGGTTCAGTCTGAGGTATTCACTTGCCTGTTGGATTGACACTTTATTGCTGGCTCATCTTGGAAAGACGGATGACAATCGGCTCAGCAAGGGACTTTGTGTCTTCCGGTCGCCTTGGAGTAAATTTCGGCAATCAGATTACCATTGATGTTACAGAGGGCCTTGCATCTTCCTGTTGTCTTTGATTGGATTTTGGCAGTCGGATTACCATTGGCCCTACGACAGGTTTTGGCTCCTGGTTGGATCTCGTGAGACGGATGACCATTGGTTCCAACTGCGTAGATGAGGCAAAAGAACCGAGCACCTCTTTGTGCAAGGCTGCGACGAGGGGTACATCCTTGCCCGGTTTGCGAGCCTGGAGACAGATTCTCAAGGGTCCTTCTGGCCTTGTGATGACCTCCAGTTCGCCAGTTATATGTTTCCGGGATTCGTCATATAGACAAGCCTCCGAAGAATAATAAGATTCAACCCCTTTGAAGGGATCGTTATCGGCGAATTCAGTTTTCACGAAGCCGTGCTTATTGACATATTTGAAACACTGGGGGAGGGTGGACGGCACGATCATATAGTCATGTATCCACGGACGTCCCAGGAGGATGTTGTAGGAGGTGTCTATATCTATGACGTAGCAGGTAACCTTCGTCTCCAGGTTGCCAATCTAATATTTCAATCGGATTTTCCCTAGGGGATAGCTCCTTCCTGAGTTAAAACCACTAATGGCAGTATTAGTCGCCGCTAGCCAGTGCATAGGGATGCCAAAAAGTTGGAGCAAGCTTTTCGGGATGATGCTTATTGACGAGCCAGTGTCGATATGCATCCGATCCACCTTGATGTCGCCTATGTATCTAGTGTAGTACAAGGGGGATCATGCAAATTAGACTTGATCAACATGTCCTGTGGAGTAAATATGATGTTGGGCATTGCATCTGTGCTATGGTTTTCCTGTGGATCTGATGGCGGATCTTCTCCTGGAGGCTTGACCTGAGCTAGGTAGGCGTCAGCATTTTGGAGTGCTATGCTTAATACGACATGAAGATCCTTGGGGAGCCTTAGGAGCTCGTATAGTGACAACTTTGCTGGCGTATTAGCCAATTGTGCGAATATGTCGAAGTTGTAAGGTCTCTCCAGTCCTTGAGGCACATCATTACGAAGTGGCCTGTCGAAGCGGGTTTCCTTTGTTTTGGACTTATCCACCAGTGGAGGCTGAAATGGCCTTGGAATATCAGAGGGAGGCAACGTTACTGGCTGAGGATCTTCGACTGAACTATCCCGTTCGGGCTGGACTTGTGCTCCGGACCGGGTAACAATGGCTGCAGCTTCATCAGCTTCGGCTAAAATTGTGTGGCAGGCTCTAGACTTCCTGCCCTTTTTCTTGCTGGTAAAAGATGACACCTCCTGGGTAACTTCGGGCACCAAGTCTGGATGCACCCACATGTTTTCTCCTCGCGAGGTAGTGAGAGGTACCAGTCCAGATGTCTGGTTCCGGATGGGTGGAAGATTAGTAACCTCCATCGTTGCTCGAGGGACAGGTATTACCCCATCTGGAGTGCTTATCGGAGGAAAGTCGTCGAACTGAATAGATACCATGTTTGTCGCCACGGTAACCTTTTCAAAGTCTATCGACAGAGCTTTGGAGTCGATAAGACTCTGGATGTACCGCTTTAATTGAAGCAGTCCTGAGTAGAATGATGGACATAGCGGTGGAAGTGACAATATTTTGGGTCCTCTATTTCTGCCGCTCGGGGTTCGCGCCTTGGTGGAGGGAGCTGGATCCTACCCCCTTGCAAGAGCATATCGAAGATAGGTCTGACATGATTATCTTCAAATGAGTAAGTAACCTTGGGCCACGGACCTTCCACCTATTTTTGTTCGAGTTTCGGAGTCGCATCAGTGACTATGGCCTGTTTGCCCTTATTGTCCCGGTTGGTGGTGGTGCCACTGTTGTTGTTACTGGAGGTGGAACCAGGATGTCTGTCCTTATCTTCTCCGTCTGGGATGTGTAATCCCAGCTGGTGAGCCTTCTTCAATTTTGTCTCTACGTTGGTAGCACTTATGATGAAGGTCGTCCAATCCCTGAACTGATCATCATCCATCTAGAGGCTAATTGCAGGGAGCAGCTTCTTCTGGCAGATTTCAATCAAGGAGCTCTCGGGATTGCCTTGGGGCAATCTCATTGCGGTTTGACGAAACCGCTCGATATAGTTCCTCGTTAGCTCCCTCTCTCCCTGAACGACGTCCATGAGAGATGACATCGTTACATCATGCCCCACTTCGTAGAATCTTTCCAGGAATATGTGCTTGAAGCTGTCAAAAGAATGGATGCAATTGTCAGGAAGGTTGCGGTACCAGTCAAACACGATCCCCTCTAATGCTTCGATGAATAGTTGCGTAAGGATGGCATCGCTATGCGGCAAGTGGTCAGTTGTGACTTCAAAGTAAGTCATGTACCGACTAGCAGAGGTTTTTCCATCATACGATTCGATATAGAACGGCTTGTACCATGGTCAAAAAGGTACATCTCTCCATGCAACAGAATATGGCTGCCGTATTCTGAGCTCTCGAGAGGAGTCTCTTGTATTGAACATTGTTCGAAGCTCCTAGACTTCCCTCCTTGCCTCCTTGGCTTCATCTGCAGCTGAGGGAACGGATGCTTCTAAGGGATCATGGCCCAAAGGAGGGGCGATCGTGTTGGAGTCTGCATTGACTGCGGGTCCCAAGCTTATTTATTCGGGCGTCTATTTGCTATTAAAATCTTTTGATGTAATTTCAATACAAACAGAACAGTATTACAATGTAGGACTTAGACGTAGTCCTAGGAGTACAATTTTGTTTAATCTGGGTCCCTTGTGCCGATGGAGCGAGTGGTAATGCGTTGACTCCATTGACGATCTGACGACGGTTCTCGGTTCTCTGAAGATCTGGGTTGCTCTAGGTGCAGGAGCTTGCGGAGAGGAAGAAGACGTTGTGTGTCTGTATCTGCCTCTCTCTATATGTTGCTGATGATTGCACGACGTCTCTGTCTGTGTATGTGTCTGTTGGAAGGAGATGATCCCTCTATTTATAGCTTTGCAGGCTGGCTGCTCATACGCGTATGTAGGATACGACTGTACGCGGGGACGCCACGTGGTGTTTGCTGATGGAGGCGCATGGGTGATGCACCCTGATTGAGGAGTTGAACTTTTCTCGTTGCTGTCGTGGACTGTGGCAGAGCTGATACGTAGCAACTGAGAAGATCTTTTAGTTGCTGAGATCTTGGGTGATTAGCACCCCTTCATAGGCTGAATCAAGTCAAAGGACGCGTATCGTAGGTCCATGGCTCAAAAATCTCGGATTTGGTGTGGAGTGATCTGATAGGATGCGCCTGGGATTGGGCGCATGAGGAGGCTTTGGCTCATAACCTTTAGGAGTCACGAACCAGTCGGGGCACATGGCTTTTGAGGCACATACGGGGCTTCAGTAGTGACTTTACTTCTGTCTTCAGGGATAAGAGAAAAAGACTGAGGCGCACGGCCTTTGAGGCACATGCAAAGATTTAGGCGCATGGCTGCGGAGGCGCATACGAAATTGTTGGGCGGCCACGTGGCTTGTAACCACCGGAGGGGAGTATTGATGGTGCTGACGTTGGCGACGCTTCGTTTTCTGAAAAAGCTGTCAACTGTTCAGTCCTCAGGGGACGTGCTACCAACTCTGTCAGACTTCAGTATTTAATGTTCTTTGACAGGTGATGGATATTGAGTGGGCACATCGATCGACGTTCCACTAGGCGCATGGGGACGCATGCTTATGAGGTTGATGGGAGCTGGGCGTATCAGTACGATACACGGTCTGGCCGGCGCATCCGCTTTACATGACACGTCTTTATCGGCCCGACTGTTACGTTCTTCGAGTGCTTTAAATAGTCATTCTTGACTCGGCTGAATTCGAAGCGTCAGGTTCATCACCATTAATGCAAATTCATTGCACGGGATTCGGAGAGCCAGCACTTGGCGCATGGGTTTGATTTGCTCGGCCTATAAATAGTGGCATGGAGAGGGTTTGCTTCTCGTTCTCTCACGTCCTCTCGAAATGAACTTGTTTACTCGAGCACATTCTGTTGATAAGATGCTCCCGAGGGTGAAGATGCGATGCATGGTCTTCATTGATGCACTTGAAGGTGACTGTTACATCCAAAAGTCGGAGTCGAGGGCTTCTGAGGCAGGTGGAAGGTGCCTGTTGCATCCAAAGATCGGGATGCTCGAGCCTCGTCTCTGTTATGCTGGAAGAGCCGCAGATCGGAATTGCGGTGCCCCGATCATCTTCCTTGGGCTTTGGGAGAGCTCATCCTCCTGCTCGAGTGGGTGTTGCCTATTCTGGTTGGGTTGAAAGCTGCTCCTTTAGCCGCAGGTTGGTTGCGGTGCTCTCCTCTTCGTTGGTTTGGGAAGCTCTTCCTCCAGCTAGAGGGTTGATTTCCACCCTCGTTCTGCTCAATAAATGTTTTCTTGGTCGAAGCATTTGATGGCGCATATGCTGACACTTCATGATACGCCTGACTGGGACACTGAAGGGTGGCACATAACTGACCTGCTGAAGGGATGCACATAACTGAGGATGCACATAACTGAACTGCTGAAGGGATACGCTGGCTGGGGAGTGCATGACGAGATGCGCCTGCTTGAGAGCACATGGTGGTTGCTGCGCCTAGCTGTAGACTTAGGGTCTTTTCTTTGCAGAAATTTTCCTTTGCACAACTCTTTTTAAGACATGTAACAAACTTTTATATAAAAATAAAAGTCTTATTTTAATGTCTATTGTTTGCTGTGCCAAGTATTTCATCTGAGCTTCCTGGCGCATATGATGTTAGGTGCATAGGATTTCTGGTCCTGAAATTCTATGCTTCTACAAGACCCCCTTCAAAGTTTTCAAAACTTTTTTTTGTCAAGTTTTGGAATACTTTGAATAAGAAGCATGGTGGCGTCTTCTACGGGGTGCGTGACTGTTCGGGTGCATGATTACTCTGCACATCAGTGATGGGGCGCATGCTCTTCCCAGTAAATGCAAATGATGACGCTTCGATAACCAAGAAGATTAATGATGATCTTTCTGGATTTATTTGCAGTTATCTCCTCACAGAACTCGAAGCGGCGGCTGAGGTCACACTTCATCGATTCACGCGTGCGATTGAGCCTATAAATAGACGTGAGATGGAGAGAGAGAGAATTCTTCCTCTCTTTGCTTTCTTTGTTTTTGGAGTTCTTCTTTTGAAAAACCCTAACTTTCTTCCTTCAAGAAATGGCTCCCAAAACTCCTCGCGGCGGTGCTGGCCGAGGACGAGGCAAAGGAAAAGAGCCAGTAGAGGCTGCCGCGGGTGATGTCCCTTATCAGCTTGTCGACGTTCGGCCGACGGTGATTGGTGGGTTTCATCCTCCTTTACCGTATCTTTCTGTACCATTTTTAGAACTCACATATGCCGACGCGCATGGACTCTGAGTCCTGATGATGTGTTAAGGTTTTTTCGTCGACGCATATGGGTTTAAACCCTGATGATGCGCCGAAGCTCCACTACTGACGTACATGGGTTTAAAACCCGGATAATGTGCCGAAGCTCCACTGCCGATGCGCATGGGTTTGGACCCTGATGATGCGTCGAAGCTCCACTGCTGACGCACATGGGTTTAGACCCTAATGATGCGCCGAAGCTTCTTTTCTGATACGCCTGAACCTTATGCGCTTTTGATGAGAACGTGGCTCAGATTCTCTTGTTGTTTCTAACATCTCTGAATCTTTGCCTTCTTTTGTTAACCACCAGTGTCGATGACTGTCCCGCTCTTGAATGAAGTACTTCTGGACGCTGCCCTCTGTCAAATGGGGGTGGATTATAATGAAGAGGTGGTAAACCCTGCCCAAGCTGCCATTATGCTGGAACAGCCTCCCGAAAGAATGACTCAAATCCGGGAACAACAGCACGGGTTCCTTAAACGGATGATGGAGCGTGGCGTTTTGAAATCTGTCACTTCTGATAACATGACTTTCTTAAAGCCTGAGTTCCTGTTCGGGGACCGCCTTGCTTCTATTGAAGCAAAGGTGTTGAAGGTCAAGGAAGATTGGTTCTTTACAACAAGAGGAGTGCATATGATGGTTAAGCAACTTGAGCGTCAATGGCCTTTGATGGCTTTCTGTCGTCTTGCTTCCAAGAGGAGGATATCTTGGGAGCTAACCCCGTCTCAGGGGGGGACAGTGGCAGGCGCCATCAAGGTCGACACTACCTCCAACCAGAGAGATACTTTGGCCGCCGTGCGGTCTGGGTCTTCTTTCAACTGGCGGACTCTACGTCCTGGAAGAATTTACAGTGACGTTCCCATCAATACATTTGCTTTTGGCGCTTCGACTTTTGCGAACCACATGCTTTTGTTGGAGCGATCGTACCCGAAAGGTAAATTTCGGATAGAGGGTTGGTGTTATTATGTTTCCAAATGGGACAAGCTGACACTCTGGATTCTGTCGCAGTTTCAAACTGAACTCCGAGCGATTGGGCTGACTGCCGCAATCCGTGCTACTCAGGCAGGTGTTGACATCAACCGACATATGTTCTTCGCGCTTCTGGAGATGTTTAACACCTAGACCAGGACTTTCTTCACTCCGGCGGGGAGCTGGGACTCGCACATCATGAAATGTATGAAGTGTCAAAGCTCCCTTGGGGATCAGAACCTTATGAGAAATACTTTCCGACCAACGAGGAGTTCCAAGTCCTGGAGGACAAAGCCGAGGAGATGATGGTCGTCTTCAAGGAAGTGGCGAGTCATCATTATTATATACAGAAGAGGGATAAGGGCGGGTCACAGCCTCATGTGACCGCTTGGAGAGATTACGTCTTTAAGCAAGACAAGGAGGATCCCTCTCAGTTTACCACTCCGCCAGCGCTTTCCAGTAGCGTGGTGCTCTCCGAAATGAGCAGGTTAGGTGAGAAGAATCCCCGAGAAAATAAGGACCGTCAGTCAGATGAGCGCTTCTATAGCTGTTTCTGGCACCTTACTCATCGAATGTCGTCAAAAGCAGTGTTAGCTGCGTATCTGATGATTTGGTTTCGGGATTATGTCTTCTCAGGCGGGTCAGGATCCATGGAGAGGGTGACCCGGAATCTAATCCTGCCAGCTGTGAAGTTGGTTTTTGGTCGACGGCTGGCTCTGCTCCCCGCCATGGTGTACAACCTGCTGTGAGGTTTACGAGAATTTACGGGAAATGTGGTTCATGAACGAGGTAGGAATGACAACTTCCCCCGTGCTGAACTGCCGTTTCATTATCTGATGGGGTGGTTAATTTTACACCATCCCAATGTGATGAGTCCGGGCTCGGAAGAAGACCACAGGGTCGGGGATGCATTCCTCCGCCGTTTCCACCAGAGGAGCTGGGTGCATGCTGGTGTTCTTGTTTGCAGGAAAGTTTTATCCCACCTTCAGGGGTGGAAGATCACCAAAGTTGGTCCTGTCTTTTCAGGTTTTGAGGCCAACGAAGGCTTAGTGGATTCGGGAGAAGATGCCACCACTCTGCCTCCATGGGGATTCTGCTGGTTGCAAAGTATCCGACCGTCCCATCTGGTGTACCAAAATAGGAACCAGTGTTACCTGGAACCGTATTTACCAAGCCGTTTTGCATGACAATTCGGCTACGCTCAGTTGATGTTGGACAACCCCAGTATTAACCTGGGGTATACTGGAAGTTTGTTGGATGGTGCACGAGCTTGGCATTACTACAATGCCGGATGTACCGGAGCTCGCTTTACGCTGCCCATCCAGAATCCGCGGCCGCCGATTCTTTTCTCGGCCGCCAAATTTTATTGTGTTATGAATGTCGTGCCCCCCGGATATGATAGGAAGACCAGTCTCATTGCCGGCACTCAGTTAGCGGTGACCGGAAACATATTGGCGAAGGCTCGATCGTACCGTCCGCCAGAGGTGGGTTATCGAGGTACCCCCGCCGTATCCGCAGGGGGTCCGGGAGAGCCTTCGATCGATCAACCGAAAAGACGTGCTGACACAGAGACTGGCTCTTCCATGCCAAAGAGGCAGAAGAAGGCATTGTCACCGACAGTGTCATCGGATTCAGCACCTACGGAGGTAAGGATGTCCCATATAGTCTGTTTAGGTTCACTATTTCTTGTGACCTATGCTTTTTTTTTGTAGGAGCCGCTAAAAAGTAGACCCTGTACTCAAAATCTAGTGGCAGCAGACCAAAGGAGGTGGCGGGCTCATCGGAAGAGCGCGTTCCGCCGATCGTGATGTCTCCCGAGGAGGAGAACCCAGACGATGTCGTTGTTGTGGAGACTCCAGTATCTCCAGATTATGTAGGAAGAGAAGCTAAGGTTGAAGCAGTTCCCGGAGTGGTGCAAGCCACCGTGGGGGCCTTGGACGTTGAGGGTCCAGCAGACGCGGGGCTTCCGGATGAAGAAGTGGAGTGGAGTTCGTCGTCTTCAGATGACGTTCCTCCAGAGATGCGTGAATCTGTTGCAGGGGCAACAGACGTGATTGAAACCGAGGAGGGGGTTGATTCCCCTCCTTGTCTTGATGAGGGGAGGTCGGTTGTAGCGTTGCCGAGCCCTACCCCAGGCTCAATAATGGAGGCTGAGGTGGCTGCCGACCGGGAGGTGGCGACATATTCGGTCCCCGTGGAGGGATTCGATGATGAGGAAGAGACTCGTCTGCCGAGCCCAACCCCAGAGGACGTGCCCCGCTAGGAAATGGGAGCTGATCCAGTTAGCTTGACAGAGGAAGGCTCTGCGGTGGTTACAGGTCGTGCCTCGGTGGTGGAGGAGGCAACTCCGGATGTTGATAGTCCCTTTGAGACGGAAAAAGGCAAGGACTTGCTGGTGCAGGAGCCCTCTATTGCTTCTTCGACTTGGTGGACGATATCGACACCCCACCCAACTCCTTCTGCTCTCTTGGCATCTGGAGCTGGTACCAGAATTCAAGTTCCTGGTACGAGAGTGTCTGCTGAGGTCGACGTTCAAGCCTCGCAGATTGAGGTCGACGGGTCCTCTTCAGGTCCGCCGTCTAGGGAAGCTCCTCCAACTCCTGCCATGACACCATAAGTGCTGGCGGATGCAGATGAGTACGTAAAATTCATCGTTGAGGTAGTGTACAAGATGCTAGAGAAGGGTGTATCGACAGTGATGAACGCCAATAGGAGGTTCGCGATGGCAAAATCCATGGCGCTTCCACACTTCGGTCTGATTCGTCTCCACCAGGGCCATGATCATATGGCCGAGATTCTGGAGGCGTCGGTGACTGAGCTGGACCAGCTGCTTTTCGAGTTTCAGCGTATCCAGCGAAATGATCTCTCCGTCCTGATAGACGTAGAAAAGGAGAAGCTGATTGCTGAGATTGAGTCCTCTTATCAGGCCACCGTCGGTGTCTGGGAACGCGAGGTGGCTGAAACTGAGGCTGCGGTGGAGAGGCTATCTCAGTCTACGCAGAAGAAGGTGGAGTTGCGGGCCGCGTTGGATGCTAGTATAGCGGAGGTTGATGCCAAGATTCGCCTCCTTGAAGACCAGCGGGCCCAACTCTTATTAGATGCTGAACGAGTCCAGGCTAAACATGTAGCATCTAAGGAGGAGGAAGTAGCTTTCACGTGCCAGGCTCTTACCCTGGCTCAGCAGCGGCAGCAGTTGGATAAGAAGCATGAGGATGACACTTCTCCTGAGGCCATAGAAACGATGCGTCAAGAAGCCGAACGCCGGGTCCTGGCGACTGTAGATACTCGGGCAGCAGGCTTGAAGCATCGGATTGAAGAGCTTTCAGCCAACCCCGGGGATGTTTAGGGATTGTAATCTCTTCTTTTTTGTGTAATTTGCAACTCTTGCTGGGGGTGTAATCCTTTATTTTTGAATAAAGAATACAGAGTTTTTTTTGTGGTGTGTTCATTTTTGCTTGTCATGAACTTGATGATTTGTGTGGACCTATTATCTTTTGCGCACCTTGGTTTTTAGGTACAGATAATAAGTTCGAGAGAACCGACATGTTTACTCAGAGGTGATGTGGACGTAGCAAATATGGGATTCAAATGATAGAATCTTCCTACTCAGAGGTGTTATGGACGTGGTAGGAATGACTCTGGGGAATACGCGGAACTACTCAGAGGTAATGTGGACGTGGAAGTTCTGCAATTAATGTACAACAATGCAGGGGTTGTCTGTATGGGATGTTTACTCAGAGGTAATGTGGACGTGGTAAACATGATGGGTAGCGTCATCTTACGGAGCGTAAGATTCCACTTTATAGGGTGTAGGGGAATAACTCAGAGGTAATGTGGACGTGGTTGTCCCTCTACTGGAAGATAGAACGCTATGGAACAGCTGGGTTCCAGAAGCGTAAGATTTTACGGGAGGTGTACGTGAGCCCTGATGATTGGGTCCATAGACTCCCTTGTTGGGTTGAGATAGAAGTACAAGTCTGAAGGATGTCAAGAGTAGTACTTCTTTAGGAACTTGCCGTTGATGGGCATCATGAACAAGTCTCCATTGGATTTGGCGAGACGGTAGGCACCGTTTGAGTATACCGTCTCTATGATGAAAGGTCCTTCCCACTTGGGCTCGAACTTTTCTGGTCTCTTGTGAGTCAACACCATTGGCCTTCTAACTGCCAGAACCAGGTCGCCTACTTGGAAAGTCCTCTGCTTAACCTTTTTGTTGAAAGCTTGTGATATACGGGCTTGATAGAGTTCGATGCGTTGTTGAGCTAGGAGACGCTTTTCGTCAAGTGCCTCCAATTCTCACAGACGACGACATTGATTGTCTTCTTCTGTGAGTTGATTTGTGATTGCTACACGGAGTGAGGGTATCCGGATCTCGAAAGGCAGTACCGCTTGCTCCCATAGACTAGGAAGAATGGTGTGTTGCCCGTCGGGGTCCGTACCGTTGTACGGTAGGCCCAAAGGCATTCGTTGAGCTTTTCGTTCCAGTCGCATTTGTTGGATGACACGACCTTTTTGAGTAGCCTGACGATAGTCTTGTTAAACGCTTCGGCCAATCCGTTTGCTGCCGGATTGTAGGCGGTTGATGCCACATTTTTAATGCGATTCTTGTCACAGAATCTGCTGAAAACATGGCTGATGAACTGAGGACCGTTATCGTGGATAATCCTCCGAGGTACCCCGAAACGGTAGATAACATGGTGCTTGATGAAGTTGATCACCCTAGAGCTCTTCACTTCCGCCAGTGGAACTGCTTCTGCCCACTTGGAGAAGTAATCGATAATGGCTAGGATGAAGGGGTGTCCCCTCGATGACGGAGGGGTGGTCAGTCCTACAATGTCCATACCCCAGGCTTCGAAGGGCCAGAAGGCGACCGTAGGATGTAGTGGTTCTGACGGTGTATGGATGAAGTCACCGTAAAGCTGGCACGCATGGCACTTTTAGCGTAGTCGACAGCGTCGGCTACCATGGTTGGCCAGTAGTAGCCCATGCGTCGTAGACGATTCTATAACTTAGGCCCAGGTTGATGAGCCCCGCAGGTTCCATCGTGAGCTTCTCAAAGGGCTTCGGCTGCTTCTTCGTTCGATAAGCATCGAAGGAGAAGTCCATCGTAGGAGCGTCGGTACAACATTTTAGTAGCTGTATCATAGTAGAATCGAAGGGAGCGCCTCCTGACTGAGACGACTTCTTTCGGGTCCTCCGGGAGAATTCCGTAGACAGCAAAGTCGATGAACGGGAATCTCCAGTCTCGGACATTAATACCAGCACTCGTTGACACGGCATGGGCAATTTGTGAGCATAGGTTGTTCTTAGGACAGACCAAGTCTCGACCAACTACCGTTACGTAGTGTCAAGTCCTGAAGGGTGCTGCCAATGAGGCTGCGAGGCCAGCTAGAGCGTCAGCCTCCAGATTTTGTAGACGAGGTACATGTTCGATGAAGAACTTGGTGAAGGTTGAGATGATGTTCAATACAACCTCATGGTAAGGAATCAGATCTTTATGGCGAACTTCGTATTGCCCTCTGACCTAATTAACGACAAGTTTTGAGTCGCCATAGGCTTCCAGATGATCCACCCCCAGCTGTTGCGCCAGCTGGAGTCTCATGATGAGCGCGTTGTACTCGGCAATATTGTTGGAGCACGGCTTTGAAAGGGAGTAGGCACACTGGATGACCAGCTAATCGGGGGAGACCAGGACTACCCCCACACCTGCGATGATTTGGCCTTTGGGGCCTGTTCTTGAAGCACCATCGAAAAACATCCGCCAGACGGAGCTTTCTTCGGTGACGTTTGATTCTTGGACCTCATCCGGGATGTCTTCATAGAGTCTTGAGGACTCTGGGATGGGGTGCGCAGCTAAAAAGTCGGCCAGAGCCTGACCATGTTGTATGGTGTTAGCAGGATTGCCCACGTAGCGAGCCGGGAGTTTAATGACCCTGGCTTCGTCATGAGAACTCTGAATGGATTGACTCGGGAGATGACATGAATCGTCTGGCCCGAGACATAATGGCAAGTATTCTGGATGGCAAATACCAAAGCCAAACACTCTTTTTCAACGTGGTTGTACCGGTGTTCGGCCCCGATCAGTATTCTACTGAGGTAGTAGATAGCTTGCTCATAGCCTGTATCGCTGTTCTGAGCAAGCAGAGCGCCGAGGGAATGATCCATGGCACGGACGTAGAGGAGAAATGGTTTACCGACGACGGGTGCCACCAGGACTGGCAGGCTCGTCAAGTAAGCCTTGATGTCATCGAAGGCTTTTTGGCATTCCTCTGTCCAAACGTGAGAGACTCCCTTCTTCATGAGCTGGGTGAAAGGTTGACATTTTTCGGAAATGTTCGCTATAAACCTCCGGATGTATGCCAGACGCCCCTACAGGCCTCGAGGTTCTCGGAGGTTCTTCGGAGGGTCCATGTCAAGGATGGCTTTGGTCTTCTCGGGATCGACTTGAATGCCTTTCGCCGTGATAATGAAGCCCAAGAACTTTTCGCTAGAAACCCCAAGGAAGGATATAGCGGGGTTCATTTTGAGTTGATGTGCTCGCATGAGATCGAAGACTGTCTTAAGGTCTTATAGGTGATCAACTTTAAGATGGCTCTTGACTGCGATGTCATCAACATAGCATTCGACTGTCTTGCGAAGATGCTGATGGAAGATGGTGCTCATAGCTCGCTGGTGTGTTATACCAGCGTTCTTCAAGTCGAAGGACATCACTATGTAGCAGAAGACCCCCTTCGGAGTCCTGAATGACGTATGTTTTACGTCATCGGGGAACATCTTGATTTGGTTGTAGCCCAAATACCCGTCCATGAAAGACATGCGTTCGAAGCCACATGTGTTGTCGATCATCACGTCGGTGATTGGAAGCGGGAATTTGTCCTTCGGGCAAGCAGTGTTGAGATCCCTGAAGTCGATACAGACTCGTATCTTCCTATTTTTCTTGGTGACAGGGACGACGTTGGCCACCCAATCCGGGTGTTGTTCTTCGCGAATAAATCTGCTGGTGAGGAGCTTGTCTACTTCCTGATCGATAGCGTTCATGATGTCAGAACGAAAACGTCGCTGTTGTTGCTTTATAGGCTTGACATCAGGTAAGATGTTAAGCCTATACATCACAATTTGGGGATCAAGTCCCGGCATATCTTCGTAGCTCCAAGCGAAGACATCGATATATTCTTTAGCTAGCTGGATTAAAGATTCCCGATCTTCTCCTATTAGGCTTTTGCTGATGAAGATGGGTTTAGAAGAAGATCCATCCCCAAGGTCGATCTGTTCGACTTCGTCTTCGGTAGGGGGTTCGCATAATTCAAAACGAGACTCCCACTGTTCTCCTAGACGTTGAGCCCAGGGTTCTTCTTCAAAGAATTTTGGCGTTTGGTCTTCGCCTTCATCTTCTTGAGATTGTGCAGATGTCATGTTGGCTGACAGCACTTTCTTGGAGTCTAATCCGATACTGGTATCGAAATCCCAAGTTGATGCTTCGGACGAGTGAGAATGTTCTACTTCTTCTGCCTCCGAATTCTCTGGAGTTGACGGCGGCGTGACATAGCCCACCCCCGTCGAGTTCGATGATTGTAGTCCTACGACTTTCCTTTAGGTGTTGGAAGCCGGAGAGGAAGACATCGACCCTTGCCGTAGTTCAGGCTGTTGTTGCTTTTTAGGTCGTAATCCATCTTTTGGATGAGGTACTTTGCCTTGTCCGCGTACCGATAGATTTGTATTCTGCCGGTATCTGGTTCTTTCTCGAGTGGCGGGAGGTCTTAATACGCTCGACTTTGCCGAAGATGATGGATTCTTCGTCTCGATTCTGTAGTGGGACTACAAAACAGACCCCTTGGGATGAGACTACTCGATTTACATGATGGATGGTCGTTATTTGTGTTTGTAACGACCGTAGAGTGTTATCTAATGTATACATGGCTTTCCAATGTGGAAGAGTAGAATAATTAAAAGACACTCTATTATTGATGAAATATGAGATTTTGTCCTGTGGGATTGCATTGTCCAGAGAGGGTGCATCTATATCAGCAGAGATATATTCTCCTAGCACTTCATCTGTGAGTACTGGGGTTGGATCGGGAGAGTCTACCACAGTTTTGATCTTGGGGTCCGAGAGGGCTATGTGGGCCTTCTCCGGCAGCTTGAATGAGACGGATGATTGCGGAGGCTTGCCTTTAAGACGCATCTCCAGAGGTGCCTCAACTGCACCTTCAGTGGCTGGTGCCTTCCCTTGTAGTTTTGCCACAAGGGGAGCCGATGTTTGAGGCGGCTTTCCCTTGAGCCGTATCTTCAAGGGAGCTTCAGTAGGCGTTTTACCTAGAGCAGTTGGTGCTTTTCCAGGTAGCTTGATGTTCATGGGAGGCAACGTCTGAGACGGCTTCCCTTTGAGTCAAATTTTTAAAGGAGCGCCAGGAATCATCTCTAGCTCCATGTCGGGCTCTGCTGCCGTTTCTACTTCATCGTCAGCATCATTGGCTTCCTCCTTGTCGGGTGACTTGTACAAGTTGGAATCAGTGAAGTAGGCTTCAACCCCCTTAAAAGGGTCGATGTCTGCGAACTCTGTCTGGATAATGTCATTGGTGGACACATATTTCATACATTGGTGGAGTGTGGAAGGTACCACCATGTACTCATGCAGCCATGGACGATCCAGTAGGAGGTTGTAGTTGACATCAGCGTCCATGACATAGCAAGTGACCTCAGTTCTGAGGTTACCAATATGACACTTCAGCCATATCTTGCCCAGCGGCTCACTCTTGCTGGCATTGAAGCCACTGATTGTTGTGTTAGAAGGCGCCAGTCGGTACATTGGGATCCCCAGTGTTGAGAGCAGCGTCTTCGAAATGATGCTGAGGAAAGACCCTGGATCAATCTGAATCCACTTCACCTTGACGGAACCGATGTACCCTGTATAATACAGAGGCCTGTTGTGTCGGTTGTGCTTGAGTAGCATGTCTTGTTGGGTGAAGGTTATGCTGGGGATAACTTCATCCGCACAATGACGGTGCACACATGTAGTCGGGAGATCTTCAGGCTGCTTGACCTGACTGATGAAGGACTCAGCATCCTTCAGGGCTTCACAAAGAGCTTCACGAGTGTCCTTGGAAAGGTGAAGAAGCTCAAACAGAGATAGGCGGGTAGGAGTACTGGCAAGTTGTGCCAGTATGTCAAAGTTGTGGGGCTTGGCTAGCCCCAAAGTATTCTCCCTTCGCAGAGGCTTGTCGAAACGGTCCTCTACATGCTTCTACTTATTGGCTGCTGGAGGCTTGGATGGACCCCCTTCTTCGGCAGCAGGGGCAGTACAGGGAGGCACTACCTCGACGGCAGCTTCGTCAGGTTGGGCATTCTGATGCGAACGCGTCTGTACAGGAAGTACCTCTTTCGCAGAGGAAGAGACCATGCGACAAGACTTGATCTTCCTGTCTTTGGTTTTGGAGGCAGAGCGTACCTCCAGTTGAGTAACCTCGGAGATGAGATCAGGGTGAACCTATGAGACCTCTCCCCGAGATGTGGTGAGTGGGATGAGTCCACTCACGTTGCCACGAGTAGGTGGTAGATTGACCACCTCCATTGTCGCCTTAGGGATGGGGACGACGCCATCTTGTGTTGTGGTCGGCGGCAAGGTACCAAATTGGAGTGACACCAGATTGGCCGAGACCATTTTCTCCTCGTAGTCGACGGAGATAACATCCGTATTGATCATGCGCTGGATGTAGTTTTTGAGGACATATCAGTCCTTAGTTGGATGTCCGACAAACCGATGATAGTGACAGTACCTTGGATTGTCCACTTTTCTAACCTCGTCGGAACGCTTCGGGTCCGACAATTTGATCTTGTCACCCTCCTTCAGTATCTCAAAGAGTTGCAGGGTGTCTTCATCGTTGAAAGAATAAACCTCCTTTGGCCTTGGTGCAAGTGGAGGCTTTTGAGTGGGTGCTGATGCACCTTTGGAGGCATTGACAGTCAGCGCCTGTTTCCCCTTCGTCTCTCGTCCGGGGTTGTTGGCTGCAGGCCGCTTTCCCTTGTCCTCAAAGGCAGGGAAACTGACTCCCAGAAGGCGAGCATTGGACGCCTTCTTCTCTGCTGCTTCGGCTTCGATGATTAAGGAACTCCAGGCGGAAGGAGGAGTGGAGTTGAGCCAGAGTTTGACCGCAGGCAGCATGTTCATGCTGCAGGAGGAGAGGAGTGCGTGTTCTGGCATGCTCGGGGGTAGTCTGAAGCAGGCCTGTAGAAAGCGTTTGATGAATACTCGAACTGTTTCTTTCTCCTTCTGGCGTATCTCTATAAGGCGCGCCATTGTCATGTCCTTTCCGCCGTCATAGAAACGGTCAAGAAAGAGACACATCAAATCGTCGAAGGAAGATATAGAGTTATCGGGGAGGCTGCAGTACAAATCGTATGCCACTCCTTTTAGTGCCCCGGCAAATATGTTAGTAAGCAGTGCGTCCTCCTTCGGGAGATGTCCTGTTTGGGATTGGAAGTACGTCAGATAGCGACGCAGAGAGTCCTTCCCATCGTAAGGCGTCAGAGTTTGTGGTTTATATTTAGTAGGATAAACCACTTTGTTCTATTCAAGGGGATAGGGTTGGAGGATCCCCATCTTCTGGCGCTTCTCTTGCCTATTCTTGGACTCAAAGCGCTCGTGCAAGTCCCTGATCATCTCCACCACGTCTTCCGTGGAGCTGGGAGTCGGTGAAGGTGGTATAGCCTGGAGTTGAGCATTTGATGGCTCCGACGTCCGAGGTGCTTCACGGCGATCCGTATCCAAGGATACCCGTTAAAGGGGTACACTTGATTCTCCATTGGCCCCTGGGTCAGGACAGGTAGAAGGTGCCCTGGCCAAAGCTGACCGTATCTCCAACACCGCTTGAGTCAGTGTTTGCATGAAGACGGAGAGGGTTTTGAGTCCTCCCTCCAGGGTATCCATGCGTTGGACAAGGTCTGCTGGCGGCGCATCAGGCTCAGTATCACCCCAGTCATGTATACCGTCATGACACGGCTGGAGTCAGATGGATCAGTTGAGGCTTCACTCTCGGCCTCGCTCTCTTGTAGGGGAGTTGCCTCTCCTGTAGCTTCGTCCTGGCTACCCCCGGCTATGTTCTGGAGGACATCCTCATCTTCGGAAGAAGTATTCACGAGGGCCTGACTACCCCCCACTGTGTCCGGAAGGCTGACTTGTTCGTCTTCTAGACGCAGGTCCACAGGGGCCAGACTACCTCCAGCTGTATCCAGGAGGCTGACTTTGTCTCCAGGATGAAGATACACCCCAGCTGTGCTCTGGAGGGCATCTTCGTCTTCAGAAGGAGGATCGACAAGGTCCTGACTACCCCCAGCTTCCTTCAGGCTCTTCTTTCTCCCCTGAGTGCCTTCGAACACTCCAGAGGATGGAACAGTTGTCTTGGTTCTCCTCGGCTGACTCTTGGACGAGGACTAGGACGAGGAATGACCAGTCGTCTTTCGGATTGACGAGGAATTAGAGATCACGTTGTATGAAGCAACCTCTGGCTCCTCTTCAATTGACACCTTCTTTCCGAGACGACGTCGGAAAGGTGTTGATGATTGCAGCCGCTGGAACACCGACTGCCTTGGTGGCAGGACTGCTGTTTTGCAACAACAGTTGATGGTGACTACAGTACAGGCGTGCCCTGTGAGGGGCACATTGTGCTTGTCAGTCGACTCTCCTGACCGACGTTTGTGAGTGATCACGTTACGCAGATCGTTGGAGGAGAGTGCCACCTTCGCACCCCCATCAGGCGCATGGCAAGGCCAAGCGCCGGGGTGGTCAATTGAATACTGCGACCCCTGATCCAACACCAAACAGGTGCTCAGATCAGTAGTGGGGGAACAACATTTACAGTGGCTTGAACGAACCTCAAACGCACAACCAGAGGAGGTGCGGGAGTTCAAGACCACAGGGTTTGCCTTGCTCGACTCGGTTGCGAACGCAACAGATGCGCCCAAGTGAGACAAGGACTTTGAAGGTCGACTCTTTTCCGGCGCAGAAGCACCCGAGTCGATGTTATACAGCTTACCATCCGCAGCACGCATGATTGTGAGCGCATGCTTCTGGTTTGCTACCGGCATAGCACGTTTGAGGCGCATGGCCCGTGCTGCCTTGGACTTCTTCGTACTAGCCCGCTGGGGCGCATAGTACTCAGAGTCCAAATTCTCCTTGCCACTACAATGAGTGAGTCTGTCAAAGACAGAGACCTTCTCCAGCGCATCAGAGGTGATGCGCGGGACATTAGCTGTGCCCCTGCTCCGTCGACGCATCTTCCTCGCCTGAGAGGGAGATGGCTGGAGAATATGGTCAGCCGCACGTTTCCTCGAGAGATGCGCTGCACTGGTGGGCGCATCTTGGTTGCTGAGGTCGCCAGCAGGAAGGGAAGGCTACATTGGTGCATCCCCTTCGGTGGTGGTGCCAGAGGCGTCGACCTTGCGCACCTAGACTTAGCGAGTCTTCTTCGGCTTCGGCAGCCGCTTCGAAGGACTCGTACTGCCTTCAGAGATGAACTCCTCATACGCCTGTTGATTGAGGCGTACGACCAGCTTCTTGTGGGAGGAGCCTACCTTCACGTCGTCGGATTACAACACAGCTTTCTCGGTAGAGGAGAAAGAGGTCTCCAGCAGAGTCGCCAGCTTGTTTGCCATTAAAATCTTTTGATGTAATTTCAATACAAACAAAACAGTGTTACAATGTAGGACTTAGACGTAGTCCTAGGAGTACACTTTTGTTTAATCTGGATCCCTTGTGCCGATGGAGCGAGTGGTAATGCGTTGACTCCGTTGACGATCTGACGACGGTTCTCGGTTCTCTGAAGATCTGGGTTGCTCTAGGTGCAGGAGCTTGCGGAGAGGAAGAAGACGTTGAGTGTCTGTATCTGCCTCTCTCTATATGTTGCTGATGATTGCACGACGTCTCTGTCTATGTGTGTGTCTGTTGGAAGGAGATGATCCCTCTATTTATAGCTTTGTAGGCTGGCTACTCATGCGTGCATGTAGGATGCGACTGTACGCGGGGACGCCACGTGGTGTTTGTTGATGGAGGCGCATGGGTGATACGCTCTGATTGAGAAGTTAAACTTTTCTCGTTGCTATCGTAGGCTATGGCAGAGCTGACACGTAGCAACGGAGAAGATCTTTCAGTTGCTGAGATCTTGGGTGATTAGCACCCCTTTATAGGCTGAATCAAGTCAAAGGACGCGTGTCATAGGTCCATGGCTTGAAGATCTCGGATTTGGTGTGGAGTGATCTGATAGGATGCGCCTGGGATTGGGCGCATGAGGAGGCTTTGGCTCATAACCTTTAGGAGTCACGAACCAGTCGGGGCGTATAGCTTTTGAGGCGCATGCGGGGCTTCAGTAATGACTTTACTTCTGTCTTCAGGGATCAGAGAAAAAGTCTGAGGCGTACGACTTTTGAGACGCATGCAGAGATTTAAGCGCATGGCTGCGGAGGCGCATGCAAAATGGTTGGGCGGCCACGTGGCTTGTAACCGTCGGAGGGGAGTAATGATGGTGCTGACGTTGGCGACGCTTCATTTTCTGAAAAAGCTGTCAACTCTTCAGTCCTCGGGGGACGTGCTGCCAACTCTGTCAGACTTCAGCATTTAATGTTCTTTGACAGGTGATGGGTTGTTGAGTGGGCGCATCGATCGGCATTCCCCTAGGCGCATGGGGACGCATGCTTATGAGGTTGATGGGAGTTGGGCGCGTAAGTACGATGCACGGTCTGGCCGGCGCATCCGTTTTGCATGACACGTCTTTATGAAATGATCAAAGAATGTACTCGCCTGCTATCTGAATGTCCAAAGAAAATATACTGTCCGAGGAGAGGTGTCTGGCTCCTATTTAGAACAGCACAAGTCACAACAAGTCCAAAATGGTAAAATAAAGCTATACTATGCATTCTACATGATTCTAGGTCATTCTAGGTCAAAGTCAACTCTTGGTCAACTCTGGTCAACCGTACTAGTCAAATTAGGTTAACTAGGCAGTACTAGATCTAAACCTAGACTAACAAGTCTCGTTAGGCCTAACCAAGCCTAGACTAACACTCACACAAAATCACAAAGCTACACAAGTTATCAAACACACATTACATATATATTCATATATATTTTTATTACAAGCAAGGTGCATAAAGACAAGGAGTGAGTGATACATGAATGTGGATATGACAATGTGTACATAGCAGTACAATGTGTTCAAGTGTAAGGGTATTATGTTAGAAGGATAACATTTAGCAAGGGTTCATTGTGTCACATAGAAGAAATAAAATATAAAGCATAGGTTTAGCATGTGTGTGTGTGGGTGTTAATCATAACAAAAGGGTTTATTTATACATCAAAGGGTTTACTCATAACAGTAAGTAGGTTTTATGTGTATTCATGCTTGGGGTTACTGTCAACATGTAGAAGGGGTTTTTAACATATGAACATGGTGCTAAGTGCTAATATGGCATCATACATTCCTATCATGTTGGCATTCATATATAGCATACATTCATACTTGATTACGTTACTTATTTACATATGGATACTTGCATACATGTTTCAATACCTTGCATTACCCACATGCTTGCATTTCATCCATTCATTCATGCATTGCATTCATTCATGTACCTATACATACATATTTGAATACATTATATACTTTCATACATTATATCATTTATGCATACTCTATATTATATTACATTCTCTTAACACACACACACACACACACACACACACATATATATATATATATATATATATATATATATATATATATATATATATATATACACATGCATACATACATATTTGTACATACAAGGATACACAAAATGCATATGTCGTATAGTAATCTTCTACTTAAAATCAATACTGTACAAACTAAACATTCATTAAATTCTAGGATTAAAGTATGTTATAGATCTTTGTGTTAGCTTTCCGTAACTTTAAACGGATCGCATTTTCGTGTCCGGAAGCTCCCGGAATCGCAAAAACACCGAAACGCGTTCGTCTTTCGTACAGCTGACACTCAAATAATTTTACAGAAAGTTTCAGAATGAATTTGGCTTATTAAAATATATATTTGGAAAGCTAACTTCGATACGGTTCTTTTAAAAAAAATGGGAGCTAAATCGGAGTTTTAAGCTAAAAGTTATGACATTTCTAAGTTATTATTGCTAATAAAAATGTGGATAAATATTATGATGAATTTAGGTAGTTTGAGACAAAAGAAACACAAGTATATAACATAATATATCAAGAACTTGTAGAACCCTAGAGGGGGGTGAATAGGAAAATAAAAAATAACTAGTGCAACAGAAGCAATATATGACAAATAAAAATAAAGAATGAGAAGATCAAACACAAGATATATCCTGGTATCCTCGCTTGAGGCAATCCAGTCCCGGAACTCTCTCCGGCTTAAATCCACTATTTAGTCAAATAGTACACATGAGTTTGGATCCGAAGAACTCGCCAACTTCAACACGAGTTTGAATCCGAAGACTCGCCAACTTCAACACACGAGTTTTCTTACGAAGGCTCGCCAACTTCAAACAAATGAGAAGAGAAACTTGTTGATCTTCTAACACGTGAAGATCGAAATTTACAACTCTTAAATAATCTATCACTTTGGGAGAGGATGACAATTAAAAGCTTGACGAGTATTAATGGTGGAGCTCTTGGTTGTTGGAAAATTTATGGTAAGAGTTGGTGAAAGCCTCAAGAGAGAGAGAGAGAGAGAGCTTTCTTTTATAGAGAAACCAAGAGTTGGTGGCATTTAATGCTTCTGAATACAGGCAGATCGGCATGCCGTCGGTATGCAGCGGCATACCGTCGGTATACCGGCCAAATAGTAACGGTCATATTAATGACCGTTTGAGAGCATTAAATGCGGCCATTAATGCTAGTCAGAGCAAATCAAAAACCAAATATTTGAAACTCGGTATACCGTCGGTATGCAGCGGCATACCGTCGGTATACCGACGTTTTGGCACAGCAAGTTTTGGGTTGCTAAAAATGGTATACCGCCGGTATGCCGGAGCATGCCGTCGGTATGCCGACAATTTGTCACAGCAACTTTTGGGTCGCTAAAAATGGTATACCGCCGGTATGCCAGAGCATGTCGTCGGTATGCCGACAATTTGTCACAGCAACTTTCTGGATACTAAAAACGGTATACCGCTGGTATGCCGAAGCATGCCGCCGGTATGCCGATAATTTGTCACATCAACTTTCTGAACTCTAAAAACGGTATACCGCCGGTATGCCGAAGCATGCCGCCGGTATGCCGCTCTGTAGGTTTTTTTTTTGACTTGTTCTTTTACTTGTCATTCGTCCTTAGGTGTTTACAGATATACCTAGACTTTGTACAGACACGAAGACTCTAAGCAGGAGGACGCCGTCTTACGCAAGGAACGCCGATAACTGCTTCAGTCTTCGATGTAAAAGATGATAGTGCTTGAACGGAAGTACTCCATGTAGTAGAGCTTCTGAGAATATTTGAATCTGAAGATACAGAGAACTAAACTACGAAGATGCTGTTAATAATCAAAATAAAATCTGCCAACAATCTCCCCCATTTTGATAATTGACAAAATAGAGAGATAGCATCTTCAGGGAGTAACTCCCCCGTAGGAAGACAACTCCCCCTCAATATGTTTTCTCCCCCTTTGTCACTTAGTCAAAGATGGGAAAACAAAATAAAAAATAGTAATAATGAGAACAAGAGCATAGAAATAAAAAAGCATGTATTTATATGTAGAAGTGAAAGCTTAATACATGCAAGATGTTCATACTACAAAAGACAAATAAAAAGACTCTCCGTACGAGAGTTTGATAACAAGAGACAGACATAAACTAAGTCCCCGAAGGACTGCAAAGTACTAGGATCAACCACACAAAGGTCCCCGAAGGACCGCAAAGGACAGAACATAAAAACAAAACAAACACACATAACTAGAACACGCATTATTCGAGACCATCACCCAAAGGGAAGCCACCCCTAATCGTCCGCCGGATCGTCCCCACCATCCTGAGCTTGTTGAAAGGCACCATAAGGATCAATACCGTATGGGTACATGAACCCATAGGCATTGGGATCGGTGAAGCGCGAACCCTGGTACATTGGATCTTGAAGATTGAGATCCAGATACATGTCCCGGTCTTGAATGGTGCGCTGGATAAAATATGCTTGATCATGAAAGCGTGCTTGAATCAGATTCCCAAGGCCACGAGTATGAGCCCTCATCTGTTCCTCTGTCTGGGCCATGCGCATGTCGAAGTGCTGCTGAGTCAGCGGCATGTATCGGCCGGAGGCAGGAGGAGTAGATACAGGAGCAGCAGGAGTGGAAGCTGGTGGCGCTTGGGAGGAGGAAGCACGCGAAGTGGAGGCACCACTGAAAGAGCGAAAAATAGCGAGATAGGAAGGGACGCCATTCGAGGAGCAAAGGGAGAGATCAACTTGCCGGGCTTCCAGAAGGAGTGTGATGAGGGAGCCGTAGTATAGGTTCTGCTTTTCCTCCGGTATGACACGCCTGAATAGAAGAAGGAGAGTCTTCGGGAAGGAGAAGGACTTCCGGGCATAAAGATAATACATGCACACCAGGGCATCGCCGGTAATGGCATCGTAGTTCCCGCCCTTAGGAAAGAGTGTATGACACACAACCGTATGGAGCTCGTAGTAAAATGGCTCCAGCTGTGCGGAAAGGGCCGAAATTGCAGGAGGGTTGGGGCCCTTACAGATGATACGGCAGAACTCGTCGAAGGGTGACACCGCCGAGGAGTGAAGAGCAGCTAAGGATGGCAAGGCTTCTCCTCTGTCCGGGATGCCGAGGATGTTGCCGATGTCCCGAGATGTGAGACGGAAGTGACGATCATTGACCATGGACTGAATGGCGTTGTGCTCGTCGTCGGGTAGCAAGTTGCAATAGAATAGACGGACGGCAGCGGGGTAGACGGGTATTTGACGCCGAAGGAGTGAGGAGAGTCCGGCTTCGTCAAACAAGAAGACATGGCTGGGGAAGAGATTCTAATTTATTACTCGTCCCTTGAATACATTGTGATGAACGAAGTGTTGGAACCACAACTCGGCCGCCAAGGAATTGGTAAAGACCCGTTGGTCATACCCGTGAGGTTGAGCCACCGGGATGAAAGGGTTGAAGAAAGAGGAGGAGGAGGAGCGGGGACGCTTCGGATTGGCCATGGATGAAGGTTAGGGTTTAGGAGAGGATGACAGAAGAGTAGGGAGAAGAGATAGAAGAAATAGGGTTTTAATAGAGTGGTAGGGAGATGAAAGGTTGGATTTTGAAAAAGGGAGGGTGGATTGGGAACGGATGAAGAGGGAAGTAATGGGGGATAGGAATAGTTAGTGGGTTGGAAATAATGAATGTGGAGTAAAAAGAGGAGTAAATGGAGGATGTGAAGAGATGGGTAATAAATGTGATGGGAGGTTAAGAAGTTGAACGATGAGAGGGTAATTAATAGGGAAGAGATTGATGTGAAGGAATTTAATGAGGGTTGAGAAGAATAAAGGGAGAAGGGATAAAGGTGGGCCCAGTTCTGGATTTGAAATCCTGTCCGCCTCCATCCGGCATACCGACAGTATGCCGACATGTACCGACGGTATGCCGAGTTTCGAAACAGAACCTAATTCTGAATCGAAAAATGGCATGCCGCCGGTATACCGCTGTATACCGTCGGTGTGCCGGCCGAGAGGGATTATGGATCAAAGGCTAAAATGCCTAATTCACGACAAAGGAAGGTGAAGCGATCTTCCGGGAGCGGTTTGGTGAAAATATCGGCTAACTGATAGGTAGTATCAATAAATTCAAGACGAATATCTTCCTTTTGTTGATGGTCACGAAATAAATGGTGTCTAATTTCAATGTGCTTCGTGCGTGACTGACAAATCGGGTTTTTCGTGAGATTGATTGAGCTAGTGTTATCACATTTAATAGGGGTACAAGAATGTGAAATGCCATAATCTAGAAGTGTTTGTGACATCCAAAGAATTTGTGCACAACAACAACCAGCCGCAATATACTCGGCCTCAGTGGTTGAAAGAGCAACAGAATTTTGTTTCTTACTAAACCACGATACCAAAGACTTCCCGAGGAATTGACATGTGGCACTAGTGCTTTTTCGGTCAATCTTGCATCCGACAAAATCTGCATCCAAAAAGCCGTGAAGCTCAAAGGATAAGGATTTCGGATACCAAAGACCCATGTTAATGGTGCCTTTGAGATAACAAAAAATACGCTTAACGGCACACAAGTGTGATTCCTTTGGATTGGCTTGATATCGTGCACACAAGCAAACACTAAACATGATATCAGGACGGCTAGCAGTTAAATAAAGTAAGCTACCGATCATACCTCTATACTTACGAATGTCGACCGATGTGCCATCTTTATTATTGTCAAGCTTTGTTGTTGTGGCCATAGGAGTCCTCATTGATTGGGATGAGTCGAGGTCGAAACGCTTGAGGAGGTCCTTTGTATATTTCGCTTGATTGATGAAGGTTCCTTTGGGTCCTTGTTTGATTTGTAACCCCAAAAAGAAGGAAAGTTCACCCGTCATACTCATTTCAAACTCTTCCTGCATAACTTTAGCAAATTCTACACAAAGTGTGTTGTTAGTAGAACCAAAAATAATATCATCGACATAAATTTGAACCAATAAGAGAGTGCCATTATGGGATTTAATAAAAAGTGTTGTGTCAACTTTCCCCTTTGAAAAAAATGAGAAACAAGAAAAGAGCTAAGGCGCTCATACCAAGCACGGGGAGCTTGTTTGAGGCCATAAAGGGCTTTGTGGAGTTTGAACACGTGATTAGGAAATTGAAAATCTTTAAAGCCGGGAGGTTGTTTAACATAAACTTCCTCTTTAATAATACCATTTAGAAAAGCACTCTTAACATCCATTTGAAAGAGCTTAAAGTCATTAAAACAAGCAAAAGCACAAAGCATACGAATGGATTCAAGACGTGCAACCGGAGCATATGTTTCGTCATAGTCAATGCCTTCCTCTTGGTTATAGCCTTGAGCAACCAATCGGGCTTTGTTACGAGTCACTAACCCATCTTTATTAAGTTTGTTACAAAACACCCATTTTGTTCCAATAATGGGATGATTGCTAGGTTTTGGGACAAGTTCCCAAACCTTGCTTCGCTCAAATTGATTTAGCTCCTCTTGCATAGCTATCATCCAAAACTCATCAAGAAAAGCATCATTAACATTTTTAGGCTCTATTTAAGAGATAAAAGCTACATTTGCACAAAGATCACGAGTGGCGGATCTAGTGCTAACACCGGAGAAAGGATCCCCAATGATAAGCTCCTTAGGATGATTGGTGACAAATCTACATTCTTTTGGGAGATCCTTTTGAGGAGGCTCGAGAGGAAGAGACTCTTTTGATGGAGTCAGAACTTCATTGTTAGATGAAGAAGGACGATCTTCAATAGAGGAGTTCTCCAACCCAAACGAGATGTCATCAATATCCTCGGAAGAGGAGAATGTAGAAGAGTTGAGTTCATTAAAAGAGACATTGATTGACTCTTCGACAACGAGACTTCTTTTGTTAAAAACACGAAAACCTTTACTATGAGTAGAGTATCCAAGGAATATTCCTTCATAGGCTTTTTCTTCAAACTTGCCTAGGTTATCCTTGGTATTCAAAATAAAACAATTGCAACCAAAAACTTTAAAATAATCAATAGAGGGAATTTTGTCAAACCAAAGCTCATAAGGAGTCTTCTTAGAAATAGGTCTAATCAAGACCCTATTTAGAACATGACATGCCGTATTAACGGCTTCCGCCCAAAAGTATTGGGGGAGCTTATATTGGTTTAACATAACCCGGGCCATATTGCCAAGGGTTCTATTCTTTCTCTACACAACACCATTTTGTTGAGGAGTTCGTGGACAAGCAAAATCATGACCAAAACCATTCTTTTTACAAAATCTTTTGAAATTGGCATTATCAAATTCTCCTCCATGATCACTTCTAATTTTGTTAATAGAAAAACCTTTCTCATTTTGAACACGTTTACAAAAGGCAACAAATTCACGAAAAGTATCACTTTTGCAAGCAAGAAAAATAATCCAAGTAAATCTTGAAAAATCATCAACTAAAACAAAAGCATAAAGCTTGCCTCCAAGGCTAACAACTCTACTAGGCCCAAAAAGATCCATATGGATAAGTTGAAGGGGTCTAGAAGTACTCACAGAGTTGATTGATTTGAAGGAAGACTTTGTTAACTTACTCTTCTCGCATTCTTCACACACCATATCCTTTTTGAATGGGATACTTGGGAGTCCTCTTACGAGCTTCTTGGTAGCAAGACGAGAGATGGTATCCATGTTGGCGTGTCCAAGCCTCATGTGCCAAAGCCAACTCTCATTATTTTTAGCAACTAAGCACCTGTCATTGTTAGTGTCTTCAACAAGATATAAAACATAGATATTGTTTTCTCTAATTCCTTCATAAACAATAGATCCATTAGAACTATCGATAATGAAGCATTTGAGCTTAACAAACTTGATATCATAACCATTATCGGTAAGATGACTAATACTAAGAAGATTGTGTTTAAGATTAGTAACAAGACACACATTCTTAATACAAGGACAAGGAGGGGAACCTATATTACCATTCCCTATAATGTAACCTTTGAGATTGTTACCAAAAGAGATGTGTCCTTCCTTCTTCATCGATAGCGTTGTAAATAATGAAGCATCTCCGGTCATGTGCCGTGAACAACCGCTATCGAGAATCCACTTGCTTCTAGCATGAGAAGGACTCTTCACCTACAACATAAGTTGAAGATGAACATTTTGGTACCCATGATCTTATGGGTCCTTGAGGGTTAGTCTTAGGAACCCACATAAAAACTTTCTTGTCAACAAGTTTCCTTGTATGACAACAATTAGTCGTATGTCCATGCAAGCCACAGTAATTGTAAATTATAGAGGATTTAGAAGAAGATATGTGAGAATCATGCATGTGTGAATCTCTAGTGCGAGGAGCTCTAGCATTAGTATTGTGATGATGATAATAAAAAGCATGATACGAAGTGTTTTTCTTAACAAAAGGTTCTTTCCTTGTGTTAGAAAAGGATTTGTGTGTAGTGTTCATGTATGAAGTATGCCTAGCATTGTGGTGAGTGTAGAGATGTCTAGGAGCATGCATGTGAGTAGTGTCCTTATTACCAAATTTCTTACACTGCATAAGAAGATCATTATACTTAATAGAAGTGTCATATTCTCTCCTATTAGCATCTTGAACTTTGTGCATAGCAAATTCATAAGAGCTTCTCATGGATTGAATCTCATCATCCTTTTTCTTGATGGTGTCAAGAGATTCTTGAAACTTGAGTCGCAAGGACTCTATTTCATCCGTGTCAGAAGCAGGAGATTTTTCCTTCACATCAATAATGATGCTTGAGAGCCTCACTACTTCAAGTTGAAGAGCTTCAACCTCTTTAAGAGATTTCTTGTATTTATTCCGAACACCTTTGTGCTCTTCATGCAATTCAAGAATAGCTTTCTCCAAATCATCATAGGTAAGAGTGTTTAAGGAGAAATCATCAAGTACCTCATCGGTTGCCATGAGACAGACGTTGGCATTGTGTTTGCACTCCTTGTCGTTGTCGGAGTCGCCCGCGTCACTTTCATACCAAATGCTTGTGTTGGCAAACTTTCTGGAGGACGAGCTTCCCTTGCTAGGCTTCTCGTACTTGCTTGAGTCTTTTCTTATCATCGGACAATCCCTCTTGATGTGTCCGGGTCTTCTGCATTGATAGCACGCCAGATCTTCTTCGTTGTCCCGTCTGAAGCGGTTGGCTTTGTTGAATTTTAGGAACTTCCGGAAGTGCTTAGCTGTGAGAGCTATTTCTTCATCGTCGTCCGACTCATTGTCGTCGGAGCTATCCTTGGAGTAGGACTTTGTCGCTTTGAGAGTAAGAGATTTCTCCTTCTCTTTGGTCTTCTCCTTCTCCTTCTCTTGTATGGAGGATTCCTCTTGATCCTTCATATCGAGCTCGTGAGTCATTTGCTTACCCATGAGGGTCTCAAGGTTCATGACTGTTAGATCGTTCCCCTCAATGATTGCGGTAGCTTTAGGACTCCAAACTTTCGTCAATCCTCTAAGAATTTTTCTGATCTTTTCATGAGCATGATATTCCTTACCAAGAGAAGAGAGAGGGTTAATAATATCACCAAAACGAGTAAACATGCAAGTAATAGATTCATCATGCTTCATTTTAAAGGACTCATATTCTTGCGTGAGTCTACTAATCTTGGATTCCTTCACTTGTGAAGTTCCCTCGTGTGTGACTTCAAGTAACTTCCAAATCTCATTGGAAGTCTTACAAATAGAGATTCGGTTGAATTCACTACTGTCGAGAGCACAATAAAGAGCATTCATTGCCTTGGCATCTCGACTCGTAAGCTTCTTGGTGTTTTCAGTAAGTGTATCCCGAAGGGTGTCAGAAGCAATATCCTCAATAACTCTGGAAGGAGTAGGAAGACCATTTATCACGCAATCCTATAAATCGAAATCTATGGACTTCAAATAAATACTTATCCTAATCTTCCAGTAGTTATAGTTGGTTCCATCTAATAGGGGAGGCCTATTTGCGGAGTGTCCTTCATTGTGGAAGGTGTTGATACTAGGGTTAGAGGCCATGGATCACTCAAAGGGTGTAAATCCAAATCAAGAGAACAAAGCTCTGATACCAATTGTAGAACTCTAGAGGGGGGTGAATAGGGAAATAAAAAATAACTAGTGCAACAGAAACCATATATGACAAATAAAAATAAAGAGTGAGAAGATCAAACACAAGATATATCCTGGTATCCTCGCTTGAGGCAATCCAGTCCCGGAACACTCTCCGGCTTAAATCCACTATTTAGTCAAATAGTATACACGAGTTTGGATCCGAAGAACTCGCCAACTTCAACACGAGTTTGGATCCGAAGACTCGCCAACTTCAACACACGAGTTTTCTTACGAAGGCTCGTCAACTTCAAACAAATGAGAAGAGAAACTTGTTGATCTTCTAACACGTGAAGATCAAAATTTACAAGTCTTAAATACTCTATCACTTTGGGAGAGGATGACAATTAAAAGCTTGACGAGTATTAATGGTGGAGCTCTTGGTTGTTGGAAAATTTATGGCAAGAGTTGGTGAAAGCCTCAAGAGAGAGAGAGCTTTCTTTTATAGAGAAACCAAGAGTTGGTGGCATTTAATGCTTCTGAATACAGGCAGACCGGCATGCCATCGGTATGTAGCGGCATACCGTCGGTATACCGGCCAAATAGTAACGGTCATATTAATGACCGTTTGAGAGCATTAAATGCGGCCATTAATGCTAGTCATAGCAAATCAAAAACCAAATATTTGAAACTCGGTATACCGTCGGTATGCAGCGGCATACAGTCGGTATACCGACGTTTTGGCACAGTAAGTTTTGGGTTGCTAAAAACGGTATACTGCCGGTATGCCGGAGCATGCCGTCGGTATGCTGACAATTTGTCACAGCAACTTTTAGGTCGCTAAAAACGGTATACCGCCGGTATGCCGGAGCATGCCGTCGGTATGCCGACAATTTGTCACAGCAACTTTCTGGACATTAAAAATGGTATACCGTCGGTATGCCGAAGCATGCCGCCGGTATGCCGACAATTTGTCACAACAACTTTCTGAACTCTAAAACGGTATACCGCCGGTATGCCGAAGCATGCCGCCGGTATGCCGCTCTGTAGGTATTTTCTTTTTGACTTGTTCTTTTACTTGTCATCCATCCTTAGGTGTTTACAAATATACCTAGACTTGGTACAGACACGAAGACTCTAAGCAGGAGGACGCCGTCTTATGCAAGGAAAGCCAGAAACTGCTTCAGTCTTCGATGTAAAAGATGATAGAGCTTGAACGGAAGTACTCCATGTAGTAGAGCTTCTAAGAATATTTGAATCTGAAGATACAGAGAACTAAACTACGAAGATGCTGTTAATAATCAAAATAAAATGTGCCAACAGAACTCACTCTCTACACTAATATATATATGAGACACTATAGAACATATCTCCAATACAAAAATATGAGATTAAACATGTAATAATTCATTCATACATAACAACAACACATAGTGTGTCCAAATTTGGGATTTTTCTACATGGACACAACCACAACACAAAGGACACTCCTATGACCTCCAAATCGACACGAAATGGACACAAATGGAGATACAACCATGGGGGTCATTCCTATGGGTTCAAAATATTTCTATATGCATGTAGGGATGGATTAGAGGAGAGATTATACCTTTCGGGAGAGAGATTCAAAGGAAAATCCTTCCGACACGACACCGACACGTAGAGATTCTAACAGGACACGAACGAGCTCTGAATCCTCCCAAACTTGGCTGGCACCCTCTAACCATGGAGTAGAGGAGAAATGAAGAAGATTTGGTGGAAGAAGGGGTTGATTTGGAGATAAAATCAATAGAGGTTCATCTCTAAATTAATTTGGGGAAGAACAAGAGAGAGAAAGTGGATGAAAACAAATGAATGAAGGAGTGACTCACTCCTTATCCCCCCATAGATGGCTGCCCAAAAAGGGTGAGGTGTCCCCTATTTGAATGTCTAAAATGCCCTCCACTAATCTATTTGATTTAAATTAGGAATGGGTTAAAGGTTGAGGTCAATTTAGTCTAGTTTTAAGTCTCTAATTAAACTAAACCTATCCATAAATAATTAGTCTAACTACTAACTAAAATGAATATCATGTGGACTAAAATTAATATCATGTGGGCCATGCCTAACTAGTGTGTGGATCCCACTAGAGTCAAACTACCCCCCGGGTCCCCGTTTCAAGTCGGATTGAGTTGAAATTCGAACACGACTCAAATAACCCCAAAACAATATCATAAATAATAAAATAAATTTCAACCCCAAAATAATATCATAAATAATAAAATAAATTTCAAAAATATTCAAAAATGTAAAATGATAAAAATATCCCTGTTTCTGAAAACTGGGGGTGACAAATCTATCCACCTTAAAAAAAATTCGTCCTCGAAATTAAAACAAAGCAATCACAGGAAACACATGCAGAAAACAATCTCATTCAAATACTTTTCAAAAAAATCAGCAAAAAAAATCTCTTTGAGGCACATCAAACATTTGTAAATAAAAACTGATACGTGTCTGCTACGGACACAAAACCATCACAAAATCACACCTATCAAAGGTCAAAATCAATAATCACCAACGCAATAAATATCAAAATAATTCAAAGAGGTCAAATGCAAAATATCCTTAGGCTAGAAATGACATTAAAATATCCTAATCACATGGTTAGGCTCTAGATTAAACAGTCTCTAGGGTTTCACTAGCAAAACATCAAAATTACAGGTCATGATTTTAAATAGTTTTAAAATGATTTAAAAATTACCAAAAATCATATCATGAATTAAATGTCAAATCAATAAGTGATTAAAATTACAAAATTTCAAAATTACCCTCATTTTAGAAAACTGGGTGTTACAAGTCTACCCACCTTAGAAAACTTTTGTCCTCGAAATTAAAATGTTCATACTCCTTCTAGGTCAAACCCCCCACAGTTAAAGTCTCAGAACTTAAACAATCATACGATTTAAAAGGATGACATACAGGGTCATGGCATACGGTAGTAGTGAAAGTCTCATCTAGGTATACTAGTCATGCTAAACCAAAACGGTCATAGGGTATCAAAACACACAAGCAATCTAGGGTGCTAAACTAGAAAAGATACAGAAATAACAATCATCAAGACTGTAAGGCAGTCTACAATCCTATATGAAAACTGGTACTTATTAAAATAAAGTAAAGTTAACTACCATTTATCTAATAAGGGGTACTATTCAAGAAAATCAAAATCAAAAGTTAAAGAATGAAAGCCAATTGCATGGAAATCCAATCACAATATATTTATATATATAGCGTTAGAGAGGAAAAAGCTAGCATTATGTACAAGTTATGTAGTTCGTGTGTGTATGGGTGTATGTGGACATGTTCATATGGTTAGATAATAGGTGTGTGTGTATGTGAATTATACATGAAAGTGCATAGGAGGATTTGGGTTTCAAACAATAACTATCAAGTTACACTAATCATGGCATATTGGTTAAACAATCTACAATACACAACTCATTTGCTCATAACATGCATGGCTAACCATGTATATATGTATGTATAACGAGGTAGAGATTTAGTTATGTATCTATATACATTATAACATGTATGCATAAACTCTCTATATATATCTATATAGATATATGAACATAACATAGAGAGGAAAGGTTACGTTGCATGGCAGTGTATACCAAGTTAGGGTGTGTGTCCTTGTACAGGGTTATAGCTTTAGTATTGAAAGGTTAGACCCAGTTTTAGTTCAGCATTTACATACAAGAATCTGAAATAAGCTAACATTTAAACCAGTATAATATTAACCAACCCAATGTTTATCACAACCTAACATGTAAGAGTATTAACCTAACATCATATCCCTACATACAACAATGTACATAGCTCCAAAATATTACATTTTAAAAAAAATAAAACAGCAAATTGAACTAAATATTTGGAATCCAGTATTAATGGTTAATATGCACACAGTCTTAGATTTGACAAATTCAAACACAAAACTCAACCAATTTTTTTGAATTGAAATCCTATGTATAACATACATGTGCAGTGATGTAAACATAACTAATAACATGAAATTTATATTTGAATTACAAATTTTAACTGAAAATGTAGAGAACCAGTCTCTCTTACTGTACTATATCAGAAATATTGGGGTTTTGAAAATTTAAACATCCACAACATATTAATATGCATTTAGATAGGTTGATAATCAAAGTGTAGCATGCATACGTGTCAGGCAAAGAGTCTGTGTCCACTATATATATATTCTCATGTCCCAATATAAAAATCAAATTCTATATCAAGACCAACATTTAGATTCCTACCAAGATTGCAAAGTAGGTGATTGACGTAATCAAGACAGTTTTATCATTATTATTATTTAATACAAGAATAATAGCAAGAAAGTAATAACGATAAAATCTGTTTTGCTTATCTGTTTAAAGAAGGAACCATTTTGAAATCCAGAACTATAATATCAATTACAAGATAAGGTCTAGCAAAATCATCGATTCATTGTATAAAGAAGAAATTCATAGTAAGAAGTTGTACAAGGTTCATAAAAATAGCTAAAGCTACTCCTAAGTTAAATAATGAGAAGCAAAACAAAATAGATAATAACTTTTTTTTTGAAGGACTGAAACAAAAGTAGAGAAAACATGTTCGAAAATATTTAAGGTACAATCTGACAATCATATGCGTCTATCCATAATTATGGTACGCTAAATCCTCGTCATACTAGTAAGCAAGGCTACGATAATCACAGAGTCCTCGACTTAGGCACATACCTCTAGAATCATGGTATTTAACATTTTTGCGATGCCGCTAGCTTGGCTGCGAAAACCTTAAATTCCCACACCTGAGAAATATATCCAAAATCAGACTATATGTCCTCACCATGCTGGCTAATGTGACTATGGAAGACTAGATTCCATAACTTAGATGACCTAGCCCATATAATTTCATCTTGACAAAAATTAAATTAAATCAACAATGAATACCTAAAAATCAAATTTATCAACGAACATTAAGATTCAAAAATGAACAAAAATCCTTCAAATCATATAAATACAAACTCGGATGCTACAGCTAACATCAAGATTCAAAATTCAATAATCTTCCATCAAAATCAATAAATACAAACTCAAATTCAACAATAATCCATCAAAATCAAATTCAACAACAGAAAGTAAAGATAAATCAAATCAAGGGAAGAGAGTTTTCAAATCGAAGTTAAAATAAGATTCTCAAGGGTCGTCCCAGGAATCTCTCAGGGGATCCTAACTGTGATTGAGTACCTTCAAAATATATCCTAATCCTACTGCAGGCTGTAGTGGTACTCTAGTTCGAATACCACTACATAAACTCGACCTGCACGGGCCACCACTAAAAATGTGTCACGATCCGCACCCACTGAGAGGGTACGAGTACGTAACAACGCCAAGCCTACGCCGTAGTGTCGGCGGTAGAACGCTGTCCTAGGTCACAACATCTAACAATATAATGCTAAGCAGTTATACTCCCTGAATGGGGGTGACATAGCAGATACAGTCTCAATCACAACTAAGGTAGAGCAAGATAAACGATAGGTAAAACATGAAATTCAAAAGAGATACAGCAGATAGAAGCCTAAGTGTCTAAGATACACAAACCCAGAAATACATCTCAAAGCTCAAATACAGTAATCCATAAAATAAATACAACTCCAGACAACTGAAAATAGCTAACTAAACAACCTCTAATGTGTCTCCTCTAGGCTAGCAGGCAACCTCCAGGCTATTTGTAAAATTTATCAACAGGTCCAGTCAGGACAGGAGCGAGCACAATACATCTCAATAAGTTATAGCAGGAAAGGAAATGTAATCATGCTAGAGAATAAAATACAGGATCTGAAGAATAGCATAATGTAAAAGAGAGACTGTAAGTAAATATCTACGATATATATAAAGAGAGACAGTGCCAGTGATTCAGAGTACTGATAAACATGTGAATGGCTAAGGACTGATTCATGATTACACTACTTGGAATTGATTCATGATTATACTACTTGGATTTATTCACATGTTCATTTATACTCCCCCATCCCCAATCAATACACAAGGATCCATTCAAGTTACGTTAAGATACATGATTATACTACGTTGCCCATAAAGGATGATTTATGAATTAATTCGTGAAGGCTCGGTGATTATGAGGGTACATGAGTCACTAGCTGATTTTCGAAGATTCATGATGATAGAAGCATATGATACGTGATGTAAGTGAAACACATATGATAAAAGTATCTGATGCTCCCGAGAGGGATAACATCTCATGAAGGGATCCATATAGTACCAATCCGTGTTACCAACGTGTCAGCATCAAGTAAGATAGTCTAAAGCAATATAATCCTAAACATGATATGAAATGATCAGAGAATGTACTCGCCTGCTATCTGAATGTCCAAAGAAAATGTACTGTCCGAGGAGAGGTGTCTGGCTCCTATTTAGAATAGCACAAGTCACAACAAGTCCAAAATGGTAAAATAAAGCTATACTATGCATTCTACATGATTCTAGGTCATTCTAGGTCAAAGTCAACTCTTGGTCAACTCTGGTCAACCGTACTAGTCAAATTAGGTTAACTAGGCTGTACTAGGTCTAAACCTAGACTAACAAGTCTCATTAGGCCTAACCAAGCCTAGACTAACACTCACACAAAATCACAAAGCTACACAAGTTATCAAACACACTTTACATATATATTCATATATATTTTTATTACAAGCAAGGTGGATAAAGACAAGGAGTGAGTGATACATGAATGTGGATATGGCAATGTGTACATAGCAGTACAATGTGTTCAAGTGTGAGGGTATTATGTTAGAAGGATAACATTTAGCAAGGGTTCATTGTGTCACATAGAAGAAATAGCATGTAAAGCATAGGTTTAACATGTGTGTGTGTGGGTGTTAATCATAACAAAAGGGTTTATTTATACATCAAAGGGTTTACTCATAACAGTAAGTAGGTTTTATGTGTATTCATGCTTGGGGTTACTGTCAACATGTAGAAGGGGATTTTAACATATGAACATGGTACTAAGTGCTAATATGGCATCATACATTCCTATCATGTTGGCATTCATATATAGCATACATTCATACTTGATTACGTTACTTACTTACATATGGATACTTGCATACATGTTTCAATACCTTGCATTACCCACATGCTTACATTTCATCCATTCATTCATGCATAGCATTCATTCATGCACCTATACATACATATTTGAATACATTATATACTTTCATACATTATATCATTTATGCATACTCTATATTATATCACATTCTCTTAACACACACACACACACACACACACACACACACACACACATATATATATATATATATATATATATATATATATACACATGCATACATACATATTTGATACACAAAATGCATATGTCGTATAGTAATCTTCTACTGAAAATCAATACTGTACAAATTAAACATTCGTTAAATTCTAGGATTAAAGTTGTTATAGATCTTTGTGTTAGCTTTCCGAAACTTTAAACGGATCGTATTTTCGTATCCGGAAGCTCCCGAAATTGCAAAAACACCGAAACACGTTCATCTTTCGTACAGCTAACACTCAAATAATTTTACAGAAAGTTTCAGAAAGAATTTAGCTTATTAAAATATATATTTGGAAAGCTAACTTCGATACGGTTCTTTTAAAAAAAACGGAAGATAAATCGGAGTTTTAAGCTAAAAGTTATGACATTTCTAAGTTGCTATTGCTAATAAAAATTTGGATAAATATTATGACGAATTTAGGTAGTTTGAGACAAAAGAAACACAAGTATATAACATAATATATCAAGAACTCACTCTCTACACTAATATATATATATATATATATATATATATATATATATATATATGAGATACTATAGAACATATCTCCAATACAAAAATATGAGATTAAACATGTAATAATTCATTCATACATAACAACAACACATAGTGTGTCCAAATTTGAGGTTTTTCCACATGGACACAACCACAACACAAAGGACACTCCTATGACCTCCAAATGGACACGAAATGGACAAAAATGGAGATACAACCATGGGGTCATTCCTATGGATTCAAAATATTTCTATATGCATGTAGGGATGGATTAGAGGAGAGATTATACCTTCCGGGAGAGAGATTCAAAGGAAAATCCTTCCGACACGACACCGACACGTAGAGATTCTAAAAGGACACGAACGAGCTCCGAATTCTCCCAAACTTGGCTAGCACCCTCTAACCATGGAGTAGAGGAGAAATGAAGAAGATTTGGTGGAAGAAGGGGTTGATTTGGAGATAAAATCAATGGAGGTTCATCTCTAAATTAATTTGGGGAAGAACAAGAGAGAGAAAGTGGATAAAAACAAATGAATGAAGGAGTGACTCACTCCTTATCCCCCCATAGATGGCTGCCCAGAAAGGGTGAGGTGTCCCCTATTTGAATGTCCAAAATGCCCTCCACTAATCTATTTGATTTAAATTAGGAATTGGTTAAAGGTTGAGGTCAATTTAGTCTAGTTTTAAGTGTCTAATTAAACTAAACCTATCCATAAATAATTAGTCTAACTACTAACTAAAATTAATATCATGTGGACTAAAATTAATATCATGTGGGCCATGCCTAACTATTGTATGGGTCCCACTAGAGTCAAACTACCCCCCGGGTCCCCGTTTCAAGTCGGATTGAGTTGGAATTCGAACACGACTCAAATAACCCCAAAACAATATCATAAATAATAAAATAAATTTTAACCTCAAAATAATATCATAAATAATAAAATAAATTTTAAAAATATTCAAAAATATAAAATGACAAAAATACCCCTGTTTCTGAAAACTGGGGGTGACAAATCTATCCACCTTAAAAAAAATTTCGTCCTCGAAATTAAAACAAAGCAATCACAGGAAACACATGCAGAAAACAATCTCATTCAAATAATTTTCAAAAAAATCAGCAATAAAAAATCTCTTTGAGGCACATCAAACATTTGTAAATAAAAACTGATACGTGTCTGCTACGGACACAAAACCATCACAAAATTACACCTATCAAAGGTTAAAATCAACAATCACCGACGCAATAAATATCAAAATAATTCAAAGAGGTCAAATGCAAAATATCCTTAGGCCAGAAATGATATTAAAATATCCTAATCACATGGTTAGGCTCTAGGTTAAACAGTCTCTAGGGTTTCACTAGCAAAACATCAAAATTATAGGTCATGATTTTAAATAGTTTTAAAATGATTTAAAAATTACCAAAAATCATATCATGATTTAAATGTCAAATCAATAAATGATTAAAATTATAAAATTTCAAAATTATCCTCATTTTAGAAAACTGGGTGTTACAAGTCTACCCACCTTAGAAAAATTTTGTCCTCGAAATTAAAATGTCCATACTCCTTCTAGGTCAAACCCCCCACAGTCAAAGCCTCAGAACTTAAACAATCATACGATTTAAAAGGATGACATACATGGTCATGGCATACGGTGGTAGTGAAAGTCTCATCTAGGTATACTAGTCATGCTAAACCAAAACGGTCATAGGGTATCAAAACACACAAGCAATCTAGGGTGCTAAACTAGAAAAGATACAGAAATAACAATCATCAAGACTGTAAGGCAGTCTACCATCCTATATGAAAACTGGTACTTATCAAAATAAAATAAAGTTAACTACCATTTATCTAATAAGGGGTACTATTCAAGAAAATCAAAATCAAAAGTTAAAGAATGAAAGCCAATTGCATGGAAATCCAATCATAATATATTTATATATATAACGTTAGAGAGGAAAAAGCTAGCATTATGTACAAGTTATGTAGTTCGTGTGTGTATGGGTGTATGTGGACATGTTCATATGGTTAGATAATAGGCGTGTGTGTATGTGAATTATACATGAAAGTGCATAGGAGGATTTGGGTTTCAAACAATAACTATCAAGTTACACTAATCATGGCATATTGGTTAAACAATCTATAATACACAACTCATTTGCTCATAACATGCATGGCTAACCATGTATATATGTATATATAACGAGATAGAGATTTAGTTATGTATCTATATACATTATAACATGTATGCATAAACTCTATATATATCTATATAGATATATGAACATAACATAGAGAGGAAAGGTTAGGTTTGCATGGCAGTGTATACCAAGTTAGGGTGTGTGTCCTTGTACAGGTTATAGCTTTAGTATTGAAAGGTTAGACCCAGTTTTAGTTCAGCATTTACATACAAGAATCTGAAATAAGCTAACATTTAAACCAGTATAATATTAACCAACCCAATATTTATCACAACCTAACATGTAAGAGTATAAACCTAACATCATATCCCTACAAACAACAATGTACATAGCTCCAAAATATTATATTTTTTTAAAAAATAAAATAGCAAATTGAACTAAACATTTAGAATCCAGTATTAAGGGTTAATATGCACGCAGTCTTAGATTTGACAAATTCAAACACAAAACTCAACCAATTTTTTTGAATTGAAACCCTATGTATAACATACATGTGCAGTGATGTAAACATAACTAATAACATAAAATTTATATTTGAATTACAAATTTTAACTGGAAATGCAGAGAACCAGTCTCTGTTACTGTACTATATCAAAAATATTGGGGTTTTGAAAATTTAAACATCCACAACATATTAATATGCATTTAGATAGGTTGATAATCAAAGTGTAGCATGCATACGTGTCAGGCAAAGAGTCTGTGTCCACTATATATATATTCTTATATCCCAATATAAAAATCAAATTCTACATCAAGACCAACATTTAGATTCCTACCAAGATTGCAAAGTAGGTGATTGACGTAATCAAGACAGTTTTATCATTATTATTATTTAATACAAGAATAATAGCAAGAAAGTAATAACGATAAAATCTGTTTTGCTTATCTGTTTAAAGAAGGAACCATTTTGAAACCCAGAACTATAATATCAATTACAAGATAAGGTCTAGCAAAATCATCGATTCATTGTATTAAAAAAAAATTCATAGTAAGAAGTTGTACAAGGTTCATAAAAATAGCTAAAGCTACTCCTAAGTTAAATAATGAGAAGCAAAACAAAATAAATAATAAATTTTTTTTTGAAGGACTGAAACAAAAGTAGAGAAAACATGTTCGAAAATATTTAAGGTAAAATCTGATAATCATATGCGTCTATCCACAATTATGGTACTCTAAATCTTCGTCATACTAGTAAGCAAGGCTACGATAATCACAGAGTCCTCGACTTAGGCACATACCTCTAGAATCATGGTATTTAACATTTTTGCGATGCCGCTATCTTGGCTGCGAAAACTTTAAATTCCCACACCCGAGAAATATATCCAAAATCAGACTATATGTCCTCACCATGCTGGCTAATGTGACTATGGAAGACTAGATTCCATAACTTAGATGACCTAGCCCATATAATTTTATCTTGACAAAAATTAAATTAAATCAACAATGAATACCCAAAAATCAAATTTATCAATGAACATCAAGATTCAAAAATGAACAAACATCCTTCAAATCATATAAATACAAACTCGGATGCTACAGCTAACATCAAGATTCTAAATTCAACAATCTTCCATCAAAATCAATAAATACAAACTCAAATTCAACAATAATCTATCAAAATCAAATTCAACAACAGAAAGTAAAGATAAATCAAATCAAGGGAAGAGAGTTTTCAAATCGAAGTTAAAATAAGATTCTCAAGGGTCGTCCCAGGAATCTCTCAGGGGATCCTAACTGTGATTGAGTACCTTCAAAATATATCCTAATCCTACTGCAGGCTGTAGTGGTACTATAGTTCGAATACCACTACATAAACTCGACCTGCATGGACCACCACTAAAACGTGTCACGACCCGTACCTACTGAGAGGGTACGAGTACGTAACAACGCCCAGCCTACGCTGCAGTATCGGCGGTAGAACGCTGTCCTAGGTCACAACATCTAACAATATAATGCTAAGCAGTTATACTCCCCGAATGGGGGTGACATAGCAGATACAGTCTCAATGACAACTAAGGTAGAGCAAGATAAAAGATAGGTAAAACATAAAATTCAAAAGAGATACAGCAGATAGAAGCCTAAGTGTCTAAGATACACAAACCCAGAAATACATCTCAAAGCTCAAATACAGTAATCCATAAAATAAATACAACTCCAGACAACTGAAAATAGCTAACTAAACAACCACTAATGTGTCTCCTCTAGGCTAGCAGGCAACCTCCAGGCTATTTGTAAAATTTATCAACAGGTCCAGTCAGGACAGGAGCGAGCACAATACATCTCAACAAGTCATAGCAGGAAAGGAAATGCAGTCATGCTAGAGAATAAAATACAGGATCTAAAGAATAGCATAATATAAAAGAGAGACTGTAAGTAAATATCTACGATATATATATAAAGAGAGACAGTGCCAGTGATTCAGAGTACTG
>JANAVB010031617.1:31730732-31933232 GCA_029216955.1 Iris pallida
AAAAGGGTGAGGTGCCCCTATTTGAATGTCCAAAATGCCCTCCACTAATCTATTTGATTTAAATTAGGAATGTGTTAAAGGTTGATGTCAATTTAGTCTAGTTTTAAGTCTCTAATTAAACTAAACCTATCCATAAATAATTAGTCTAACTACTAACTAAAATTAATATCATGTGGACTAAAATTAATATCATGTGGGCCATGTCTAACTAGTGTGTGGGTCCCACTAGAGTCAAACTATCCCCCGGGTCCCCATTTCAAGTCGGATTGAGTTGAAATTCGAACACGACTCAAATAACCCCAAAATAATATCATAAATAATAAAATAAATTTCAACCCCAAAATAATATTATAAATAATAAAATAAATTTCAAAAATATTAAAAAATGTAAAATGACAAAAATACTCCTGTGTCTGAAAACTGGGGGTGACATCATTAATGCAAATTCATTGTACGGGATTCGGAGAGCCAGCCACTTGGCGTATGGGTTTGATTTGCCCGGCCTATAAATAGTGGCATGGAGAGGGTTTGCTTCTCGTTTTCTCACGTCCTACCGAAATAAACTTGTTTACTCGAGCACAATCTGTTGATGAGATGCTCCCGAAGGTGAAGATACGACGCATGGTCTTCATTGATGCACTTGAAGGTAACTGTTACATCCAAAAGTCAGAGTCGAGGGCTTCTGAGGCAGGCGGACGGTGCCTGTTGCATCCAAAGATCGGGATGCTCGAGCCTCGTCTCCGTTATGCTGGAAGAGCCGCAGATCGGAATTGCGGTGCCCCGATCATTTTCCTTGGGCTTTGGGAGAGCTCCTCCTCCTGCTAGAGTGGGTGTTGCCCATTCTGGTTAGGTTGAAAGCTGCTCCTTTAGCCGCAGGTTGGTTGCGGTGCTCTCATCTTCCTTGGTTTGGAGAGCTCTTCCTCCAGCTAGAGGGTTGATTGCCACCCTTATTCTGCTCAATAAATGCTTCCTTGGTCAAAGCATTTGATGGCGCATATACTGACACTTCATGATGTGCCTGACTGGGATGCTGAAGGGTGGCACATAACTGAGCTACTGAAGGGATGCACATAACTGAGGATGCACATAACTAAGCTGCTGAAGGGATGCGCCTAGCTGGGGAGCGCATGGCGAGATGCGCCTGCTTGAGAGCACATGGTGGTTGCTGTGCCTAGCTGTAGACTTAGGGTCTTTTCTTTGTAGATATTTTCCTTTATACAGCTCTTTTTAAGATATGTAACAAACTTTTATATGAAAATAAAAGTCTTATTTTAATGACTATGCTTTACCGTGCCAAGTATTTCATCTGAGCTCTCTGGCGCATGTGATGTTAGGTGCATAGGATTTCTGGTCCTGAAATTTCATGCTTCTACAGCGTCCTCGCTGGTTAAGTTGGCAAGGCGGCTTTGATCTCTTCCACGAACTTGACCATGGACAGGAGCATGGCTTCTAGCACTTCTAGCCGTTGTCTGTCAGAAGGCGCTTCATGATCATCGTTAGCCATAAAGACTGTCATCACCTGGGTAGAAGTGGAAGGGATTGTAGAAGAGGTGCTCTTTGTGTCATACCCCCGTATCGAAAAATCATCGGGGAATGTCGGAATGTCTTCCTCCACGGACTCGAAGGGGCTGCTACCCCGTGTAGGAAGCCACATCGTCTTGGTGAGGGTGGTGGCCCTTAGGGAAATCTAAGTCTGTTGTATCATTCTGGGGGACCTCTATCCCCTGTATGTGCTCTTGGTATACCGGATTGTCGTATACATTGAGGGGACTGCTACCTCCAGCTTCATCTACTATCAAGGAAGCCGAAGGTGCACCCCTGGGTACCGGAAGCTTCTTTTTAGATCGATTGCCTAAATAGACACTCCCCTGTGGTTGTCGATGGGAACCCCCAGATGAGGGTCTTCGTACAATACTGGCTGAGATGGCCGGGCTGGAAGAGCCTATCCTCTTTCCTTTCTTGCTAGGAGGAACATTTTGAGTTAAATTACAGGAGGCGAAAGGAAACTCCTCGTCCCCTGGAATTTACACATGTTTCTTGAGTTGTTGTCGGACAGGTGCTAGCTGTTGTGGTCGTCGAAAAACTGACTGCCGACCTTCAGGTGCTGCTGATTTATCACAGCAGCAGTTGATGATGACTCGGGTGCAATGACATCCCAGGAGGGATTCATCGCATGTCAATGCTGCCACCTTGCGTTTATGAGTAATCACCTCACGCAAGTCGGTAACAAGCTGATCTACCTTTGCACCAATCTTGTAGACTCGGGTATTCCGAGCACACAGGTGCTTGGGTATCATGTTTGCTCCCTGATCCGTGGCTAGTAAAAGCACTTGCTTTGGATCTTTAGAGGGATACTTTAAAGACCCACCCTGTCCGTTAGCCCTGGGGGATTGGACGCAGGTGGTTCTGCACAACTTTCTGTCAGGAGCCCGTGTAACAGTCAATGGGGCCTGCTGACAATCACCAACTTAGACAATTGACTGGGCTGGTTGGGCCCGCACTGCCCTAGACTTTTTTGACTTAGCACCCGAAGGCGCATAGTAAAAAGAGTCCAAATTGATACATCCCACATTCTCAGTGGGTCGCATGGTGTTGGGCCCGTATGAGAGGCGGTCGAACACAGAGCTTCTGGTAGGGCCGCATGAGATATCCCGTCTGAGGCCAGGATTGGCAGCCGCTTGGACCATCTTCTTACGGCTAGAGCTAGCTGCCGCATGAGTTGTCTGCCTGCGGCCAGAGTTGGCTGCCGCATGGACAAACTGCCCATCTCCATTATGCGGCTTCTTCTTTGTCTGTATGGATTTCCCTAGTGCCCCAAAAAACTCAGCATCGTAGTATTTTTCTCTGCTAGATTTGGGGACAGTGTGGTCCTCCGCGGTCGGAAGCAAAGCCGCAGGAGAGTTTTGGTCACCGTCTTGGGCTGCAGAAGGAGATTCTTCGAGAACTTGGTTGGGGGCAACAGTTTTGCGCACCGACGTCCTGCGAGTCCTTTTTGAATTGGCTCACTTCTGAGACGGGCTGGCGCTCCCTTCAAAGAGCATTTTTTCGAAGGCTTATTGGTGGAAATGAACCACAAACATTTGCTGCGTAGAGCCGATCTTAGACGCATCAGATTGCGTCACCAGCTTCTCATCAGAAGAGAAGGACGTCTCCAGCAGACTCGCCATCGTGTTTGCCATAAAAAATCAAAGACATGTATTACAGAACACTGAAATTGATTACAAACTCGCTTGTATAAAGAAAAGCCTAGAAAGAAATTCTAGGAAACAATCAAAGTACAATTGTTTAGTTTTGATTCTGGAAGGTGACGGTGGAGTGTACTATCTGACGCAGTCTTTAGATCATGAAGAAATTGCCTTCTTGAAGGTTGCCAGCCTTTTGCAGGGTTGTGGCACCCTGCTATTTATAATAGAATGTATGTTGAGCTGCATAGATGGCCTGTTGCCATATGGTTGATTGGCACGCGAAGACCCACTCTTGGGCTGCCATCTGTCGATTTGTTAGGATTTTGTTGCAGCAAATCTGGGTAGTTTAGGACTTGGTCAGATTACCACACGTCCTGTCGCAGGAATTACTTTTTAAGCCGTATAGATCTCTCAGTTTTCGACCATGTGGGGCCGCATGAGCCTCATGCGGCTTAAGTCGTAAACTTCCTTAGTCCAGACATAGCTTAAGGATTTAAGCCGCATAGATTCTGTATTTTGGCCGCATAAAGCTCATGTGGCTTGGATCACAGTTACTCTTGGCTGCATAAAGTTTAGAGATTTTGGGGCCGTATATGTCTGAGCCACATAAGGTTCATGCATTTTAGATGACACTTCTTCTGGTCGCATGAAGGCGTATGAACCCTGCTTTTGGGCGACGTCTCACGTCTTATCTTTTTGTCGAAGTGTCAGGACTTATCAGCTTTATCAGACGAACTGCTCCTCTTGGCCGCATATCTTCCTTCTATAACTGGTTGTCGACGGGCCGCATATGTCATTGAACAAGTCATGCGGCCTTCCTTTATGCGGACCTGTTTGGCCCAAAGTACCTATGTGGTGATTTATAATCTGCATGAACCCTATATTTTTTATGCTTCTACAGTCCCATAGCTGTAGACCAAGTTCGGTAGGAATTTGTGTCCATTTGATACGCGTATCAGACACGTATCGGAGTGTGTATGCAAGTGTTTGATGAAATGCCTCAATAAACTTTTTGTTCATATTTTTCAAAATTAATTTCAGATTTGTGTAGCCCTTGATGTGTGTTTTCAAACCCCCAAACTCTGAGCATGATTTTATGTCATCTTTGTGTCGAAAATGGACACGGACACGCAACACAAGACCCTCGTGCGCTATCCTGCTGTTCGAGCACTGTAGCGGACACGACACGACACTATATGACACCAAACTTGGTGGACACGTAGGACACGTGACTGACATGATGTTGACCAAGTTTTATCGGGTTTCGTGGTGTGGATTGGAAGAAATCGAGACTACACTGGCCTTACACTGACTATGCAGTCGGGTTTTACTCTCTCTGATACGCATCTCGTGCGACACGAGGACATGTCTTGGACTCGGTTCAGGTGGTCGATTATCTAGCCCTAGACCCCCTCGACCACTGTGCACAAGCACGACGTATCTCGAGCTCTGTTTTGAGCCCAATCGAGCTCGACACGGCCGTACGAGGTCGTTCTTTACAGTTCTCTTATACACTTTGCATTTCTGTTTTGGACACGATTATGTCCACTTCGTGGACATGTCTGTTTGCCATTGATTATAAAAGAACAGAACATTTTTATGGGAGGACTGGACTTTTACTTCACCACACAAACTCGCTCGTACAAAAAAAGCCTAGGAACGAAAACCTAGGTACAGCAATCTAAGTACAATTGTTTTTTTTGGGGGGTGACGGTAGAGGCTCGGGAAAGCGACGACAGCTCTGCCTTACTCCTTGGACGATCGGACGCAGCTTCGGCTCCGGGAAAGAAATACTCTTGCTTGAATGTGGATCGTTCTGTGTCTGGCTCTGTGCGTATATCTCCGTGCTCTCCTTTACAAGGGAATGGCACCTTGCTATTTATAGGCATCATGCGTGGAGGTGTATATCCACGTAGCGGATTCTGAGCCCCGGACCATTATGTTGATTGCCATAAATCTGGTTTGTTACGATTGCGATATATCTGGGTAATTATGTTGATCGCCATAAATCCGGATTGTAATGATTGCATTAAATCTGGATGATTATGATGATAGCAATAAATCTAGCTTGTTTAGGATTTGACCAAATCTGGACGGTTATGTTGATTGCAGCAAATTTGAGTTATTGAAATTTGATTGACTCCTGCCACGTGTCCTTCATTGATTGCAATAAATATGAATTATTGAGATTCGATCAGCTCCCGCCACTTGTCCCAATTGCTGCGAGCCGCATGGAGGACTGACATGGTTGGGCTGCATGAGTGTGGCCTTGTGTCAGAACCGCATAAGGGTAGCCTTATCTGAACCGCATGGAAATCCTTTAGTCTGAGCCGTATGAGGGTGGCCCCATGATCCGAGCCGCATAGGAGTAGCAGCCGCATGGGGGTGGCCCCATGATCCGAGCTGCATAGGAGTAGCAACCGCATGGGGGAGGCGGCCGCATGAGAGTGGCAGCCGCATGAGAGTGGCTGCCATATGAGGGATGGTAGCCGCATAGGAAGCTTTTTGGGGTTGGTGGACTGTGCCAGCTGTGAAGATTTTCTTGTCTTCTCTAGGAGCCTGCCACTATGTCAGGGTCATTATTTTACTTTTATGTCAGGGTTGTCAAACCTTCGTGTCAGAGCCGTCGCTTCGCATCAGGGCATTAAATGAGCCAGCTGCATAAATTAATTATGGCCGATTTGCGAAGGACTTTCTGAACAGCATAAAGCTACGTGGCTCGCTGGAAACTTCTAAGCCGCCTGAAACTCTAATGAACTTTTGAGCCGTATGAAACTCTCCTAGTCTTTAGCCGTATAGGATTTTTTGTTCATTTCCATGCTTCTACAAGACCCCCTTCAAAGTTTTTAATTTGTAAAATTGAAATACTTTGAATAAGAAGCATGGCAATGTCCACATAAGCTCTTCTGACCGCATAAGATGTTCTGGCCGCATGGACGTCCTAGCCGCATGGATTGCCTGGCCGCATGGACTTTTTTAGCTGCATGGACTATTTTGGTCGCATGTTATCCTCTCTGCCACGTAGGCGTCTCATTTAATGACCCTTGATTTTTTCTTGATTTGTTTCGGATTTGAAGCCGCTTTTTGGGGCAGGATCCCAAGGGTCAGATTTGCCTCGATGACCGAAGCGTCGATTTTGTTCTTAGGCGGCGCACGGATCGAAGCGTCCCTTGGTCTATGAGCCCCTTGTCCGCCTCTAAATAAGGGTAATCTTTTTAGAAAAACTTTTTACTTTCTTCTTTTATTCAAACCTCTCTTGCCCTAGGCTGCCGTCTTCTTCTTCTTGGATCATTCGATGGCCCCCAAGACTTCCAAGGCTGCTGCGAAGGGTAAGGGAGTGGCTTCTACGTCGACTGTGGCGCCTGAAGTTCATCCCGACGTTCAACCCGCCATTGCTGGTAAGGGTTTCGGCAAAAATTGTACGAACTCAGAACTTTAACCATCATGGCTATGTCGTATATTTTATGCGCGGGCCTTCTTCATCTTCCTTGCACTGTTCAAATTGTATGTGCCGTATATACGTCCCATGTCCGAGCCGTATGAGAGTCGTCTAGTGGCCGCATGAGCACTTCGCAAACTGAACCGCATAAGGACCCGTCGAACAGAGCCGCATAAGCCCCTCTGAAATGAGTCGCATGAAGCCCCCATCAAACAGGACCGCATAAGCCCCCCTTTGAACTGTGCTACATAAGGCCTCGCTAAGCAGAACAGCATAAGCTTATCTGGACTGGGCCGCATGAAGCCCCGCTAGGCAGAACCGCATAAGCCCCGAAATACTAAGTTAGTTTCACCTGGCCATCTTCTAACTTTGTTTCTTTTATCTTTGATTCTTGCAGCATCTCGGCCGAAGGCTGAGATCAATGTGAAGGAGGAGCTGCTGCCTCCTTTCATCAAACAAGAGTCATCGCTCGTTAAGGAGGAGGTGATACCAAAAATAGAGGAACAAAAAGAAGAGCTGGCGCCTATAGGGGAGGAAAACACTCCCAGCATTGAAGTTGCTGTAAAGGAGGAGCCCCAGTCTGAAGGTGGTAGTATTGGGAGTTCTGACAGGACGAGGATCTTACTCAAATAGATCCTTCATATGAAAAATGGTTGAGGGAATGGTATATGCGCCCCCACAACTAGGATTCGTGGGCTCCCATAAATGTCCGTCTTTGTCTTGATATTTTTGTCTGTCTTTAGCTCTAGTTTATGTTTTGCTTCTTTTGGACATCAATGTAATCTTTTTTCTTCTTGTCTGAATGAAACGATGGAGAACTTTTCTGGCTTACTCATGAGATATAGTCAAGTGAATGTAACTGATTTTGAATGAAAAGAATACATTCACTCTATTCTTTGCTTTCAGTAGTTGCCCTAATGGGAGACTTTTTGTGGACCTATTATCCTTGGCGTACCCTGGATCTGGATACGGATAATAAGACGAGAGAGAACCAACATACTTACTCAGAGGTAATGAGGATGTGGCAGGAGTGGGCTCCATGAAGGGTACATAGAACAACTCAGAGGTAATGAGGACGTGGAAGTTCTACGTAAGGGGTGGTTTGTTTTTGATGGAAGGAAAACAACTCAGAGGTAACATCGGCGTGGTTGTTTCAAAAAATTTGTGGATCTGTTACCCTTTTTATGCACTGAAAGTGCGGGTATTGGATCATGAGGAGGGAGCGCTTTTAGGAGAAAAGTTCAGAGGTATGATCATACATGACTTACTACCTGAAAGATGCGATATAGATTCATTTGTAGTGACCAGAGTGCGAGTTCAGTGGTACTTGCGGGTACATAACTCAACACTCTTGGAGTTTCGGAGTCTGAATGTAAGTTCAGCGGTACCAGAGGGTACATAACTCAACAATCAGGAAGATTTGGAGGCAGAATGTAAGTTCAGCGGTACCAGAGGGTACATAACTCAACAATTTGGGAAATTTGGAGTCAGAATATAAGTTCACCGGTACCAGAGGGTACATAACTCAACAATCTGGAAAATTTGGACGATGTCGTTTCAGACATAATACTTCTTCAGGAACTTGTCGTTGATGGGCAACATGAGCAAGTCTCTGTTTTGTTTTGCGAGGCGGTAAGCACCATTGGAGAATACAACCTCGATGATAAATAGGCCTTCCCACTTTGGCTGAAATTTGCCGGCAATTTTGTGAGTCATAACCATCGGCCTCCGAACTGCCAAAACGAGATCACCCACTTGGAATGTTCTGATTTTAACTTTCTTGTTGAAGGCTCCGAAGATTCGGGCTTGATACAACTCGATTCGTTGTTGAGCTAACAGGCACTTCTCGTCTAGGGCCTTCAGCTCTTGTAACCGCCGATGGTGGTTATCATTCGTTGTCAATCGATAAGTAAGAGCAACGCGGAGTGAGGGGATTTGAGTCTCTAATGGGAGAACTGCCTCACTCCCGTATACCAAGGAGAATAGTGTGTTCCCCGTGGCCGTCCGAACTGTAGTACGGTATGCCCACAAGCATTCGCCAAGCTTCTCATTCCAGTCGCGTTTGTTGGAAGACACGAACTTCTTGAGCAGCTTGATTATAGTTTTGTTGAATGCTTCCGCCAAACCATTCACCGTCGGATTGTATGGCATTGAAGCAACATTCTAGATTCGATGTTTGTCGCAGAATCGATAGAAGGCATGGCTTGTGAACTGCGGACCGTTGTCGTGGATGATCCTTCGGGGCAGTCCAAAGCGATAGATGACGTGATGCTTGAGAAAGCTGATCACATTTGAAGTCTTGACTTCTACTAGCGGAATAGCCTCCGTCCATTTGGAGAAGTAATCTTTGATTGTGAGTATGAAGCGATGTCCTCAAGATGAAGGCGGAGTAATCGGACCGATGATGTCCATTCCCCATGCTTCGAATGGCCAGGATGCCACCGTAGGATGTAAGAACTCGGATGGTTGATGGATGAAATCTGCATGGACTTAGCATGCTTTGCACTTTCTTGCATAGTCTATTGCATCTGCAACCATCGTGGGCCAGTAGTAGCCCATTCGGCGAAGGCGGTCTTACAATTTTGGGCCAGGCTGATGGGCCCCGCAGAAGCTGTCGTGAGCTTCGCGTACAGCTTCCTTGGCTTCTGTATTTGATAGACACCGAAATAGTAATCCATCGTATGATCGCCGATACAATATTTTTATCTCTATATCGTAGAAGAATCTGTGGGAACGTCTTCTGATAGAAGTGGCTTCTTTCGGATTCTTTGGCAGAATGTCGTAGACTACGAAGTCGATGAATGGTTGTCTCCAGTCTGTTGCTTTGTCGACTGTCAGAGCGGAGTAACTCTTAACACATTGAACATTATTCTTGGGACAGACCAACTCACAGCCTATTATGTCAACCAGATGATGAGCATGATTCGGCACTGATAGGGAGGCGGCCAGGCCTGCTAGGACATCGGCCTCAATATTCTGGAGTCTGAAAACATGTTCTATGAAGAATCCTTCCAAGGATGAGATGATGTCGATCGCTATTTGGTGATAACGGATCATATCTTCATGGCGAACCTCGTATGAACCCCGGATCTGATTGACGATTAACTGCGAATTGTCGTATGCTTCCAGATACTCTACCTCCAGCTCCTTTTTAAGTCGGAGGCCAATGACCAAAGCATTATACTCGGCCACATTGTTTGAACAGGGCTCCGTGAGGGAGTTGGCCTGCTTGATCTCTAGTCCAGAGGGAGAAATCAGCACCACTCTGACTCCAGCGATGATGTTGCCTTTGGGCCCAGTTCTGGAAGCACCGTCGAAGAGCATTCGCCAGATGGCATCATAGGAAATCGTATTTGAATTGGCGACCTCATCTGGAATCTCTTCGTCTATTCTAGTTGACTTCGAACCTGGATGAGCTGTTAAAAAGTCTGCCAGAGCCTGACCTTTAACAGCCTTCTGCGGGACGAAGATCATGTGGTAGGGAGACAGTAATATCGCCCAGGTAGCGAGGCGAGAGCTGAGTGCACCTGGCTTGGTCATGAGGACCCTGAGGGGGTTGACTCTTGATACGACATGGATGGTTTTTCCCGTGACGTAGTGTCGCGTCTTCTGAGTGGCGAACACCAGAGCAAGGCACTCCTTTTCACCGGCAGTGTATCGATGTTCCGGCTCCATCATCATTCGGCTGAGGTAATATATATCCTGGTCATGGCCTGCATCATTGTTTTGTGCTAATAAAGCACCGAGAGAATGCTCCATTGTTCGCAAATAGAGCAGGAATGGTTTACAGCAACCGGGGCCACCAGGACTGGAGGGTTGACAGATATTCTTTGATGCTGTCGAAGGCGCGCTGGCATTCTTCATCCCATAGGAATGAAATGTCCTTCTTCATGAGGTGGTGAATGGCTGACATCGTCCGAAGAGGTTGGAGATAAACCTCCTGATGTAGGCCAGCCTCCCTTGAAGGCCTCGGAGTTTACGAAGATTTCTCGGGGGACCCATCTCCATGATTGCCTTCGTCTTCTCAAGGTCTATGTGGATACCCTGGGAAGTAATAATGAAACCCAAGAACTTCCCGTTGGACACGCCCAAGAAGGATTTTGTGGGATTCATCTTCAAATTGTGCGCTCGTATCAGGTCGAACACTGTCCTCAGATCATGCAGATGATCTTCTTTAGAGCGGCTCTTGACGACGATGTCGTCAACGTAGCATTCCACTGTCTTGCGCAAGTGGTCTCTAAAGATGGCACTCATAGCTCTTTGATAGGTGGCACCAATATTCTTTAAACCGAAAGGCATGACTGTGTAGCAGTATATGCCAATTGGTGTTCGGAATGATATATACTTTTCGTCATCAGGGAACATCTTAATTTGGTTGTACCCCGAGAAACCATCCATAAATGACATACGCTCAAAGCCGCAGGTGTTGTCAATCATGATGTCGGTGATAGGGAGGGGGAACTCATCATTAGGACAAGCCTCATTCAGATTACAAAAGTCGATACAGATTCAAATCTTTCCATTCTTTTTGAGGACTAGTACTATGTTGGCGACCCAGTCTGGATGCTGTTCCTCGCGGATGAAGCCGCTGGCTATCAGTTTGTTGACCTCAGCTTCAATGGCATTTATGATGTTGGGGCGAAACCGTCATTGCTGTTGCTTGACCGGTTTTGCGTCCGGACGAATGTTGAGTTTGTGAGTGCAACCTTAGGGTTCAGTCCTGGCATGTCTTCGTAGCTCTAAGCGAACACGTCGATGTATTCTCTGACGAGTTGTAGTAGCGATTCTTGCTCTTCTTCTATCAGACTTTTGCTGACGAAGATGGGCTTTGGAGAAGACTCATCACCGAGATCGACTTGCACAACCACATCTTCTGTGGGAGGTTTTCTTTGTTCGAACTGCTTCTTCCATTGCACATCTAGCTGTTATGCCCACGGCTTTAACTCAAGAAGTTCAGTAATGTCTTCATCTTCTTCGTTGGCGTCGGCTAATGCCATATTGACGGACAAGACTTGTTTGAATACGTCCCCGATGCTGACATCCGAATCGGAAGTGGGTGATCCGGTTGAGTGTGAATGCCAGTCGCATTCCTCGTCTGAGCTTTCAGGGGTCATTGTCGGTATAACATAACCTAGCCCACGTCTGGTTCTGTTGTAATAATCTCGTGGTTTCCCAGCCGGGACCGACAATTGCAAGGGTAATCGTCGTCCAGTACCGTAGTTCAAGCCTGGTGTAGTTTTTAGATCATACCCCTATTTTTGCATGAGGTGCTTAGATCGGGAACTATACAGATAAAGGGGCAGTCTTCCGGTGTCGGGTTCGAGATCAACTTCTTCTATCCTGAAGGGTTGTGGATCATTCTTCCGGCCGAAGATGATTGGATGATCCTCTCCCTCGACTCTACGGTAAGCGTCTTCTACTGGAGTAAGTTGGTTTCTGGTGTAGACATTTGTCACCTGTGTGTGTAGGTGAGTGCCTATACCGTGTTCCATAGCATATATTGTACAAAGCTTATTAAGCTCGAGGTAGTTCAAAGATAGCCCTTTATTGATGAAATAAGGTATCTTTTCTAGTAGGATTACATCATCTGCGGATGGAACATCAGTGTAAGCAGCCACATACTTGGCTATTTCTGACTCTTCTTCAGCCACCCCTTGTGTCAATGAAGACTGGGAGGATGACTTGGGCAGCTTAATCATCAGGGGCTCTACTGGTGGAGCAGAATGTGGAGTCGTTGGCATACTAGCGACCCCCAGTTTAGTGCTTGGTGCTGGACGGGGAGTTATTGGCTGGCTAGCAGTCCCCGGCTTAGCGCTCGACTGCTGATTCATTCTGGGAAGGCGAATCATCATTGGCTTGACGGAGGGATTGAGGTCCTCTGTTTGTTGTTGGCTAGCTCTAGGCAGCCTGATTGTCAGTGGCTCTATCGTGGGCCTTGGTGCTTGGCCAGACCTTGGCAGTCGGATTATCATCTGTCCCTCTTGTGCAGAGAGGCTGATTGCATCCTTACGCAGAGTGGCTGTAAGTGGTGCAGTCTTGCCTGGTTTGCAGGCTTGAAGGTGGATTGTCAAAGGTTCTTCCAACCCAATTGTCGTCTCAGTTTGAGCTTAAGTATCTCCTTCGACAAGGTGCCTTTTCGACATCTCGTACAAGCATGAGTCTGAGTAGTTGGATTCGACCCCTTTAAAGGGATCGACGTCGACAAATTCTGTCCTTACGAAGCCATGCTTATCGACGTACTTGAAGCATTGGTGCAGTGTGGAAGGCACGATCATGTAATCGTGTATCCAAGGACGCCCCAGGAGAATATTATAGGAAGTGTCCGCATCTATAACATAACAGGTCACTTCTGACTGAAGGTCGCCAATTTGATACTTCAAGCGAATCTTTCCGATCGGATAGCTTCTGCCTGAATTGAAACTGCTGATGGCGGTGCTTGTCGGCGTCAGGCGATGCATTGGGATGCGCAGATGATGTAGTAGGCTCTTCGGGATGATGCTTATGGAAGAACCGGGATCAATATGCATCCGATCACCCTTGATATCGCCAATGTATCCAGTATAATACAGAGGACGATCGTGTAGGTTGGTCTTGATAAGCATATCCTACGGAGTGAAGATGATGTTGGGCATTGTGCCTGTACAAGCGCTGTCTTGGAGATCTGCAGGCCAGTTCTCTCCAGTGAGATTGGACTGAGCTAGATATGCGTTGGCATTCTGGAGTGCCTCGCTCAGTGCGACGTGAACATCTTTAGAGAGTTTCGGGAGCTTGCATAGCGACAATTTGGCCAGTGTGTTGGCCAATTGTGCTAAGATGTCAAAGTCATAGGGCCTCTCCAGCCCATGAGGCGTCTCTCTTCGGAGCAGTTTGTCAAAGCGAGTCTCCTTTGGCCTAGGCTTGTCGGTCGTCGAAGGCTGAGAAGGTCCTGGAGCATCAGCAGCTGTCGGCTGATGATCTTCAGCCGAGTTATCCGGTAGAGGTTAGGTTTGTGCGCCGGATCGGGTAACAACAACAGTAGCTTCTTCGACCTCTGCCGAGGTTGTGTGGCATGATTTAAATTTCCTACTCTTCTTCATACTGGTGGAGGTGGTACGGACTGAGTCACTTTAGGTACCAGGTCCGGATGGACCCACATGACCTCCTCTCGTGATGTGGTAAGGGGTACTAGACCAGCAGCCTTGTCTCGAAGAGGTGGAAAGTTAGCGACCTCCATCTTTGCTCTGGGGACGGGCACTACTCCATCTTGAGTCTTTGTCAGAGGGAAGCTGCCAAATTGTACTGAAACCATATTGGCTGCCACGATCACCTCTTCGAAATCAACGGCCAGGGCTTTAGAATCGATGAGATGCTGGATGTATCGCTTCAGTTGGTAGCAGTCTTGTGTAGCATGGTTGACATAGCGATGGTAATGGCAGTACTTGGGGCTATCCATTTCTGTAGGACGAGGTTTAGGCCTTGGAAGAGGGAGCTGAATTCGACCTCCTTGTATGAGCATGTTCAAGATGGGCTTGACATGGCCGTCCTCGAAGGAGTAGGTCATCTGAGGCCACTGCTTCTTTGTCGACTTCGGTTCAGGCTTCGGAGCTGTGTCGGCCACCATATCTTGTTTTCCCTTATTGTCTCGATTGTTGGAGGGGTTACCACCATTGTTGCTGTTGGTGTTAGGGCGTTTGCCCTTGTCCCCTCCTTCCGAGACGTGTAATCCCAGATGGCGAGCTTTCTTCAACTTTTCTTCTGTGCTAGTGGCACTGATGATGAACGTCTTCTAATCCTTAAACTGACTTTCGCCCATCCAGAGGCTGATTGTGGGAAGCAGCCTCTTTTAAAAAAATTTCAATTAAGGAGGAATCAGGGTTACCGAAAGGCAACTTCATCACGGTTTGACGAAACCGCTCGATATAGTTCCTTGTCAGCTCATTTTCTCCCTAAACAACGTCCATGAGGGTGGACATTGTCACATCTTGTCCTACTTCGTAGAACCTCTCCAGGAACATATATTTGAAACCAGCGAAGGAATGGATGCAATTGTCCGGCAAGTTGCGGTACCAGTCGAAGGTGACCCCTTCCAACGCTCCAATGAACAACCGTGTAAGGATGGCATCGTCATGAGGCAGATGGTCGGTTGTGACTTCGAAGTAGGTGATGTACCTGCTTGCAGATGTCTTTCCATCATACAGATTGATGTTGAATGGTTTATATCTTGGTGGGAAGGGCACATCTCTCCATGTAGCAGGATATGGTTATCGTATCATAAGGTCCTGGCAGTTTTCTCGGGCGTGGAACATGGCCCGGAGCTTCTGGACCTCTCTTTTTGGCTCCCTGGCCTCGTCTGCAGCGGTGGGGGCCAATATTTCAGAAGGATTATCACCCGGGTTTGGTGCGGCTGAGTTCGAGTCCGCATTGACCATGGGTCCCACGTTTGTTTGGCCAAGTGTTCTTCCTTGCAGAGTTGGAAGGGCCGCTTTGATCTCATCTACGGACTTGACCAAGGTATGTAGTATGGTCTCCAGAATGTCGATGTGTTGGCGATTACTGGGACCATCTTGGTTGCTGTCCGTCATGAACACCGTCCTTACATAAGGAGAGATAGAAGGAACGGTAGAGGATGCTCCCTCTGAGTCATACCCTTGTACAGAGAAATCGTCAGGGTATGTGGGAATGTTCTCTTCTGGTTCGGATTCAGAAGGAGTGGTACCCCCAGCTTCAGAGCTTTCCTCGTCTTGAGAGTTGTGGACATCCTCGGGGACGTCGGAACATGCTACATCTGTTGGGGGAACCGTTTCCCCTGGATTATCTTCTTGGAACACCGGATTGTCGTGGATATTTGGAGGAGTGCTTCCCCCGGCTCCAACGCCTCCCAGAGATGTGGACGACGAATCTCCAAGTGTGGCAGATTTCGTCTTTGAGCGAGTACCTTGGAAAACTCCTCCCGTAACGGTCGTGGACAACCGCTTAGAAGAGAGTTTCTTGGTGGAGATTTTTGGGCTGGAGACGTTTGTTTTCTTTCCTCTCCCACTGCCAGGGATCTTCATAGCAGAATTGCAGGGGGCGATGAGAAGTGCCTCGTCTTCTAAATTTGGGTGTTGCAGCCATTGGAAGATGGATCGCCGGTCCTCTTGTGTGGCCGTCTTGCTACAGAAGCAGTTGACAATGACTCGAGTGCAGTGATGTCCATGGAAGGACTCTCTGCACACCAAGTCTTTGTCTTTTTCCTTGCGTTTGTGAAAAATCATGTTGCGCAAGTCATCCATTTTGTGGGCCCGGGAGTTCTGGGCACATGAGTGTGTTGGCATCCTGCATGCTCTCTGATGTGGGGGTAGTAAAAGTACCCGCCCCTGATCATTGTTGGTAGATTCTTGATAACTATTCCGTTCGTTGGCCGCCGTGGGCTGGACACGGATAGTTTTATACAATTTTCCATCAGAGGCCCGCGTAATAGTCAGCAGGACGCCCTGATAGTCAGAAGTTGGGACAGCTGTCTGAGCTCGACGAGCTCGCGCTGCCCGAGACTTCTTCCTTCTAGCACCTGAGAGTGCATAGTAGGAAGAGTCCACAGAGACTGGCACATGAGAGCATCTGGGGTCAGGATCGCCTGAGAGGCGATCGAAGACTGAGCCTGAGCCGCATGAAGCAGGTGGCCTGCGGCTGAGATTGTTAGCCGCATAGCCTGCCTCCATGCGGCTGGCATTTGTGGCCGTATAAGCAGCCCGCATGCGGCTGGCAATTTGTATGCGGCTGGAAGCTGTAGTGGCCGCGTGGGCCTCTTCCATACGTCTGGAAGTCATAGTGGCAGCATGAGTTTCCTCTATGCGGCTGGCAATTTTGGCCGCATGAGCCTTCTGTCTGCGGCAGGCTTTTGTGGTCACATAAGTCTTCATGCGGCTGGCGTCCTTCTGTGGCTTCTTCCTGGACCGTGTAGAGTTACCCTTTGCCCCTGCAAGTCCAGCATCGTAGTATTTTCCTCTGCCAGACTTGGGGACAACAGAGTCATCTATGGTCTGAAGTGTGGTCGCCTGCAAGACTTTTCCGCCGTCTTAGGCAACAGATAGTACTTCTTCGAGAGCTTGGGAAGAAGCGAATGATTTGGGCCTCCACTCCCTGCGGGCCTTCTTCGTATGGGCTCGCTGCTGGACCGGGCCATCGCTCCCGTCGGAGAGCATTTCTTCAAACGCCTGCAAGTCGAACCGGGCGACCAGCATCTGTTGAGTGGAGCCAAGTTTGGCTACGTCCGATTGCGTCACCAACTCCTCGGCCGTGGAGAAGTTAATCCCCAGCAGAGTCGCCATCGTGTTTGCCATTGATTATAAAAGAACAGAACAGTTTTATGGAAGGACTGGACTTTTACTTCACAACACAAACTCGCTCGTACAAAGAAAGCCTAGGGACGAAAACCTAGGTACAACAATCTAAGTACAATTGTTTATTTTTTCTGGGGGGTGACGGTAGAGGCTCGGAAAAGCGACGGCAGCTCTGCCTTACTCCTTGGACGATCAGAGGCAGCTTCGGCTCCGGGGAAGAAATGCTCTTGCTCGAATGTGGATCGCTCTGTGTCTGGCTCTGTGCGTATATCTCTGTGCTCTCTTTTACAAGGGAATGGCACCTTCCTATTTATAGGGATCATGGGTAGAGGTGTATATCCACGTGGCAGATTCTGAGCCCCGGACTATTATGTTGATTGCCATAAATCTGGTTTGTTACGATTGCGATATATCTGGGTAATTATGTTGATCGCTAAAAATTCGGATTGTAATGATTGCATTAAATCTGGATGATTATAATGATAGCCATAAATCTGGCTTGTTTAGGATTTGACCAAATCTGGACGGTTATGTTGATTGCAGCAAATCTGAGTTATTGAGATTTGATCGACTCCTGCCACGTGTCCTTCATTGATTGCAATAAATATAAATTATTGAGATTCGATCAGCTCCCGCCACGTGTCCCAACTGCTGCGAGCCGCATGGAGGACTGTCATAGTTGGGCCGCATGAGTGTGGCCTCGTGTCAGAACCGCATAAGGGTAGCCTTATCTGAACCGCATGGAAATCCTTTAGTCTGAGCCGCATGAGGGTGGCCCCATGATCCGAGCCGCATGAGGGTGGCCCCATGATCCGAGCCGCATAGGAGTAGCAGCCGCATGGGGGTGGCCCCATGATCCGAGCCGCATAGGAGTAGCAACCGCATGGGGGTAGCCCCATGATACGAGCCGCATAGGAGTAGCAGCCGCATGGGGGAGGCGGCCGCATGAGAGTGGCAGCCGCAAGAGAGTGGCTGCCACATGAGGGATGGTAGCCACATAGGAAGCTTTTTGGGGTTGGTGGACTGTGCCAGCTGTGAACATTTTCTTGTCTTCCCTAGGAGCCTGCCACTATGTCAGGGTCGTTATTTCATTTTTATGTCAGGGTTGTCAAACCTTCTTATCAGAGCCATCATTTCGCATCAGGGCATTAAATGAGCCAGCTGCATAAATTAATTACGGCCGGTTTGTGAAGGACTTTCTGAACCGCATAAAGCCACGTGGCTCGCTGGAAACTTCTGAGCCGCATGAAACTCTAATAAACTTTTGAGCCGCATGAAACCCTCCTAGTCTTGAGCCGCATAGGATTTCCTGTTCATTTCCATGCTTCTACAAGACCCCCTTCAAAGTTTTCAATTTGTAAAATTGAAATACTTTGAATAAGAAGCATGGCTATGTCCACATAAGCTCTTCTGACCGCATAAGATGTTCTGGCCGCATGGACGTCCTAGCCGCATGGACTTCCTAGCCGCACGGACTGCCTGGCCGCATGGGCTTTTTTAGCCGCATGGACTATTTTGGCCGCATGTTATCCTCTCTGCCACGTAGGCGTCTCATTTAATGACCCTTGATTTTGTCTTGATTTGTTTCGGATTTGAAGCCACTTTTTGGGACAGGATCCCAAGGGTCAGATTTGCCTCGATGACCGAAGCGTCGATTTTGTTCTTTAGGCGGTGCACGGATCGAAGCGTCCCTCGGTCTATGAGCCCCCTGTCCGCCTATAAATAAGAGTAATCATTTTAGAAAAACTCTTTACTTTCTTCTTTTATTCGAACCTCTCTTGCCCTAGGCTGCTGTCTTCTTCTTCTTCTTCTTCTTCTTCTTCTTCGATCATTAGATGGCCCCCAAGACTTCCAAGGCTGTGGCTAAGGGTAAGGGAGTGGCTTCTACGTCGACTGCGGCGCCTGAAGTTCATCCCGACGTTCACCCCGCCATTGCTGGTAAGGGTTTTGGCAGAAATTGCACGAACTCAGAACTTTAACCATTATGGCTATGTCGTATATTTTATGCGCGGGCCTTCTTCGTCTTTCTTGCACTGTTCAAATTGTATGTGCCGTATATACGTCCCATGTCCGAGCCGTATGGGGGTATGCCCCATGTCCAAGCCGCATGAGAGTCGTCTAGTGGCCGCATGAGCACTTCGCAAACTGAACCGCATAAGGACCCGTCGAACAGAGCCGTATAAGCCCCTCTGAAATGAGCCGCATGAAGCCCCCATCAAACAGGACCGCATAAGCCCCCCTTTGAACTGTGCCGCATAAGGCCTCGCTAAGTAGAATCGCATAAGCTCATCTGGACTGGGCCGTATGAAGCCCCGCTAGGCAGAACCGCATAAGCCCCGAAACACTAAGTTAGTTTCACCTGACCATCTTCTAACTTTCTTTCTTTTATCTTTGATTCTTGCAGCATCCCGGCCGAAGGCTGAGGTCATTGTGAAGGAGGAGCTGCTGCCTCCTTTCATCAAACAAGAGTCATCGCTCATTAAGGAGGAGGTGATACCAAAAATAGAGGAACAAAAAGAAGAGCTGGCGCCTATAGGGGAGGGAAACACTCCCAATATTGAAGTTGCTGTAAAGGAGGAGCCCCAGTCTGAAGGTAGTAGTATTGGGAGTTCTGAACATCCTGCTCCGGACGAGGATCTTACTCAAATAGATCCTTCATATGAAAAATGGTTGAGGGAATGGTATATGCTCCCCTACAACTAGGATTCGTGGGCTCCCATAAATGTCCGTCTTTGTCTTGATATTTCTGTCTGTCTTTAGCTGTAGTTTATGTTTTGCTTCTTTTGGACATCAATGTAATCTTTTTTCTTCTTGTCTGAATGAAACGATGGAGAAATTTTCTGGCTTGCTCATGAGATGTAGTCATGTGAATGTAACTGATTTTGAATGAATAGAATACATTCGCTCTATTCTTTGCTTACAGTAGTTGCCCTAATGGGAGACTTTTTATGGACCTATTATCCTTGACGTACCCTGGTTCTGGATACGGATAATAAGACGAGAGAGAACCAACATACTTACTCAGAGGTAATGAGAACGTGGTTAATATGAGGGTTTCTTCAATGGAGCCTTCCTACTCAGAGGTAATGAGGACGTGGCAGGAGTGGGCTCCATGAAGGGTACATAGAGTAACTCAGAGGTAATAAGGACGTGGAAGTTCTATGTGAGGGGTGGTTTGTTTTTGATGGAAGGTAAACAACTCAGAGGTAACATCGACGTGGTTGTTTCAGGAAATTTGTGGATCTGTTACCCTTTTTATGCAATGAAAGTGCGGGTATTGGATCATTAGGAGGGAGCTCTTTTAGGAGGAAAGTTCAGAGGTATGATCAACGTCTAGGTCTGTTTAGACACGGGTGACATGCCCCTATCACTGTACACCTTGGTCACTTTTGATTTCCGAGTTTTGAATGAGAATTGGTATTTGAACTTAAGTTTGGGATTAAAATTGTCATATTTTTCTGATACTTATGTAAACTGAGTTCGAATGCATGATATAAACTGAGAATGGGGTTTTGATTGTATAATATAACTGACTTTAAATGTGATGACTGAGTTTTATTTGTAATTATAAACTGAGTAAGGTTTATGTAAATCTGAGAATAGGATACTATAAAAAAAACTGAGATCAATTTGTTATAACTTTGGAAACTGAATTTTCCTGAGATTGATATTTTCTTAACCTGATTCGATTCTGAGATTGATTTGGTATCACACTGGGATTGAACTTAACCATGTTTTTAGTTGTTTTGTTAAACTGAAATCTGGGAATGGAATGCATAAGCTGAAGATAAAATATATACATGATTGACTGTTGGAATTTGGTTTTAGATGATATGTATGAATGAATGAATATATGAATGTAATTTATGTAATATATATAACGCAAGCATGAATGAAAATATATAATGTATGTATGCATGTTTGTATGACTTGTATGTATACATGATATGTATATAGGCATGTATGCCATGATATGTATGTATGCACCTATGTAATGTATGTATACATGTATATTTGTAAGTAATGTATGAATACATGTATAATGTAATGAAAGCATGTAGGCAATGTAATGTATGTATGCATATATGTATGTTTGCAAGTATGCATACATGATATGTATGCAAGTATGTATGTATCTATGTATGTTGGATATTATAGCCTATGTTACATATAGGTATGTATATTGTGATATTGGATATAGGCCTGAAGTATAGTTGACCAATAGGCAATTTGAACTTGTGGACTTTAGTTGACTAGCCCTAGACCTAGAATGACTTGGTATTGAACCTAATAGGCTAATTTGACTAAGTTGACCAAAGTTTGACCAAAGTTCATAAGTGTAAGTTCCAAAACCATAGAATTGACCAAAGTTTGACCAAATAGTTCAAATTGACTTGAGTTGACCAAAAGTCAATATTGAGTCAATATGTGACCAATTGACCTAGCTTAACTAGAGTTTGACATAGTTGACTAAGATTGACCTAGTTAACCAAATCCTAGATGTTGACTAGTTTGACCAAGAGTTGACCTTGACCTAGATTGACCTAGAATCATGTAGAATGCATTGTAACTTCAATTATATTATTGAATACAACATAACCTGTATTTCTTAAAATAGGACATTGTGACTCCGGTTCAGACATCTGATATTCATCAGTCATTTATGGTATCAGTCGAGTACATTCTCTGATAGTTCTTTTATTTACTTGTCGATTACTGTATTTCAGTTCTAGTTAGTTCTATGTGATTCTTGTTACAAACACGTATTGATATTTCTGAATTCATGTATGTGACACACATACTTTACTCGTTTAGCCTCTATTATTCGAACTATCTGCACCACATATTAGCATCTTCATGTGCTAGTTGGACTTGTATTCGATTGATGTGTCGGATTATGGATGCAATTGTATTAGATGGGCGAAGAATACTTTGATTAGACATGTGAACATTCCTACTATTCGAACCACCTCTTTGTGAACGATATTCGAATGATAGCCATTCCACACTTGGCCAGGTGTGCGGTGTGCCGTATTACTGTCACGACCCGTACCCGCTTTTCAGAGGCGAGCTCGTAAGTAAGCCAGCTATGTATCAAGCGGACTCCAGCCCGACTTGAGTACGTATAAGCTGTCAAGATCATGGTATCATGGCTAATATAGTAATCTACAGTGTATCTCAATCTACAAGAATATATAGGACACGAATGAACAAGTATGGGTCGTGGTCTGCAGCCCACTAGCATATATGTCCGATTAGACTCCAAGAATAATATGAGTCTATAATACTAAGCTGATAAGCAGGATATATCATAAAAGCACGAGAAAGATAGTAAATCAATAATACTAACAAAATACCTGAATCATGTGATTGAAGTCAAATACCACATGCTCAGCTAACTAACTCCGTGCAATCAGCTACCTGAAGAGATCATCAGGTCCTCAGAGGACTAGCAAGATATATAAAACATGCCTACTAATATGACAGTAAATAACATATATGGAGGATAAGAACACTGCAAGAAGAACATCTAAGGACGACGAGTCGTGTAGAAATATAATACTAGACTTGGCTAACTATCAATCAGAACTCCTACAGCTTGTAGTATAATGCAAGATACTTCCAATCTATAGTGTTTCAATTGACGTATAAAGCAGGATACTCTCAGTCGAGATTAGCCAATTCTAGTATCGATCTCCTCTCCTAAAGGATACAAGGTCAAGCAGACTCCTATAAATCGTAGTACAATGCAAGATACTCCCAATTCATAGTGTCGCAAATCAAGTCAATCAATCAATCAATATATGCTATAGGTCGTAGTACAATGTAAGATACTCCCAATCTATAGTATGTCTCAAGTCAAGTCAATCAAGCAATATCAAGATAAAAGAATCGGCTATTGGTTGTAGTACAATGTAAGATACTCCCAATCTATTGTATATCTCAACTGTAGTACAATGCAAGATACTCCCAGTCAAGAATGGTCAAGTCAAGAATAAGATATAGAAACTGACAAATCAATCACGAGACAAGGTAATACGAAAAGACTAATAATCAAGCAATGTCGAATATCCTATACGTGCACGTAAATCTAAAAACAAGTAAAATAGTCAATGATAAACCAATCATAGTATAGGAAAAAGGTAACCATATAAAAGAAGTACAATAGAAAGAAAATAATATAAATACTGTATATGATTGGCAAGGTATACTTGCCTGAGGGTGGCACGGAGAACCAATAATATATCGCCAATCAACAAGTCAGAAAGTTCAAGTCTCACAACTGCCTCCAAAAGCTGTAATAGTTGTTACCAACATTTCCAGATTAGTCAAATTAGCTAGGATAGCCGATCCATAAGTTCAATTCTGGACACAGGGGCAAAACGATAATTTTGGGTCAAAACGGTGTCCGTCGTTGGACCCGCTTTGCACCGAAAAGCGTGCCAGAGTCAATGGTCCCTAAAGTCGTCAAACTACATGTCTATGGATTCGTTTTGATGATACGAACCCAACCGTATATCCAAAGTTGGACTTCGGCAGGCCGTGTGTAACACCCAGTTTCTAAAATGAGGGTAATTTTAAAATTTTGTATTTTAATTTATTTAATTATGATATTTAAATGATAATATGATTTTTGGTGATTTTTAATCATTTTAAAACTATTTTAAATCATGACTTATGATTTTGGTGTTCGACTAGTGTAACCTTAGAGCCTAGCCATGTGATTAGGATGTTTGACTAGTACATTTTAGCTTAGAGGGTATTTTGGTCATTTTAGGATTTATTTGAATTTATTATGATTTATGGGAATTTGTGTGAATTTAATATTAATTAAAATATTGCTATGTGTTATGTTAGTCTTGACTAGTTGAGACCTTGTAGAACTAACCCTAGTTGGTGACCCTAGTCTAACTCTAGTTAACCTACTTTTAGTCATTAGAAATTAGTTTTAAGGTAGGAAGGATTACTTAAGTGAAATTAGTTCATGACTTATGGCTTAAGTCAATGACTTATGATTTATCAATTTTAAGACTTGTGATTAAGCCATTGGCCCATGACTTAAGCCCAAAACCAAATTAAACCCACCTATGGCAGCCAACCTAGGGTTCTCCACCCCTATTTAATGCCTCCTTTATTTAGGGTTAGGCTCTCTTGGAAATAGATCTCAAGTTTAAAAAGAGGTAAATACCCAACCTTAGAAATTCCTAATTTAATTCATTTTAGCTCCTTTTTAGTCCTAGTCTTTTGCAATAGGATCTAATTTATGTTTATATACTGATTTTGGAGGAGCACCTCAGTTTGCATGCCATTTGGAGATTTGGAGTTGCCATTTGGAATTCCCTCTTTGAAGCCTTTTTTGAGTTTTGACACTCAATAGGTAAATCATCTAAACTCATAGTTTTTCCTAATTTCTTTGCATATAAGGTTAGGTTTTTGGGTTTCCTAGCTGTCCCCAAAATTTGGGCACAATTTGTGTCCATTTCGTGTTCGTATCGGACACGTATCATGATAGGTGCATAGGTGTTTGTAGAAATGCCACATAGGAATAAATTTTCATATTTTTGAAATGTAATTACATGGATTTGTAGATCTTGATGTGTGTATCAATTTTTGTCAAGGTGGCCTAGTGTTTCGTGTCCTTTTGTGTCCTATTTTTATGCGTGGACACGCAACACGGGCCCGTAGGCCGTGTCCTGCATCACGGGGTCCATTTCTCTGGACACAGGACATGTCGTGTCCTGAAATTTTGTGTGAGCCTAGGGGCAACGACTGTCACCATGCTCGAAAAATTTAGGAGCATCTCGTGGAGTGAGCGTGGTGCAATCGCCCCCGCACTGGCCGTGCGCTGTCGCGCGCAGGCGGCTGTGCACGCGCACAGGCGCTACTGACACGGGGTTCGTATCGTGCCTATGTGTCACGTGGACACGTTTTAGGCTGACACGAACCTAGCCCTACCCTAGGCGAACCTAAGTGCACACACACGTGTCGTGTCATGTCGAGTGTCGCGTGTTAAACGCGCGTGCATGCGTGCACGATGATTATTTGTGCACTGTGAGGACATATAGTCAGATTTTGGATGTATTTCTCGGGTGTAGGAATTTAAGGTTTTCGCTGCCAAGCATGCGGCAATGCAAAAATTTTAAATACCATAATTCTAGAGGTATGTACCTTAGTCGAGGACTCTGTGATTATCGTAGCCTTGCTCACTAGCATGACGAAGATTCTGAGTATCATGATTTTGGACAGACGCATATGATTATCTGACGGTATGTTTGAGACTTTGATTGTGGGGTGTTTGACCTAGAAGGACTACTACCATTTTAATTTCGAGGACGAAATTTTTCTAAGGTGGGTAGACTTGTAACACGCAGTTTCTAAAATAAGGGTAATTTTGAAATTTTGTATTTTAATTTATTTAATTATGATATTTAAATGATAATATGATTTTTGGTGATTTTTAATCATTTTAAAACTTTTTTAAATCATGACTTATGATTTTGGTGTTTGACTAGTGTAACCTTAGAGCCTAGCCATGTGATTAGGATATTTGACTAGTACATTTTAGCCTAGAGGGTATTTTGGTCATTTTAGGATTTATTTGAATTTATTATGATTTATGGAAATTTGTGTGAATTTAATATTAATTAAAATATTGCTATATGTTATGTTAGTCTTGACTAGTTGAGACTTGTAGAACTAACCCTAGTTGGTGACCCTAGTCTAACTCTAGTTAACCTACTTTTAGTCATTAGAAATTAGTTTTAGGGTAGGAAGGATTACTTAAGTGAAATTAGTTCATGACTTATGGCTTAAGTCAATGACTTATGATTTATCAATTTTAAGACTTGTGATTAAGCCATAGGCCCATGACTTAAGCCCAAAACCAAATTAAACCCACCCATGGCAGCCAACCTAGGGTTTCCCACCCCTATTTAATGCCTCCTTCATTTAGGGTTAGCCTCTCTTGGAAATAGATCTCAAGTTTAAAAAGAGGTAAATCCCCAACCTTAGAAATTCCTAATTAATTTATTTTAGCTCCTTTTTAGTCCTAGTCTTTTGAAATAGGATCTAATTTATGTTTATATACTGATTTTGGAGGAGCACCTCTGTTTGCATGCCATTTGGAGATTTGGAGTTGCCATTTGGAATCCTTTCTTTGAAGCTTTTCTTGAGTTTTAATACTCAATAGGTAAATCATCTAAACTCATAGTTTTACCTGATTTCTTTGCATATAAGGTTAGGTTTTAGGGTCTCCTAGCTGTCCCCAAAATTTGGGCACAATTTGTGTCCATTTCATGTCCGTATCGGACACGTATCATGATAGGTGCATAGGTGTTTGTAGAAATGCCACATAGGAATAAATTTTCATATTTTTGAAATGTAATTACATGGATTTGTAGATCTTGATGTGTGTATCAATTTTTGTGAAGGTGTCCTAGTGTTTCGTGTCCTTTTGTGTCATATTTTTACGCGTGGACACGCAGCACGGGCCCGTAGGCCGTGTCCTGCATCACGGTGGGTCCATTTCTCTGGACACAGGACACGTCGTGTCCTGAAATTTTGTGTGCGCCTAGGGGCAACGACTGTCAACGTGCTCCCAAAATTTGGGAGCATCTCGTGGAGTGTGCGTGGCGCAATCGCCCCAGCACTGGCCGTGCGCTGTCGTGCGCAGGCGGCTGTACACGCGCACAGGCGCTGCTGACACGAGGTTCGTGTCGTGCCTATGTGTCACGTGGACACATTTCAGGCTGACACAAACCTAGCCCTACCCTAGGCGAACCTAGGTGCACACCCACGTGTCGTGTCGTGTCGAGTGTCGCGTGTTAAACGCGCGTGCACGCGTGCACGATGATTATTTGTGCACTGTTTGGTTCTATGTTCGTATGGTATTCTAGACACGGTTTGTGTCCAAAACTTGGACACGAATGTACTCCCCAGTTCCCTTACATGTATGACATTATTTACCAACTCACAAATTGTGTTTTTGTTGATTAATTTAGGTCGAATTCTCGATTTCTCAAATGGACTGATACTCTAGTGTATCAGTGTTTTTAACTCACTGCTTTCCTCAGTTTTAATTTGTTTTTTTCCTGAGTTGATGGCATCCTATTGATTCTCTAATTGATTATTCAGTTCACTGATATGCATTAGACTATAGGATTTGAATTAAGTTGGGTTGGCAGTAGTTGTGGAATCGGTTTGAGTATGGAGCTGTCAATGGATTTGAAAATTGAAGTTTAGCCATGATTAAAACTGGATGTTGGCTCAATTGTAGTGACTGGAATGAACTCATGTTCATAACTGAGTTCATTATCAGTTTTTACAATTTTGAATGAGTCTTAGATCTAAATGTTTACAAAGTTATGATGTCAATATTCAGGTTTTGGAAATGTTACTGATTTTCTCATCCACTGTCAAATTCGATCCCCTGTCAAATTCGATTTTGTATAATTGAACTGTCATATGAACCATGGTTAGCCACTGTTCTTTAACATTTCACTGATATCCTCTCACACATGTCACAGTCTCCTATACACACACTTTGTATACACATACACCCCTCCACACACTGTTTAAACTCTGAGATTTAAAACTATCCACACCATTGCCATGCTCACTACACAACCTCATATATTACCTATCACTGTACAGGAAAAACTGAAACTGAGTTTTCCTCACTAACACACACATTGGTCACTTCTCTAACACAAACTCACATTCTCTCACACACAACTGACATCTAACACACACAAAATCCTGAACACATATCTGTTTTCCTGTTACTCCTCACACCCCTCAACACATATACACACACAAATGAATTTCTTCACACCCCTCCACACATGCCACTGTTTCCTGTGATGATTTACCCACACACTTTGGTATATTAACTCTACACTGTCACTTGGACTGGACTGAAAGCTGAGATTAACTGAGAATAACTGAATTGGTTTCCTTTCCTTTATATTTTCTGAAAATTGAGAATCAGAGGATTATATGTGATTTCCTCTTCTCATACTGCTGTCCATGTTGGACTGAACACTCACTCACTCTTTCACACACACACACTCTATGTTTTCCTGTCACATATACCTTAGCTAAACACTGAACACACTGTTTTTCCTCACCCACACAGGTTGCAGTCCCCTCTTACTCACTCTTTCATACACACACATTGCCTACTCTCTAACACTCACTTTCCTGAACACTGAGCACAGGCCATTCACTCACACACTCATTTTCTTATTGACACTCTCCTACACACACATTGCATCTTTAACACACATACACAGGTCACATATCATGTCTAACACACACACATGTACCCCACCTGAACACTAAAACCCCATATCCTATCACATACAACTTTGTGAGCATACACACACATGGTTTCCCTTTAGACACACACCCATCTCATATGTTGCCCTCTCTATGTATATATGATACATATATATGTGTGTATGTATGTCTACAAGTACATGCCAATGTCTAACCTAATGAGGATATTTAGATGATAGTGTAAATGTAAGGGGATTTTCTATGTGTAATAGCTAATGTGATTAGGCACATTTCCTTGGTATGTGTGGATATCTATATACTAATATGTGAATAGTGATATATATCTATATATGGTTTTTGACCTATATTGCTATGTTGTATTAGCTCATAGCCTACATGGCTATGACTCTGCAAGAGCTTATGGCCTAGTGTATGGCTAGTGCCTAGAGGATTGGGCCCATAGCCTATGGTTGACCAACCTAGACTTGTTTGACCCTAGTTGACCTAGTTTAGACTCGTTAGACCTAGTTTGACCATAGTTGACTTAGTTTGACTTCTTGGGTTGACCAGAGTTGACAAAGAGTTGACTTTGGCCTAGATTGACCTAGATTCATGTAGAGTGCATAGTAGAACTTTATTTTACCATTCTGGACATGTTATGACTTGTGATGTTCTAAATAGGAGCCAGACTCCACTCCTCGGACAGTATTTTTATCTCGAACACTCAGATACCAGGCAAGTACATTCTCTGATCATTTTATATCTTGTTTAGAATTATTTTCCTGCTTTAAATTACTTTACTTGATACTGTCACGTTGGTCACACATATTGGTACTATATGGATCTTTTCATGAGATGTTATCCTCCTCGGGAGCATCGGATATTGCATGTTTTGTGCGTTTCATGAATCATCACGTATCTCTATGCTTTCTCTGATTCACGAATCGCTTGTGACACATGTACTCTCATGTTCACAGAGCCATCATGAATCACCTACACGTATCACTCATTTTATGAGCCATGTGAAGTTTCACGAATCTTAACATAACTTGAACAGATCCTTGTGTATTGATTAGGGATGGGGGAGTAGAAATAGGTATGTAAATATTATCCAAGTAGTTGTAGTCATGAATCACTCTCTTAGCTGTAGTCATGAATCTCCTATGCCATTCATATGTTTATATTTTACTCTGACTCACTAGTCACTGTTAGTTCTCTATGTATAGTAGATATTTCTATTACAGTTCTCTCTCTGTTTACATACTGTATTTCTTCAGTTCATGTATCTTACTTTACTGCATGATTATATTTTCTAACCTACTATGATCTATTGAGATGTACTGTGCTCGCTCCTGTCCTGACTGGACTCGTTGAAAATATTACAGAGGATGAGGAGGAGGCCCTATGTACCATCTATTACGGAGCAGGCTTAGACGACACCTGCGACCTGGTTCCTCTGGAGGACCCAGCTGCAGTACAGGATGCTACTCCCATAGTCTAGGCTAGATAGTTAGGCTTTAGTTTTCTTTCAGCATTGTTATTTGACTTTCAGTTGTTCTTCTGAGATGTTGTATATATTAGAGACTTGTATTGAGCTGGATGTTCTTGAGTTGTTATCTTAGACACTTAGATTTTCTCTCTCTTAATTGTATTACATTGTGGTTTTGATCTCTCTATCTACCTTTACTATTCTGTATCTGCCTTAGATGTGATTGAAACTGTTCTGTTATGTCACCTCCATTCGGAGTGTATATACTGTTCAGGTACCTTATATTGTTAGATGTTGCGACCTAGGACAGCGTTCTACCGCCGAAATTGCGGCATAGGCTGGGCGTTGTTACGTTCTCGTACCCTCACAGTGGGTGCGGGTCGTGACACCGTGCACAAAATTGCCCGTTGAATCGGACCGTGGGGCCCGCAAAACGGTATTCTGATCAACTGTCTCAGAATTGGACCAAACTTGGCATACAGGACCAGAAAAATGATACGATCCCGTTGGCACAATTTCGTCTCGATCTGACGAACGTGCACAAAGTAATTGGGAAATTTGCACAGAGGCCGATACGGTAAATTTCGACGGATACGCATCAAATTCGTCGTGCACACGCAACCAATTTGAATTTCGTCAAAGCCTACACGTCCACGAAGCCGATACGCACGTCGTATCGAAGGTTTTTCCAATTTTGAAAACAGGTTTTTGATCAACTTTGAACAGGTTTTATTTAATGAATACCTAGATTTATTTAAAACTAAAAGAAGGGTTTTGTTGTCCTACATGTTGTCAATAAACTCCTACAAATTGTTTTCGAAATTCCTATTGTCTGGTTCTAAAACTTCCTTTAAACTAGGGGTTTGAGACAGTCTAAATGCCCTGTTTTCAGTCGGTTTTTCGACGATGTTTGCGTCAAGTTTTTGAGCGATCTAAGTATGCATATGAAATTCTATTTGAACGGGTATGACGAGGGTTATATTGTCAACATGTACGAAGAAAACGTGCAGAAAAATATGCGACGACGAGAGAGAAAACTGACCGCGAAGTCAAGTATTTTGGGCCGCTGTTGTTGGTGGTGTCCCTATTTTCTGCGTGCGGCTGTTCTTTCCGGCGGCCTCCGGCGACCCGTGCGGCGGTGGCGCCAGCGGCGGTTGGCCGCCCAGGTGGCTGGGGTAGTGCGGCGGTCAGGTGTTTGGAGTTAGGTTAGGTTTTTTGGTGAGAACCTCTCGATATCTATCGTTCTCGCTATATACACGGTGTATATAATACATGGGTCGGGTTTTTGGCCCCTTTGGGCTCGGGTGGTGATGGGTATTGTTCACTGAACAGTATCCGAACCAATATGTTTTGTTTTATTCTCTTTTGTTTTCTTTTTTTCTTTTCACATATACATATATGTACTTCCATATAAATACACACACACACACATATATATATATATATATATATATATATATATATATATATATATATATATATATATATATATATATATATATATATATATATATATGTATATGTGTATTTATATGGAAGTACATATATATATATATATATATATATATATATATATATATATATATATATATATATATATATATATATATATATATATATATATATATATATATATATATATGTACTTCCATATAAATACACATATACATATATATATATATATATATATATATATATATATATATATATATATAATATATATATATTTTTTTTTATATATATATAATATATATATATATATATATATATATATATATATATATATATATATATATATATATATATATATATATATATTATCTATATATCAATTCTTAGCATCACAAAATATATAACAAGCATATATACATTTAGTTTTATATATCTACATATCTTTTCCTTTTCATATTATACTTACATGTATATTCATATATGTCCCTGTATATTTTCCTATATATATAGTTTTATATATCTACGTATCTTTTCCTTTTCATATTATACTTACATGTATATTTATATATGTCCCTATATATTTATATATATATATATATCAATATATATATATATTGATATATATATAAACCTATATATGTATCTATCTATAACTTCTCAATGAAACTAAAATGAACATAATAATATAATTTCTAAAGTAGGACTTTCACATAAAATTGTGTACACAAAATAATATTTATTTAATTATAGAAGGTAGCTGCTAATAGGCAATAAAGTAATATCAAATTTATCCATAAAATATATCTACATGAACGTCTTTAAGCATACTACTCGACCACATGGGTTTGGGTCCAGTTCGGGCTGAGTCCAGACTAAATTGGCACAACCGGGTCATCTAAAAGTCAATATATTAAATAATATATAATTAAATGATTTAAAAGGGTCAAGTCATAACTTGGCCTGGTTTTTCTAGTTCGGACATCCCTATGGCTAGGCTTCCCCTAGCATGGCTAGTACACTAGTCAAAGTACTCTGTTACATCTTTCATGCCACAATTCCTAGTCGTTTTGTACTTCAAAACTCCATCATGGCTAAAGTCATCTACCGTAATAATTAACTAAATAGTTATTTATAAAAATTAAAAAAATCACCATTTAAATTAAATAAATAATAAAAAAATATTTCAAAATTTTTTGAGAAGGGGAGCTATAATTACCCTTAGCCGTTTACATGTCTATCTTAGTATTTTAAAACACACTTGGATCATTAATTAGAATCATTATTAGAACCATCATGGATCATTATTAGCACCACCTTATTCGAACTACCTTATTAGAACATTGACTGGATTCACATTCGACTCATCTTGTATTAAACTCACATTAGGATTACACTTGACTTATATTGTACAATCTGGACTTATTTCATGTTACTCTAGTTCAGCTAGCTTGTGTTACAGTCTTCCTTGCCATGTTTCTTCTCTTATTTTGTTACATTACTTCCTTTGTACTTAACTTTTTTTCTACATCATTACCTGTATAAAACTGCCATGTCCATCAATATAACTGTCTATAACTGATTTATAGTTCTTTGTCATTTACTTGGGATTTTTAGATAAGTTGTGCTCGTTCCTGTCCTCACTGGACCTGTTAAAAATATTACAGATACTTGCCCCGAGGACACTTGCCCTACTTACTATGAACTAGGAGATGGCTTAGCTACCTTTGGCCCTGACACTCAGGAGTGATCGGGAGACTAGCTAGTGGACTTGGTTTAGTTTTCATGTTTTAGAACTTGAATTGTAATAAGTTGAGATATTGTTTTGTTTTAAGATTATTATTATTTAGTTGTTAGTTTTGTTGTTGTTATTTTGTCTTATTTATAAACTTCTGTGTCATCTTATCATGCTTAGACTGTGATTGGAATTTTATTATATTTATACTTGTCCTCCGTTCGGAGTTGAGATTTGACAAGTACATTATATAATTGCGTGAATTGTTGATTAGATAGTGACCTAGAACAATATTCTACCGCCGATACTGCAGCGTAGGCTGGACGTACCCACTTCTCGTGCCCCTATACTGGGTGCGGGTCGTGACAAGTTACAACCCGTAAACCAAACAAGGACCGGGGTTGTAACCCTTCACCTGAATAAAACTTAGTCTCTAACCAAATATCGATAAAGTAAAGCATAAATAGTAACGTACTGAAGTAACCATGTACTGGCCTTGTCTAGACAAGACTCCATTCATCAATCACGGCCAAACAAGGAGTACGGTTTGATACTTTAACTAACTAGGGTTATCACAAGCCTAATTACTACAAGATGTAATAAGATTTTTCAGCAGTCACAAACCCTGCAGACTATCCAGTTATCCTTCCGCAGGTTGAGAGAGTTGATTAGGTGACTTGGGGGTGCAACACATAATAGTGTGCTGGAAATGTGCCCTACTCATCGGCAGGCTACAAGTCCACTTGAGGCACCCGAATAACGGGATTGCCTGTGACTGGGAAATCTCACTATGAACTACTTGATCAATCTAGTTGTTAACCTAGTCAGATTCAGTATGAATCCCTGACCGTGGTAACCAGGAATCCATGTCCTAGACATGATGCAAGACGAGACATGTAGCTTATACAAGCACAATCATCCACGGTGTCAAGACAAGAGTTACTTAGCAAGTCAAGATAGTCGTCGCAACAATATATCAAGATTATCATGTTAGGTTACTTATTAAGATTACTTGTCAAGAGTGCGTCTCGGCGGGCCACTAACAAGATTATTCATGTCAAGTTACTACTTATCATGTCAAGGGCACGTCACGACGGACCACCATCAAGAATTATCTTGTCAAGTAACTTGTTAAGAGTGCACTGCAATGGGTCACTATCAAGAGTTATCATGTAAAGCCATGTTGTCATGTCATGTTCATGTTAAAGGTACTTGTATACCAAGAATTTACTTGGTAAAGAGTGCACCACGACGGGCCACTGAAGGAGTTATCAGAGAGGGTACATGCCATGATGAGATCATGTTTAAGCTGAAAGCACGCACGTGGCACAGATAATAACATTATACAAGGCTATCATAGGGGGTATGCCCATCATGCTCAAAGGTCACAACTTACGCTATGGACCATGAGGACAAGCATAGATAAATGCAACAAGAATTCCCTGGCCAGAAATAGCACCAAAGGGTGAATGTGGTGTCATGGATAGCATGCACCTAAGGTGACATACACAGGGAATGGCATGCGCCCAAGCAGGGAGCAAGCGTCCAAGACTATGCACCTAGGGCTAGTCGCATCATGGAGAGTCATGCATTAGGGAAGGCATGCACACAGGGCTGTATGCGTCCAGGGCTATGCGCCCATATGCATGCGCCCACATGCATGCGTCTACAAGAGGGAGACAGGGTACACTTGGAAAGAAGCCAGGAGACTATCTTCCATGGCAAGTGGACGCATAATAAGGGCTATGCGCCCAAGCAGGGGAAACAGGGTGCACTTGGCCGCATATAAAGGCTATGCGCCTAGGTAGGGGAGGCCTTAGGCACATATTAAGAGCCATGCGCCCTAAGCAGGAAGAAGTGTGGCTTAGGCGTATATTGATGGCTATGCGCCCAACACTTCTCATCTTCTCGAATCCGAGAACATGAGTTCATGGAAACCATGAACTTTCCAAGTTCATAAATCACTCAAAACAAATTGAAATTCAGGTTTTCAAAGGTCAATTTTTAGTAAAATTAAATTCTCTACAACTTGGAACAATCAAAACATAAAAATAATGAAGTTTAGTAGATCAAAACCCAAGAAAACCAAGATTTGAGTAAACTTAGATCTACAAGAAATTATCCACCAAAATCAGAAATGCTAAGTACTAAAGTGTCTTAGAAACTTGCTTGAGGTGGGTGGAGAGGTTTAATAGAGAAAGAGAAGTAAATGAAGAAGTAATAAGGAGAGAGAGAGAGGTAAGTTGATATTTATATCAACCCTTTCCATCTGCAACCAAAATCTAAACCAAACCAAAATAAACCAAGCCAAGCTAAACCAAGACCAAACCAAGCCAAGCCATGCTAGACAAGTCAAGATACAGGTCGGGATTTCGTTCATGTATACTAAGAATACGTATAACGGAAAATGGGAGTGACACATATCACCATTGATTTCGTCACAGGGATTCCCAAAGAGTCCTAATGGACAAGATGTATTATGCGTGATAGTGGATAGACTCACCAAGTCAGCCCATTTCTTGTCCTTCAGCGTGGGCCAATCCACTGAAGCATTAGCTGATATGTATATGAAGCATATAGTGAAGCTTCATGGTGTTCTAGTTAGTATTGTATCAAACTGGGATTCGAGATTCACGTCTTATTTTAGGAGAAGCATGCAAGAAAGCTTAGGTAATCGTCTGAAGTTTAGTACGGCTTATCATCCTCAAACTGATGGAAGTTCAGAGCGTACTATTCAGACTCTAGAAGATATGTTAAGGGCATATATGTTAAACTCTGGTAGATCATTGAAAGACCATCTTCATCTTGTAGCATTTTCTTACAACAATAGCTTCCAAGCGAGCATTCAGATGGCTCCGTTTGAAGCTTTGTATGGTAGAAAGTGTCGGTCTCCTATTTGTTGGAGTGACGTAGGAGAGCGACAGATTTTTAGGGCCAGAGCTGGTAGTTAGCACTGTAGAGAAGGTGAAGATGATTCAAGGCCACCTCAGAGAAGCACAGGATAGACAGAAGCAGTAGACAGATCTTCATTCTCATCCTTTGGAGTTTAAGGAAGGTGATCATGTTTTCTTAAAGATATCACCTACTAGCGACAGAATTTGTTTCGAAGATCACATCAAGCTAAGCCTAAGATATATTGGGCCATTCGACATCTTGGAGCGAGTTGGTAAAGTTGCTTACAGATTGGTACTACCACCAACATTAGAAGGGGTACATGACGTGTATCATGTGTCACAGTTGAGAAGGTATGTTGCAGATAGCAGTCATGTCCTTAATCACTCCGAGATTGTAGTTGTCCCTAGCTTGTCATATCTGGAGCAGCCAGTAGAGATCATTGATCGCAGAGTGAAGGTATTATGGAACCAATCTATACCTCTGGTTCGTGTGTCATAGAAGCACCACTCTCTAGAAGAATCTACTTGGGAGCGCGAGAATGACATACATGACTGTTTTCCTTCACTACTAAAATCTACTATATTAGCGACGTAATTTAGCAACGTTAGTTAAAATGTCGCTAATTCTTACAATTTAGCAACATTTATGTTAAACGTCGCTAATCGTCACTATTGGCGACGAAAATTACGACGTGCCAGTGACGTATATTAATTAAATGAGCTTTCGACGCTAAACGTCACTAATAGCGATGAATTTAGCGACGTTCCTTACAACGTCGCTAAATTTTAATTAAAATCTGGCCTCGAATTCATTTTCCCCTATTTCCCATTTTTACTCTCTTTTCTCACTTTCCCCTCCGGCACGACGAACTCTCCTCCTTCTCCGGTATGTAACTCCCCCCTCTCTCTCTATTTTGGTTGTGGGTGGTTGGAGGGGTACGGGTGGCTCGGGGGGAGGGGAACAGGGAGGGTAGGTGGTTGGGGGTGAGGGGCTGGGGGGAGGGGCGGGGGGATGCGGGTGGTAGGGTGGTGAGTGGGGGTGGCTGAGGGGGAGGGACAGGGGGTGAGGGTTGCTGGAGGTGAGGAGGAGGGGCTGGGGGTGGTTGTGGGTTGAGGGGCTGTGGAGGGGAGGGGCAGGGGCCGGGAGGGATGCGGGTGGTCGGGTGGTGAGTGGGGGGGTGGCTGGAGGGGAGGGGCAGGGGGGTGAGGGCGGTTGGGGGTGAGGAGTGGGGCTGGAGGGGAAGGGTTAGAGTTAGGGTTCGAAAAGATGTGTCGATGTATACATATATTGTATGCATGTATATTATACATCTTTAGAATTATTTCTATCTATAAAAACCTATTTGGGTATATAATCATTTATATAAGAGCTTATGATTATCTATATTATTATTATAGGAGTTATATAAGTAAATATTTTTTTAAAGAAAACCATAAAAGGACCTTGTTTCTATACGTAGATGTATACATATATTGTTTTTAATACTTGGTTGTTTGTGGGCTCTGCTAGATTTCGTAGAACCGTAGCAGCTTTAGTCTTACCTAGGCCCAGACCAAACCCGGGGAATCGCAGTCTCAACGGCATTGGACAAACCCAGGCAAGTATACCTTGCCTATTGGCTTACATATTTACAAGCATGTATTCTTTATCAGTCATTTACTTTCGATATACTGCAACATGCTTTACCTATTTATTATTAGTACTCTTTCATGATTATCCTTGCTGATACGTAGACATGATACACGGTTTCGTATTACATGGCATATAGCGACCGGATTATGTTCTCTAGATGTTTACTTGATGATGGACTTTCATGTGTATATGTTTGACTGGACTTCTAGATTTATCATTTATTAGAGTCAGATTGGATGTGTCGTGGATGTGACACGAGCAATAGAATGGGGTTGGAAGGGTAGTCACTAGGCGTATATATGAGCTACTTTCTCTTATAGTTATCGTTGCATCATTACCAAAGCTGCAAAGATTTTATAGTTACCACAGTTTTCATTATAGGGACAGCGGATACATCATAGGTACTGGATGTCACGACCCGCACCCACTGTTAGGGTACGAGAACGTAACAACGCCCAGCCTACGCCGCAGTGTCGGCGGTAGAACGATGTCCTAGGTCACATCATCTAACAATATAATGCTAAGCAGATACAGTCTCAATCACATTTAGGTAGAGCATGATAAGGTTAGATAAAACATAAAATCCAAAGAGATACGGGAGATAGAAGACTAAGTGTCTAAGATACAAAATCCAGAAATACATCTCAAAACTCAATACAGTAATCCACAAAGTAAATACAACTCCAGACAAATGAAATAACTATCTAGACAACCTCTAAGGTGTCTCCTCTAGGCTAGCAGGCAACCTCCAAGCTATCTGTAAAATTTATCAACAGGTCCAGTCAGGACAGGAACGAGCACATCTCATCTAAAAAACCCAAGTAAATGACAGGGAACTATAAAGCAGTTATAGGCAGTTGTATTGATAAAAATGACAGTTTATATTCAGGTGATGGTAAGAAAGACAGATAAGGTGCAAGGAAAGTAAATAACTAAACAAGAGAAGAATCATAGCAATGAAGTCTGTAAAAATAGAACTAGCTGAACCAGGGTAATATGATATGAAGTCCAGACAATAATGTAGACCAGTGTAACTCCAATGTAAGTCCAGTACAAGATGAATCTAATACAAGATGAATCCAGTAAGGGACGATTCCAGTTATAGTGATCAATGATTCCAGGATGAGTCCAGCCTATACTCTAACAATATGTTTTTAAAATACCGAGATCGATATGTAAACGGCTGTGGGTAATCCGGCACACCTCTCACTGATCAGGCGAGAGATGGCTATCATTCCAGTAGATTCCAGTAGGAGTGATTCCAGTAATGGGGTATGTCTACATGTGTTACTCTAGTATTTCCCCTCCCAGCAAGTGAATCTAGAATTCCGACACAATGATTCAAGATAAGTCCAGCCAAATATAATGATACCAGTAAATGATTCCAGTAAATGATTCCAGTAAATAATTCTAGCAGGTGATTCCAGTAATAGAAGCCAGAAATGATGATACTAGTAATAGAGGCCAGAAAATAAATTTGTGTCGTATATATGAATCCAGTAATATCCACACGTGTTGTAACAGAGAATCGCATACAACTAACTAGAACTAAAATACAGTAATTGACAAATAAATGAGAGAACTATCAGAGAATGTACTCGCCTGATAACCTGAACAGCTGATAAGTATAGGGGGCCAACTGAAGCCACAGAGTCCTATTTAAAACAACACAGGTTACAAGGTGTCTGGCTCCTAATTAGAACAGCACAAGTCACAACATGTCTAGAAGGGTAATATAAAGCACTACAATGCATTCTACATGAATCTAGGTCAAACTAGGCCAAAGTCAACCCTTGGTCAACTCTGGTCAACTGCACTAGTCAAACCAGGTCAAACTAGGTCATGTCCTAACCCAGTAAGTCTTACTAGGCCTAACCAAGACTATCCTAGCAAGCACACATCAATACAAGGCTATACAAGCCAACATACACCCAACTCTATATAGCATGCAATTATTCAATACTCAAATAGGCAAGAATTCATATTGGATATACACTAGGTAATCTATTACTTTAAGCTATATATGTCTACACATATATACACATGCATATATTGGTATTCAACATTAGGTCTATAATCATGGCATTTCAAATGGTTATATAAACTTATATATTACAACACAATATGCTAACATATATATAATATACATACATAGCTAAGTTAACTATATTCATAAATACTTATTTAAGAGGCTATGTGTGTGTATGTGAACATGGCAAAGGGGCATGTGAGGGTTAAATAGGCATACATAGTGTATACATATCAAAGAGTGTCAAAGTGTAAGTGAACAATGTGTCAAGTGTGATAGTGTCAACATAGTGTAAGGGGGTACATGAGGTAATATAGGATTTGTGTTAACATAGAACATTACATCTCATTAACTTGTATATTGCATACATTACATCTATTATTACATTACATTCATGCTTGCATTCATTCATCATTCATTATTCTCTTGCACCACTATATGCATCATACATTACATACTATGGAACCTACATATTCATTACAAGCCATACTTATACATGCTTACATTAGATAGGATACTTACACCTCATACATCATTTATTTAACCATTTACTCATGCTTGTATTCTCTATTTAGTTACATAATGTATATACATTAACATGGGTTAAAATTAAATAGAACATTATATTACACACAAGGGTGCACAAAATGCATATGCCGAATAGTAACTCCTACTAATAATCAATACTGTACCATCTCAGCATGAATTAAAATTCTAGGATTAATTATGTTATATATCTATGTGTTAGCTTTCCGAAACTTTAAACGGATCGCGTTTTCGTTTCCGGAAACTCCCGGAATCGCGAAAACACCGAGAACGCATTTGTCTTTCGTACAGCTGACACTCAAATAATTCTCCAGAAAGTTACAGAAAGAATTAGGCCTATTAATACATGTTTTTGGAAAGTTAACTTCAATACGCTTCTTTTTAAAAAAATAGGAGATTAAATGGAGCTTTGAGCTAGAAGTTATGACATTTCTAAGTTAGGGCTGAAATTAAAAACGTGGATAAAAATCATGACGGATTTGGGTAGTTTGAGACAAAAGAACACAAGTATATAACATAATATATCAAGAACTCACTCTCTACACTAATATGTATATATGAGACACTATATAACACATCTCCAATACAAAAATATGAGATTAAACATGTAATAATTCATTCATACATAACAACAACACATAGTGTGTCCAAATTTGGGATTTTCCCACATGGACACAACCACAACACAAAGGACACTCCTATGACCTCCAAATGGACACGAAATGGACACAAATGGAGATACAACTATGGGGTCATTCCTATGGTTCAAAATAGACCTATATGCATGAGGAAATGAAAAGAAGAAGGGATTTATACCTCCCGGTAGATCGAATCGAAGAAAAGCCTTCCCGGAGCGACACCGACACGTAGAGATTCCAAAAGGACACGAACGAGCTCCGAATCAACCCAAACTTGGGTAGCTTCCTCCTTGGCTAGAATGGAGAAGGAAAGAAGAAGATTTGGTGGTGAAATGGAATGATATGGTGGAAAAATTGCTAGGGATTGCTCTCTAGGAATTTGGGGAAAGAACAAGAGAGAGAGTGTGGATGAGAATAATGAAATGAACTTGAGCCTATCCTCTCCCAAAGTGGCTGGCCATATGGGGCTATTTGTCCTATTATGGTAAGGTCCAAAATGCTCCCTACTAACCTATTCTATGAGTATTAGGAAAGGGCTAATCGGTTGGGGCTAAATTAGTCATTCTAAAGTCTCTAATCACACTTACCTTATCCATAATAATTAGTCTAACCTCTAACTAAAATATTTCTATCATGTGGACTAAAATTAATATCATGTGGGCCATGCCTAACTAGTGTGTGGGTCCCACTAGAGTCAAACTACCCCCGGGTCCTCGTTTCAAGTCGGATTGAGTTGAAATTCGAACCCGACTCAAATAACCCCAAAACAATATCATAAATAATAAAATAATATCAAAATAATTCAAAGAGGTCAAATACAAAAATATCTTTAGGTCAAAAATGACATTAAAATATCATAATCACATGGTTAGGCTCTAGGTCAAACAATCTCTAGGGTTTCACTAGCAAAACGTCAAAATTACAAGTCATTGATTTAAATAATTTTAAAATGATTTAAAATCACCAAAAATTATATCATAAATTAAATATTATTATTAAAATGATTATAAACACGAAATTTCAAAATTACCCTCATTTGGGAAACTGGGTGCTACAACTCTACCCACCTTAGAAAAATTTCGTCCTCGAAATTAAAATGTCCATACTCCCTCTAGGTCAAACCCCCACAATCAAAGTCCAAGATTAAAACAAATCATGTGATCAAAAGGACGACATACAGGGTCATGGCATACGGTGGTAGTGAAAGTCTCATCTAGGTATACTAGTCATGCTAACCGAAACGGTCATAGGGTATCAAAACATATAAGCAATTTAGGGTGCTAAACTAGAGAAGTTACATAAACAACAAACCATCAAAACTGTAAGGCGGTCTACCATCCTATATGAAACTGGTACTTATCAACACAAAATAAAGGCAACTACCAATTATCTGAAAAAGGGTACAGAAAATCAAATTCAAAAATTAAGGAATTGAAAATCACTTGCATTGAAATCTAAATCACAATATATATATACAGAGAGAGCGTTAGAGAGGAAAAACTAGCATTATGTAATGTTATGTGGTTTGTGTGTGTATGGGTGTATGTAAAATATACATGAAATTGTATATGAGCTATCCTGTTACACTACTCATGGCATATGGGTTAACAACCTACAATACACAACTTATTTAATCATAACATGCATGGCTAACCATAAACATCTATAAGAGGTAGAGATTTAGTTATGTATATACATATATTATAACATGTATGCCCAAGCTCTATATATATCTATACAAGTATGTGATCATAACATAGAGAGGAAAGGTTAGGTTACATGACAGCATATACTAAGTTAGGGTGTGTGTGTGTCCTTGTACAGGGTTATAGCTTAGTATTGAAAGGTTAAACCCAGTTTTAGTTCAGCATTTACATACAAAATTTGAAAATAAGCTAACATTTAAACCAGTGTAATATTAACATAATGCAGTCTCAGATTTTACAAATTTAACATAACTTAACCAATTTCTCTAAAAATTGAAGCTCTGCAGATATCATACATGTGCAGTTATGTAGACAAAACTAATAACATGAAATTTATATTTAAATTACGAATTTAAACTGGAAAAGCAGAAAACCAGAAATATTGGGGTTTTGAAAATTTTAACATTAACAACATATTAATATATATTTAGATAGGTAGAAAATCAAGTGTAGCATGCATACGTATCAGGCAAGTGTCCACTATGTAAATATACTCATATATTCTCATGTCTCAAAAAAAATTAATTCTACGTTAAGACCAACATTTAGATTCCTACCAAGATCGCAAAATAGGTGATTGACGAAATCAAGGCAGTTTTATTATTATTATTCAATACTAGAATAATAGCAAGAAGGAAATAACGATAAAAGCTGTTTGCTTATTTGCCTAAAAGAAGGAACCATTTTGAAACCAGAGCTAAATATCAAATCCAAGATAAAGTCTAGCAAAATCATCGATTCATTGTATTAAGAAGAAACTCATAGCAAGAAGTTACACAAGCTACTCCTAAGTTAAATAATTAGAAGCAAAACAAAGCAAAACAAATAATAATTCTTTTTGAAGGACTGTATCAAAGTAGAGAAAACATGCTTGAAAATATTTAAGGTACAATCTGATAATCATATGCGTCTATCCAAAAACATGGTACTCTAAATCCCCGTCATACTAGTAAGCAAGGCTACGATAATCACAGAGTCCTTGACTTATGCACATACCTCTAGAATCGTGGTATTTAACATTTTTGCGGTGCCGCTAGCTTGGCTGCGAAAACCTTAAATTCTCACACCCGAGAAATATATCTAGAGTCAGCCTATATGTCCTCACCATGCTGGCTAATGTGACTATAGAAGACTAGATTCCATAACATAGATGACCTAGCCCATATAATTTCATCTTGTCAAAAAAAATTAAATTAAATCAACAATAAATACCCATAAATCAAATCAAATTTATCAACGAACTTCAAAATTCAAAATGAACAAAAATCCATCAAAATACAACTCGGATGCAACAGCTATCATCAAGATTCAAAATTCAACAATCATTCATCAAAATCAATTAATACAACTCAAATTCAACCATAATCCATCCAAATCAAATTTAACAACAGTAAGTAAAAATAAATCAAATCAAGGGAAAAAAGAGTTCTCAAATCGAAGTTAAAATAAGATTCTCAAGGGTCGTTCCGGGAATCTCTCAAGGGTTCCTAACTGTGATTGAGTACCTTCAAGATATATCCTATTCCTACTGCAGGCTGTAGTGGTACTCAAGTTCGAATACCACTACATAAACTCGACCTGCATGGGCCACCACTAAAAACGTGTTACGACCCGCACCCACTGTTAGGGTACGAGAACGTAACAACGCCCAGCCTACGCCACAGTGTCGACGGTAGAACGCTGTCCTAGGTCACATCATCTAACAATATAATGTTAAGTAGATACAGTCTCAATCACATTTAAGGTAGAGCATGATAAGGTTAGATAAAATATAAAATCCAAAGAGATACGGGAGATAGAAGTCTAAGTGTCTAAGATACAAAAATCCAGAAATACATCTCAAAACTCAATACAGTAATCCACAAAGTAAATACAACTCCAGACAAATGAAATAACTATCTAAACAACCTCTAAGGTGTCTCCTCTAGGCTAGCAGGCAACCTCCAAGCTATCTGTAAAATTTATCAACAGGTCCAGTCAGGACAGGAACGAGCACATCTCATCTAGAAAACCCAAGTAAATGACAGAGAACTATAAATCAGTTATAGGCAGTTGTATTGATGAAAATAACAGTTTATATTCAGGTGATGGTAAGAAAGACAGATAAGGTGCAAGGAAAGTAAATAACTAAACAAGAGAAGAATCATAGCAATGAAGTCTGTAAAAATAGAACTAGCTGAACCAGGATAATATGATATGAAGTCCAGACAACAATGTAGACCAGTGTAACTCCAATGTAAGTCCAGTATAAGATGAATCTAATACAAGATGAATCTAGTAAGGGACGATTCCAGTTATAGTGATCAATGATTCCAGGGTGAGTCCAGCCTATACTCTAACAGTGTGTTTTAAAATACCGAGAATCGATATGTAAACGGCTGTGGGTAATCCGACACACCTCTCACTGATCAGGCGAGAGATGGCTATCATTCCAGTAGATTGCAGTAGGAGTGATTCCAGTAATGGGGTATGTCTACATGTGTTACTCTAGTATTTCCCCTCCCAGCAAGTGAATCTAGAATTCCGATACAATGATTCAAGATAAGTCCAGCCAAAATATAATGATACAAGTAAATGATTCCAGTAAATGATTCCAGTAAATGATTCCAGCAGGTGATTCCAGTAATAGAAGCCAAAAATAATGATACCAGTAATAGAGGCCAGAAAATAAATGTGTGTCGTATACATGAATCCAGTAATATCCATACGTGTTGTAACAGAGAATCGCATACAACTAACTAGAACTAAAATACAGTAATTGACAAATAAATGAGAGAACTATCAGAGAATGTACTCGCCTGATAACCTGAACAGCTGATAAGTATAGGGGGTCCAACTGAAGCCACAGAGTCCTATTTAAAACAACATAGGTTACAAGGTATCTGGCTCCTAATTAGAACAGCACAAGTCACAACATGTCCAGAAGGGTAATATAAAGCACTACAATGCATTCTACATGAATCTAGGTCAAACTAGGCCAAAGTCAACCCTTGGTCAACTCTGGTCAACTGTACTAGTCAAACCAGGTCAAACTAGGTCATGTCCTAACCCAGTAAGTCTTACTAGGCCTAACTAAGACTATCCTAGCAAGCACACATCAATACAAGGCTATACAAGCCAACATACACCCAACTCTATATAGCATGCAATTATTCAATACTCAAATAGGCAAGAATTCACATTGGATATACACTAGGTAATCTATTACTTTAAGCTATATATGTCTACACATATATACACATGCATATATTGGTATTCAACATTAGGTCTATAATCATGGCATTTCAAATGGTTATATAAACTTATATATTACAACACAATATGCTAATATATATAATATACATACATAGCTAAGTTAACTATATTCATAAATACTTATTTAAGAGGCTATGTGTGTGTATGTGAACATGGCAAAGGGGCAAGTGAGAGTTAAATGGGCATACATAGTGTATACATATCAAAGAGTGTCAAAGTGTAAGTGAACAATGTGTCAAGTGTGATAGTGTCAACATAGTGTAAGGGGGTACATGAGGTAATATAGGATTTGTGTTAACATAGAACATTACATCTCATTAACTTGCATATTGCATACATTACATCTATTATTACATTACATTCATGCTTGCATTCATTCATCATTCATTATTCTCTTGCACCACTATATGCAACATACATTACATACTATGGAACCTACATATTCATTACAAGCCATACTTATACATGCTTACATTAGATAGGATACTTACACCTCATACAACATTTATTTAACCATTTACTCATGCTTGTATTCTCTATTTAGTTACATAATATATATACATTAACATGGGTTAAAATCAAATAGAATATTATATTACACACAAGGGTGCATAAAATGCATATGTCGAATAATAACTCCTACTAATAATCAATACTGTACCATCTCATCATGAATTAAAATTCTAGGATTAAATTATGTTATAGATCTATGTGTTAGCTTTCCAAAACTTTAAACGGATCGCGTTTTCGTTTCCGGAAACTCCCGGAATCGCGAAAACACCAAGAACGCGTTTGTCTTTCGTACAGCTGACACTCAAATAATTCTCCAGAAAGTTACAAAAAGAATTAGGCCTATTAATACATTTTCTTGGAAAGCTAACTTCAATATGCTTCTTTTAAAAAAAAACGGGAGATTAAACAGAGCTTTGAGCTAGAAGTTATGACATTTCTAAGTTAGGGCTGAAATTAAAATCGTGGATAAAAATCATGACGGATTTGGGTAGTTTGAGACAAAAGAACACAAGTATATAACATAATATATCAAGAACTCACTCTCTACACTAATATGTATATATGAGACACTATAGAACACATCTCTAATACAAAAATATGAGATTAAACATGTAATAATTCATTCATACATAACAACAACACATAGTGTGTCCAAATTTGGGATTTTCCCACATGGACACAACCACAACACAAAGGACACTCCTATGACCTCCAAATGGACACGAAATGGACACAAATGGAGATACAACTATGGGGTCATTCCTATGGGTTCAAAATAGACCTATATGCATGAGGAAATGAAAAGGAGAAGGGATTTATACCTCCCGGTAGATCGAATCGAAGAAAAGCCTTCCCGGAGCGACACCGACACGTAGAGATTCCAAAAGGACACGAACGAGCTCCGAATCCTCCCAAACTTGGGTAGCTTCCTCCTTGGCTAGAATGGAGAAGGAAAGAAGAAGATTTGGTGGTGAAATGGAATGATATGGTGGAAAAATTGCTAGGGATTGCTCTCTAGGAATTTAGGAAAGAACAAGAGAGAGAGAGTGTGGATGAGAATAATGAAATGAACTTGAGCCTATCCTCTCCCAAAGTGGTTGGCCATATGGGACTATTTGTCCTATTATGGTAAGGTCCAAAATGCCCCCACTAACCTATTCTATGAGTATTAGGAAAGGGCTAATCGGTTGGGGCTAAATTAGTCATTCTAAAGTCTCTAATCACACTAACCTTATCCATAATAATTAGTCTAACCTCTAACTAAAATATTTCTATCATGTGGACTAAAATTAATATCATGTGGGCCATGCCTAACTAGTGTGTGGGTCCCACTAGAGTCAAACTACCCCCGGGTCCCCGTTTCAAGTCGGATTGAGTTAAAATTCGAACCCGACTCAAATAACCCCAAAACAATATCATAAATAATAAAATAATATCAAAATAATTCAAAGAGGTCAAATGCAAAAATATCCTTAGGTCAAAAATGACATTAAAATATCATAATCACATGGTTAGGCTCTAGGTCAAACAGTCTCTAGGGTTTCACTAGCAAAACGTCAAAACCACAAGTCATTGATTTAAATATTTTTAAAATGATTTAAAATCACCAAAAATTATATCATGAATTAAATATTATTATTAAAATAATTATAAACACGAAATTTCAAAATTATCCTCATTTGGGAAACTGGGTGTTACACTGGAGTTTCCTTACCAGAGTTCCGGAGTGCACCGTGATAGCTCAATAATGTCCTCAAGTGCATCTTATACAGAACAGATAGTCTGTCTAGTAATAGTGTTACTTGATTACATGTTTAGTTTCTTGGATCACTTGTTTTAAGATTAGGGGTCTGCTGCTCGGGGTAGGGCCCTGAGGGGGATCGCAGTATAATGATGTATGTAGTATATTCATTTCAGTTTTGAAGCTTATTCATATTTGTAGATATCTAGAAATGGCTATATCCATGTATCTGCGAGACCGTTCGTGGATGTACAACTGCATTCGAGATGACAGGTGCGGTGTGCGAGATGAATACATCATCGGAGAAAAACAATTCCTCTAATTTGCGAAGGCATTTCCTCAATCCATGGACAGTATGGACATTAAGTGTTCGTGTGCAAAATGTCGGAATATGAAGTTTCAACCAGAATTGGATGTGAGATATCACTTATACACAAAGGGTTTTCTTCCGAATTAATACCAGTGGACCGCACACGGAGAGCTTATACCTTTAGCATTCCAAGCGGAGCCTTATCTGGAGCCTTATATGAATGTCCACAACAGAACTGGTATCGAAAACGAGTACGTGAACATGGTCTTCGATGATGCGAGGCCTAGTTTCGATCCATACAATCGTGACGCAGCTGAGGAGGCACCGAATGTCGATGCCGCGAAGTTCATGGAGTTGCTGGAGAATGCAAGGACTCCTTTGTACCCTGGTTATGTGGATCATTCCCCCTTAGAGGTGATCACTCGACTCTTGAGCATAAAGTCTGACTTTAATATATCGTAAGAATGCTATAATAGAGTGCTTGAGTTGATTATAGATATCTTGCCAGAGGGTGCCAAGTTACCGAAAGGCTTCTACCGCTCTAAGAGGATGGTGAGATCCCTCTGGATGGGATACGAAAAGATCGATTGCTGTCAAAACGGATGCATACTTTACTACAAAGATGACAAGGATGCAAAAGTGTGCGTATTCTGTAGTAATGATCGCTATAAGCCAACTGCTGCAGGCAAGTCTAGAAGATCGACTGCTTCAATGCACTACTTGCCGTTGATGCCGCGGTTGTAGAGGTTGTTCATGGTGAAAGAGACTGCCAAAAATATGAGGTGGCACAAGCGACAACAGACCGAAGGAGTGTTGGATCACCTATCTGATGGAGAAGCGTGGAAGTACTTCGATCGAGCATATCCTAATTTTGCTTCTGATGCACGTAATGTAAGGTTGGGGCTCTGCTCTGATGGTTTCACCCCATTTGGACTTTCAGGCTCCCAATATTCATGCTGGCCGGTAATCCTCACTCCGTACAACCTACCGCATTGGATGTGCATGAAGACACCTTACATGTTCTTAACTATTATCATCCTCGGTCCGAACAACCCGAAGAGGAACATCGACGTGTACTTACAGCCGTTGATAGATGAGCTGAAGCAGCTATGGGAAACAGGGGCGTACCCGTATGATGCTTCGAAAAAATAGAATTTTTAGATACGGGCAGCACTAATGTGGACAATCAACGACTTTTCAGCTTATAGAATGTTATCTGGATGGAGCACTCATGGTCGGCTTTCATGTCCGTATTGCATGGACCGCACTAAGGCTTTTTATTTGGGACACGGAGGAAAGCCATGCTTCTTTGATTGTCATCGACAATTCTTGCCGAAAGACCATCCGTACCGTAGGAACAGAACTGTTTTCCGTGTCGGTGCTATGGAGAAGGACGATCCACCGCCAATGTGGTCCAGAGAGGACACATGGGAGCAAGTAAAAGAAATTCCAAGTGCTATTGAAGATCCTACAACGAGTAGCATTTCGGGAATTATTACCGTCGGTAGTCTGGGATCCATTAACAGAGCTTAGCATATTCTTCAGAGATCTTTGTTCTAGCAAGTTGCTCGTCGATCATTTAGAGAAGCAAGAGAAGGACATTATGGTAACACTTTGCAAACTTGAGAGAGTTTTTCCTCCTGCATTCTTCGACTCAATGGAGCATTTGTCGATTCATCTTGTCCATGAGGCTCTTGTTGCTGGACCTGTCGGTTATCGTTGGATGTACCCGTTTGAGCGACAGTTGAACTACCTGAAGAGGAAGGTAAAAAATAAGGCACGGGTGGAGGGTTCTATTTGTGAAGCATGTCCTTGAGAAGATTTCGAACTTCTGTTCCATGTATTTCCAGTCTCAGATTGCTACAAACAGAACAAGAGCTCCCAGAAATGACGACGACCATGAAGATTGTAATGAGGCAAAGCTAAAAGTATTTACTGCCTACGAAAAACCATCTAGTAAAATAAAAAAAATATCTGAATAACGACGAGGTTAGGGCTACAATGTTATATGTATTGCTCAACTGCGACGAGGAAGAAGTGAACAAGCTAGAGGGGTAAGTAAAATTGTTTCGCGTGCTTCGTTGCTTCTAAATATAACTAATATACCTATGCTTCGTTGCTTTTCAGCATGTTTAAGGATGAGGTAACGTCCAGCAATCCGTACGCAATCGAGGAGGAAGAAGAACAATAATTGAGACTTCATTTTCCTTTTTGGTTGAGAGCATATGTAAGAATATCTTCACAATTTACTTTTTCTCTACGTATATTCTTGCACAGAATAATTAAGTTAGCATCATTTATTTGGTATTTAGGTTGATCGTCCGGAGGCAATCCTTGAGAATGAGTATATTAAAACTATAGCTAAGGGACCAATTTATCAAGTGAAGACCTGGCCAAGTTACTGCGTAAATGGCTTCAGGTTCAAGTCAACAAATGCTCGAATAAGAGATGACTTCTTGGATCTGGATTCTACGAAGAATAGCTGTTTGTGCATAAAGTCTTCAAACTACAAAGACGTCGACCCAGGCAATGACTTCTTTGGCGTCTTATAGGAGATTGTGGAACTAACATACAATTATGCCATAGAACCTTGTAAGATCGTCTTGTTCAGATGTGACTGGTTCGATCCGATCCAAGGTTGGAGAGTTGACAAACATGGTCTTGTCGACAAAAATTATCGTCGTCGATATCAATCTTATGAGCTGTTTATTTTAGCAAGCCAGGCTCAACTAGTTTACTTTACCAGCTATCCAAAACGAGGAGCCGGGAGATCAGATTGGTGGGTAGTCTGTAAGACTAAAGCTCGGAATACCTACGATGTCGACGACATAGCTTATCAGAAAGACGAACTACCTCTTATTACAAATATTGTCGATGTGGACTCAACGGAAGTTCTTTATTACATGTTTCATTAATTGGAAGAGGTAGAAGTATCGGTAGAGGAAGAGGAAGTTGATAGAAGTGAAGAGGAAGAGAAAGAGGAACAAGTTGAATTTTTAGAAGAGGATTGAATATGTTTAATTTTCAGATGTAGTATGGTCTACTTTTGTTGGCCGGTTGACCTAAATTTGTAATACTTTTATGGCCTAGTGGTCTGGTTTGTTGATTATGATGCTTAATTTTAATATATACTTTTGTGGTATAGCTAGTAGTCTGGTTTGGTGATTATTTTTGTATATACTTTTGTGGCCATGTAGCTTAGTTTCTATTTCATATTTGTATTTGTTTTAATTTTCTCTAATATTTATTTTTTTCAGATATGGCTCGCCGTGGATCCTTTGGTACCGGTGCCGGTGGGAGTCGACGAGTAGGACGGTCTCTATCTACCACTCCTACCGGGTCCTCCTCATCCCCTCGTACTCCAGTATACACTAGCGGTCTAGTCGTCGGCAGTGGCCCCGGCTCTAGCAGTTCCAGGCTAGGGCCTTCTACTTCTACGTCGCCAGTACCGTCGAGTATTCCAGAGGCTGACCCCACTATTGAGGAGGAGGCCGAGGCCGAGGCCCATGCCGAGGGCGAGGGCGTGGCCGAGGCTGAGGGGCAAGCTACGGGCAGGGGCAGGGGCAGGTTTTAGCTCCTATTTGAGACAGATCATCCGTGTCGCCCGAAGAGGGATATGAGGTTGGAGATTTAGGCATTTGGGCCTGTACTCAGGCCAGGCAGTAAGTAAAATTTTTGCATTTAATTTGTTTAAATTTATTATAAATTTTTTAATAAATTTTTCTATTTTACAGTAGGTACATTTTTGCGACAGAACTACGGGGCCCCTGGATCAACTGGAGGGATGTCCCGGCCGACAAGAAGGCCTTCTCGTTTGAGCACTTCTCGGTACGTAAAAGTTTATTTCCTTTTAACATTTAATATGTTATGTTATAACTTACGTACTACTATAATTTTTTTAGCGGACTTACTTCTTTCCTCCCCACCGCGCCGTTGCTGTCGAGTCTATTTTTTCCAGCATCGCCTGCAAGCTCATTAGGGACGCGATCCTCGACCAAAAGGATCGCGAGCGCCGAGGAGAGCCTATTCAGGGTTGGATCTCTGCCGCCGATTGGGCGGCAATGAAGAGGGGATTCGAGGAGGGAACCTACAAGAAGAAGTCAACGAAGAACAAAAGAGCACGACAGACGGGGTCACAGTGGTGTGGTGGGTCACTGTCCATCATGGATTTCTTCACTCATATGGTACATATCTCGCCGTATACCCATAATTAATACTTTATAGTAATATATTTCTTTCAACTTAGCCGACAAATCATATAAAAATTTCGTAACAGGTTGACTCGGGAGAGGACCCGAATATGGTGACCTTGTTCCTCGCTACGCACACGAAGGGGGAACGGTTCGTCGACGACAAGGCCCGGGACACCTACGTATGTTTTACTTAATGCTAGTTCATTACTATTAATTTTTAGTTTCGTAGAGAATTCATATAGATGTTATACGTAAGTGTTACTTAATGCTAGTTTATTACTACTAATTTTTAGTTTCGTAGAGAATTCATATAGATGTTATTTCTAAGCCGAGTTTTTGAGGCTTAGGGAGGCCGGGTCGACACAGTCAGAGGAAGCTGGATCTAGCACCTCACAGTAGCCCCCGGCCGTCGCAGCTCAGTCAGATGACGAGCTATAGATGAGGATCGTTGGTGGCATACATAGGGGTACATAATATGGTACGGGCTCCTATGGTGCCTTCATTGCATCACAGGCCTCTAAGACCGCCACTAGTGTGCCTGGCGCTGCACAGACTGAGGAGTCACTGTTAGCCCAGCAGAGTATCGATGTGCAGATCGCAGCTCTGCGTGACGCGATGCTACAAAGGATGGCGGCGTCGCAGTCGCAGCCGCAGTCGCAGCCGCATCCGCATAGGGATGATCCTTCGCTCATCTCACGTTTTGAGAGGCTTGAGGAGACGACTGAGGCGCTGTGACAGATTTCCCACGCTATGTAGGAGACTACGAAGCGGTTGGTCGAGCAGATGCAACAGTTCTGCGAGATGGCTATGGAGCGACCATCTGGTACGCCGGGAGCATCGTCTACATCCGGCGGTGCACGGGAGGATATGCTCGTCAGCCTATCACCGGAGGAGTATCAGACGATCCTTGCGTTGTGACGACAGTCATCTGTTGGTGCTCCTCCTCCAGCTCTGGCTCCAGCTCCAGCTCCAGGCGATCAGTAGTTTTGTTTTTGCATTTTCGGACTTTGTACTCTACATTTTTACTTTGTACGTATTTAAGGATATTGACTTTGTTCTTTATATTTGTACCTTATATTATTTGTTGAGGATATTATTCGTTCTTTATATGTTTTGTCTATTCTGGAATGTATTGTGGGTGTCGGTGTTGAGTGTTCCACTGAAGGGGTCGGGAACCCAGGTGTATTTTTGCATTTTGGATTCTGCATTTTGGATTCTGGATTTCTGTTGGATTCTGTATTTTGCATTCTAGATTCTGTATTATTTTTTCCAATTTAGCGACGTTTTTAGTGACGTTTACATACGTCGCTATGATTTAGCAACATTTTTAGCGACGTTTACATACATCGCTACGGTTTAGCGACGTTTACATACGTCGCTAAAAATATCGCTAAATTTCTGATGTGGCAGACAATCTAATGTCACCACATCGTCGCAAAAACGTCTCTAATGTGTCGCTAATTGGCAACCTCAAAGAAACGTCGCAAATAACGTCGCTATTTAGCGACGTTATGACCGTCTCTAATTTACGTCGCCAAAGCAACGTTTTGCGACGTTTTTTCGATTAGCGACACGCTTTTTTTTGTCGTTTCCAAAACGTCATGAAAAACGTCGCTAACTTAAGTTAGCGACGTTTTGGCCGAGATTAGCGACGTTTATGAACGTCGCTAATCTGACAATTTTTTGTAGTGCTTACCTATTCGAGAATCAAGGTATCATTTCGAATAAAGGACAAAAATTTTATAAGTTGGGTAGAATGTAAATATCTGACTTTTCAAAATTTTATTTTATATTTATTTTTTATAAAATAATGTATTTTATTAATTATCAAAATTTTTTTAAATATAATTATCATTGAATTAGTCATCGTAGCAGTAGTTGCAACACTATGTAAAAATACAATATAAATTGCACATATTTATACTATAATTATTATAAAATTATTTTTTAATTTTTTGGAGATTTTTCTTTATTTATTTAGATTTTTGTGACATATATATATTTTCTTTTTCTTTTAAAAAGAAAACAAGGCCCGTAGACTGAAGAACAGATGGCAACTCTAGAGGGGGGTGAATAGAGTTTATAACAATAATAGCCAATTAAAAAATTAAACTCTTTCACACACTGAAAGTAATCAGAGTAAATACGGAAATAAATAAGGAGCAAGAAAGTATACGCAAACACAGCCGATTTTTAACCTGGTTTCCCTCGTGGAGGACTAGTCCAGGCCTGAGAACTCTAGCTCAGGATTAAATCCACTATTTGTGAAATAGTAGTTACACCCCGTGCCTTTTCTTCAAAAGAGCACGTCAACTTCTTACAAAGATCGCAGTGGCGATGCTTGAAATTTTCCAAGCGACTTCTTGAACTCTTGCACAAACTCCTAATTGAAAAGTATTGAGCACTTGAGGCTTAGGGAGCTTGTGGCTAGTAGATGAAGAAGGGTATGGCTTGTATAGGGCTTTAGAGAGAAGAGAAGAGAAGATTGGATGATTGAAAATGAGAGAATTCATGGCCTATTTATAGTATACTAGGTAGGCAGAATTCGGCCAGAATTCTGGTTGGAATATTCAAAAATTTGGCCGTTGGACAACTTGTAACCAGCCAACCCTAAAAATTAGGGTCCTGATTTTTAGGAGGCAGAGTTCGGCCCGAACTCTGTGTGGAGGCAGAGTTCGGCCCGAACTCTGTCTTAAGAGCACAAAATGGGTCCAAGTTGTAAATGGGCTAATTTGGGCTAATCTCAGATGCTCAGCACAACTCAGTTTACATAAGTCTAGACTCAATAAAATTATAAAATACAGAGTCAAAAATATGTTGTATTGCAGGTGCGAGCTGTCGTCTGGCTTGTACTGACTTTAGTCTTCATGTGTCATATTGAATTATCACAAGGATTATATAGCAATTCTATCAATATTTGGTTGACTGTGATTTTATGTCAACAATCTCTCCCATATTGATAATTGACAAAATGATATTTGTATATTCAATATTCATACCTGGACACATGTAAGAGCAATGGCGTAGCTCCCCCGTAATCAAAGCCGAGCTAGCAATAGCTTCCCCGTAAATAATGCTCTGTTCCTGTTGTCCATTCTTTTCCCAAAGCACATATACATAATGATAGCAAAGCAAATATTTCTCCCCCTTTTGGCATTTATCAAAAAAATCATATGAAATAATAACTGGCAAGCACACTAAATAATAATAGATGATAGTGCATAGAAACTAATAAAACTACTAAATGTCTCAAGAGTCACAAATAAGAAATAAGTATACTACAATCAAAGTGCATAAACGCAACTACATCAACTAAAATCAGAAATACAGAAAAACATAAACTACGATCCTCAGTAGCAGCAGCAAGTAGACATCCATATCCATCATCGAGCTCGTGAAGGTCCAGCGTCGTCGGATGGATCAGTGAAGGAACGACGAGGGTCCACGAAGGCCGCATCCGGATCTAGGTAGCGGATAACCCAAGGGTCATCGATACGATATCCATCGCGAGAATGGTCCCGCTCCATAGGAATAGGCATAGAAGGATGCCAGGACATAGAGTACCGAATATCGCGCAGTGAGTTGCTAATGGCACTCATCTGCAAGGTAGTCCGATAGTCAAGCTGAGTCCAGCGATCATCCTCTAAGGTGAATCGATCGCGGAGCATAGTCTGGAGGGACTCAAGAGTAGCAAGAGGAGGAGGAGGATCCTGTCCAAGAGGAGGTGCATCGGGCTCATCGTAAGAGTGCTCGGACACAACAGGTGAGCCAACTGCTGCCTGAAGCCGTCGTGCCTTAGAGAAGAATGTAGGGGCAGGTAGGAACAGGCACTCATCAAGAGGTACACGAAAAGCACGAAAGAGCATAGGAAGATAAAGAGCATAAATCAAGGACCTTGGTTTCTTCCTAGCGTTAATCATCCAGTCCATCATGGTACGTGGAAGATTAAATGGAACATGAAAGTGGAGATGATACAAAGCCGAGATTTTAAAGTAGGTAACCTCATCGGTGGATCCCGCTTTGGGCAGAATAGTGTTAAATATAATCCGATGAAGTTCATAAAAATAGGGATTGAGAAACTTGGCCAAAAGCATACGAGGACGTGTGTTAGGGGTACACAAGTCTTCCTTAAGGCTTTCGAGGGAAGACCCATCGGGAAATTGAAACGATCGAGCTTCAACAAGTTTTTCCCATGAGTTTGGCTCCGGGAGTTCAAGGTATTCGACCAAGTCGAAATCATCGAAAGAAATATCAATGCCCGCAACCCGTCAAAAAATATGTGTTTCATCATGAGTTAGGTTGCAATAGAACATTTGTATAGCATTGCGATAGATAACCGAGTTGGTGGTGACAAGTTCATCAATACAAAGATCATGGAAGAGTCAATCATATTATGAAAAAATAGTAAAATTGATAGGATGACCCGCAAACACCGAACGTGTCCGAAAATCACTAAACCATGCATTGGAGGCGTCAAGTGATACAAATATCCGGTCGTCATACGTGTTGGGGTCGAGTGGACGAGGTGGGTTGAACAACGGGTGGATAGGTGGTTGATTGGGTTGTTCAATGGGCGGTTCAACACGAGGAGGAGCATTCGAAGAGGACGCACCCTCGGTTCGAAGTCTCTTCCCTCGATTGAACAATTATGGAGCCATGAAATAATAAAGACAAATTGAGGAAATTGAGATGGAGAAAAGTGTTGAAATATACCTCAATGATGATGAAATATGAAGGAGAATGGTGAGAGAAACCTTCTCCTTAAGTTTTGAAAAGATATATGCTCTAGGAAGGAAGAACTAGGGTTAGAGTTTGGAGAAAATAGGTTTGGAGAAGTGTAGAAGGTGGCAATAGAGGAGAAAGAAGAGGGGAACCCAAATATTTGTGTAAGGGTTCAAATGGTCGGAGCAAATGTGGACCATTGGATCAAACTTTGATCAGCGGCTGAGGCTGCTCCCGGTTCTGGAATAGCCAAGCCGAATTCGGCCCGAACTCTGGGTAAGGCAGAGTTCGGCCTGAATTCTTGTTTCTGGAACCAGAACAGAAATCAGGCTGAAAAAAAATATTGAATAGGTGAGAGAGACCAAAAGAATATGATACATATACAAAATTGAGAGAAAGAAAAAATCAACGCGGAATGAAAGTGAAGTTAGAAAATTTGTATTTTAGCATGTGATAAATAAAAAATAAACCATGTAATAAACAAGGAATTATGCCATAATTCAATATTTTGAAGCTACCATGGGTTAGCTGCAGGGGCCGGATCCCAGCTAGCGGTAGTCCTGAGGACTAGTGCACCGTGTCACTTAGGCTTTTACGCCTTGTTGTCAGAAGGACCTTTCGGCTTGTACCCATAGCAATTTCATCATAAAGAATCAAGACATACTCGATATTTATGCAGGTTATTTTAATAAATAACAGCTTCATCCAAAATTCCAAGTTCACGACAGAGAAAATTGAAACGCTCTTCGGATAGAGGTTTGGTAAAGAAATCTGCTAGCTGATGATCGGTGTCAATAAATTCTAAGTTAATAGTACCATTTTGCTGATGATCACGCAAAAAGTGGTGACGTATTTCAATGTGCTTCGTGCGTGAGTGACATATGGGGTTTTTAGTAAGAATTATAGCACTAGTGTTGTCACAAAAAGATTGGAATGTGCATAAAAGATAAGTTGTAGTCTTCAAGGGTTTGCTTCATCCGCATAATTTGTGCACAACAACGCCTGGCTGCGATGTATTCAGTTTCTGTTGTGGATAGTGCGACAGAATTCTGCTTCTTGCTAAACCAAGAGACTAGAGCCTTTCCTAATAAATGACACGTATCACTTGTAATTTTACGGTCGACCTTGCACCCGACGAAATCGGCATCAGAGTAACCAATGAGGTCAAATGTTGATTTGGGATACCATAGGCTCACTGTAACTGTACCCTTAAGGTATCGAAAGATACGCTTAACAGCGGTCATGTGTGATTCCTTAGGATTAGCTTGATATCTAGCACACAGGCAAACGCTAAACATAATATCAGGGCGACTAGCAGTTAAATAAAGTAGACTGCCTATCATACCTCGATACTTACGTTGATCCACAGGTTTGCCGCTTTCATCTGGTTCTAGTTTAGTTGTAGTAGCCATTGGAGTGCTGATAGGTTTGACGTTGTCAAGGTCGAATTTCTTCAGTATGTCCTTTTTATACCTTGACTGACAGATGAAAGTTCCATTTGATATTTGTTTGACTTGCAGTCCAAGAAAGTAGTTGAGTTCCCCCATCATGCTCATCTCAAACTCGGTCTGCATACACTTGGCAAAATCTTGACAAAGAGTTTCATCAGTAGAACCAAATATAATATCATCAACGTATATTTGTACTAGGAGAATAGTGTCTTTGAAAGATTTTATGAAAAGTGTGGTGTCAATTTTCCCTTTTAAAAAACCTTTTTCAAGCAAGAAATTGCTTAGTCGTTCATACCAAGCTCTGGGGGCTTGTTTGAGGCCATATAACGCTTTCTTCAGCTTGAAAACATGGTCGAAAAATTTGTGATTTTTAAAACCAGGGGGTTGTTTTACATAAACTTTCTCCTTAATAAATCTATTCAAGAAAGCACTTTTAACATCCATTTGAAATAATTTGAAATTTTGAAAATTAGCAAATACGCAAAGCATCCGAATGGATTCTAATCTCGCAACAGGAGCATACGTCTCATCGTAGTCGATACCTTCCTCTTGGTTGTATCCTTGAGCTACTAGACGAGCTTTGTTGCGTGTAACTGAACCATCTTCATTTATTTTATTTCTAAAAACCCATTTGGTACCAATAATCGAGTGATTTGCCGGTCTAGGAACGAGTTCCCATACTTGGCTCCTCTCGAATTGGTTGAGTTCCTCTTGCATGGCAGAAATCCAAAATTTATCATTAAAAGCTTCTAAATTGTTTTTCGGCTTAATTTGTGAAATAAAGGCAGTACTAGCAATGGAGTCTCTTAATGATGATCTAGTAGTTACTCCGCGTGAAACCTCACCTATTACCAAATTTTTTGGATGTGACGGCTTGAAAGAGAATTTCTTTGGCAAGCCCTCCAGAGAATTTGTTTCGGTAGTGGTATTCATTGGAGTAGAAGTTGATGGTTCAACATCATCATCAATAGTAGTTGTTGCACTGTTATCTTCATCAAAAGTCACATTTGTAGACTCTTCCACAATTAATGAGCGTTTGTTAAATACTCTTTATCCCTTGCTCTTGGCAGCATAGCCAAGGAATATACCATCATCAGCTTTGGCATCAAATTTGCCTAAGTTGCCTTTGGTGTTAAGGATAAAACATCTACAACCAAAAACTCTAAAATAAGAAACATTTGGGGTTCTTCCAAACCAATGCTCATAGGGTGTTTTCTTCGTAATAGGACAAATAAGCACCCTATTCAAAATATGGCATGCTGTGCTGACAGCTTCAGCCCAAAAATATTTCGGAAGTGAAAACTTATTCAACATGACTCTAGCCATATCGCCAAGAGTCCTATTGTTTCGCTCCACAATACCATTTTGCTGAGGAGTTCTTGGACAAGAAAACTCATGATCAAAACCATTTGAATCACAAAACTTTTCAAAATCAGTATTTTTGAATTCGCCTCCATGATCACTTCGGATTCGAGTAATCATGTAGCCTTTTTCGTTTTGAACTTTCTTAACAAAAATCATAAAAAATCAAATAGCATCACTTTTATTTGCAAGAAAGAAAACTCAAGTAAATCTAGAAAAATCATCAATTATAACAAAAGCGTAGAGTTTTCCACCAATACTGGCTACTCTACTAGGGCCAAATAGATCCATATGAAGTAATTGCAAGGGTCTAGTAGTACTTACAGAGTTTATGGAATAAAATGAGGACTTGGTTGCCTTATTCAATTCACATTCAGCACATACAATGTCCTTTTTGAATGTGATGTCGGGCAAGCCTCTAACTAGCTTCTTAGTCGATAGCCTGGATATAGTATCCATATTAGCATGACCAAGACGCTGGTGCCACAGTAGTCTTTCATCCTTGTGAGCATATAGGCATGTACCTGTACTGTTAGTATCTCTTGATAGATAGAAAATGTAAATATTATCCTCTCTTATCCCTTCAAAAACGATGTCTCCCGTTGACCTATCATAAATAAAGCATTTATCTTGTCCAAAGTTAATATCATATCCATGGTCAGCAAGATGACTAATGCTGAGCATGTTATGCTTTAACTCGGTCACTAGGCAGACATCCTTTATTACGGGAGATGGAGGATGTCCAATAATACCATTACCTATAATATACCCTTTTAGGTTGTTGCCGAAGGATACATATCTCTCTCTCTTCATCGATAGTGATACGAAAAGATTTGCGTCTCCCGTCATATGCCGCGAGCATCCACTATCGAGAATCCACTCACTCTTAGTTGAGAAGGGAAGGTCCACCTACATCAAGAGTAGATGTGACCTTTGGTACCCAAGTTCTTGAGGGTCCTGAAAAGTTAGTTTTCGGAAACCATGCATATATATTTCTATCTACTAATCTTCCAACTCTACATTGTGGTGAGATGTGTCCATGTAATCTACAATAAGTACAAATAGCATTCCTATTTATGTTAGAAGCATGTTGATGATGTCTATATGTAGAGTGGTGTGGAGTAGCATGGTGATGATATTTATGTGTAGAGTGGTATGGAGTAGCATGGTGATGATGTCTATGTGGAGCATGATGATGACTATATGTGGCTGCAGGATGATGTTTATAACTATAAGCAGTATGATGGTGATTTTGTTTATGTGCAACATAATGATGATTGTATCTATGTGTAGCATGGTGATTATTTGTCATATTGGAGTGAAAATTATTTCTATGTGCATGTAGTTTGTATGCATTATAAAAGTGGGTGTACATGAAAGCATGATTGCGTGCTGTAGGAGGATGACGTGTTTGACTAGTATGAGTAGTATTGTGCTTTGTGTGTGTCTCATGTGATTGGGTTTGAGGTTGAGCAACCTGTTTTCCCATTCTAATCTCTAATTTCTTAGAGATAGCCTGCAGTTCATTCACCTTAGCATTCAAACCATGTATTTTAGTAATAGAAATCTTGTGTCTACTCTTTTCATCAGCAAGCTCCGTGTTTAGTACTGTGATTTCTTGTGTTTGTTTTTCAATACGTGCTTCGGCATCATGTAGGCTTAATTTAAGCTTAGACACCTCATTTGTGGCTTCCTTGGGTGGAGTGTCTCTAATATTATCAAGCAATAATGAGAGTCTTTGAATTTCGATTTCATGGCTTTTGATCTTTTCCTTGGCATGTTTATATTTACCAATGACTTTCTAGTGGTCATCAAGTAAATCGGTAAAAGCATCGCCAAGTTTGTAAAAAGTGAAATCATCACGAGTTTCGTTTGATACCTTGTCGGACGTTGCCATTAGGCACACGTTTGCAGTGTTTTGAGGAGAGTCCTTTTCTTCCTCGGAGTTACTAGCTTCGCTTTCATGCCAAATGCTTGTGTTGGCATATTTCTTTGAGGAGACCTTCTTGTATGGTTTCTCATAACAGTTTCTCATCTTTAAGTATGGACAGTCTTTTCGGACGTATCCAGTCTTCTTGCAACCGTAGCATGTTGGCTCTTCTTCGTCATCTTCTTGTGGTTCCTTCTTTCTTCGGTTAAAGCGAAGGAATTTCTTGATGTTGCGGACAAGGAGAGCTTGGTCATCACCTTTCTAGTTGTCGTCATCCGTCTCTACGGGGTCAGCCCTTCGTCGGTGAGATTTGAGGGCGATCTCCTTAGCCTTTGGAGCAGGCTCTTTGAAGTCTTTGAGGTCAAGCTCATGAGTCATCAGCTTTCCCATCAAAGTCTCCATGGTCATAGTTGTGAGATCATTTCCTTCCATGATGGCTGTCACCTTAGGGTTCCAAATCTTTGGTAGCCCCCTAAGTAGCTTGCGAATCTTCTCGTGATTTGTATATTGTTTGCCGAGCGAAGATAGAGGATTGATGATGTCAAGGAATCTTGTGAACATTTGCGTGATCGTCTCAATTGGCTTCATCTTGAAAGCCTCATATTCTTGAGTGAGACGACTTATCTTTGATTCCTTGACTTGGGTGGTTCCTTCATGCGTCACTTCTAGAAGTCTCCATACTTCGTGAGAGGTGGTGCATGTTGAGACCCTGTTAAACTCATTCCTGTCTATAGTATAAAATAAGTCATTAATAGCTCTCGCGTCTAGACATGCATGTTTCTTCTCCTCGTCAGAATATTTGTCATGTGGTTTTTCAACGAGATCACCATTGACAACTATCCTGGCGGGCTTTTTGTAACCATCGGTGACGATGGTCCACAGGTCGAAGTCTAGCGACTTAAGATAAAAGCTCATCCTTGTTTTCCAATAGGTGTAGTTAGTTCCATCAAATAGGGGAGGCCTATGAGTGGACTGCCCTTCACCGTGATTGGAAATCATGGATTGTGTGGTTGCCATGGATCAGCTCTAGGATGTTAGTCTTTGTTGAGAGAACCTTGCTCTGATACCAATTGAAGAACAGATGGCAACTCTAGAGGGGGGTGAATAGAGTTTATAACAATAATAGCCAATTAAAAAATTAAACTCTTTCACACGCTGAAAGTAATCAGAGTAAATACGGAAATAAATAAGGAGCAAGAAAGTATACGCAAACACAGCCGATTTTTAACCTGGTTTTCCTCGTGGAGGACTAGTCCAGGCCTGAGAACTCTAGCTCAGGATTAAATCCACTATTTGTGAAATAGTAGTTATACCCCGTGCCTTTTCTTCAGAAGAGCACGTCAACTTCTTACAAAGATCGCAGTGGCGATGCTTGGAATTTTCCAAGCAACTTCTTGAACTCTTGCACAAACTCCTAACTGAAAAGTACTGAGCACTTGAGGCTTAGGGAGCTTGTGGCTAGTAGATGAAGAAGGGTATGGCTTGGATAGGGCTTTAGAGAGAAGAGAAGAGAAGATTGGATGATTGAAAATGAGAGAATTCATGGCCTATTTATAGGATACCAGGTAGGCAGAATTCGGCCAGAATTCTGGTTAGAATATTCAAAAATTTGGCCGTTGGACAACTTGCAACCAGCCAACCCTAAAAAATTAGGATCCTGATTTTTACGAGGCAGAGTTCGGCCTGAACTCTGTATGGAGGCAGAGTTTGGCCCGAACTCTGTCTCCAGAGCACATAATGGGTCCAAGTTGTAAATGGGCTAATTTGGATATTTGTGGAGCTTTTGATTTAGGGTATGGGTATATGTTAAGTCTCAGATGCTCAGCACAGCTCAGTTTACATAAGTCTAGACTCAATAAAATTGTAAAATATAGACTCAAAAATATGTTATATTGCAGGTACGAGCTGTCGTCTGGCTTGTACTGACTTTAGTCTTCATGTGTCGTATTGAATTATCACAAGTATCATATAGTCAATTCTATCAATATTTGGTTGACTGTGATTTTGTGTCAACATAGACAACGACACCCTGCCAGCCTTGGCCCGGAGGCCGTGGACAACGCCATCCAGCCGCCCCCTTGGGAGTGGGGGCTCGAACCCGCGCCCTCACCCCCGAGTTTCACCGGTCTTACCGTTGCGCCACCATGCCACTGGCATATATATATATATATATAAGTTTTTAAAACCTGCACACAGAACCGACCCCTTTACCAAACAGCGCAACCACTCCTCGCTTCTTTTGGAAACCTATTTCTGCAATCCCTCGACCATTCGACAGAGCCCAACCACCCCTTACGACCCAGCGACCCCGGCTCCCCCATCCGACTACCGCCGGCCGACCAATGACCGTCGGCTCCGCCGTCAAACCTACCCCCAATCGCATTAACTCGCAACAAGGTACCCATTTTCTCGATCAATTTTCTTCGCGTATACTTGTCCATTTTACAAAGCGTAAAACATTATGGAGATCCTACATGACCCTCTAGGACCCCCTTCAAATAGAATGAATTAAGATGTCCTGAATTGATCGCAAAATCGATCCAAAGTTGACGAAAAATCAGACTTCAAAACTGTCAGAAAACAGTCCTACTACCAAACTTTGAACAATGTTTTCTTCCTAATCACGCACGATTTTTAAATTCTGTTTGAAGGCATTTGTTGACAACATAAGGGCATCATTACTCAATCTTTACATTTAATAGTAGTCGAATATATTCTGTTTGAAGTTATTTCCAAAATACTAAAAAAATCATGTTTCAAAAACTAAAATTTTGTAAAACTTCCCGATACAGCGTGCGCCCTGACAAACCGGGCAATGTGGTTGCAATTCATGAGCATCAAAAGACGTGTATGGATGTTGTCAACGTGTGAGATTCGACGAAACTCGATTTCGTTGTGCATGCACGACAAAATTGAACCGTGTCCATCGAAAGTCCCCCGTATCGGCATTTTGCAAACTTCATGCCCAATTTCAAACTTTTCATCGGACTGAGAAAAAACTTGCACCATTGAATTCAAACATTTTTCTGGTCCGGTGAGCCAAATTTGGTCTGATTCTGAGAAGGTTGACTGGAACGCTATTTTGGCGGGCCTGCGACCCGATCCAATAGACAAATTTGTGCACGGCTCACCGGAATCCAACTTTGGATATACGGTTGAGTTTGTATCGTCAAACCAAACCTGTAGAAATATAATTTGATAACAATACAGATGTTTGTTCTGGCACGCTTTTCGGTACAATGTGGTTCCAACGGCGGACACCAAATTGACCCAAAATTACGATTTTGCTCCTTGTCCAGAATGGGACTTATGGGTAGACGATCTTAGATATTTCTTTTATGATAAAAATATTTGTGGTATTTATTTAGCATCCGGAGACGTTTCCAAGAGTTAACATTCACAACCTTATTTTTTGACGATCTGAGCCACTGGACGTTGTCGATTCTTCACATCACTCCAGGAAAGATACCTTGCCATTATTACTAATCTTTATGATTATTTATTTCTATTATTTCAGTATTTATATCATGTCTAGCATACTGTGCATCCAAGTCAAACTTGGGTGTGAGCGACTGTTTTAGTCGTTTTTACTGTTTTATTTATTTTGTATTGACTTAGAATAGTTGACTTCCCCATTGATGTGAGATATTGATATATCTCTAAGGCTATAACACTTGTATATCATGAATTGTGAGTATCATGTAGGACACAGACTTGCGAATTCAGTTGGCCTCCGATACATATGGGACATACGATGGATATGAATAACTGCTAATTGAAGTATGCATGATTAGGGGACTTAGCAGTTATTCGAGGTACATATGTGTTATGGAGATGACACAGATAGGCAAGGGGGTGGGGAGGATAGTTCCTTAGCGTATGGGCCACGTTGCACTTTTCCTTTGTAACCCGAAACCTCCGTTAGGGATACGGGTGTGATGACCCTCTCAGGTTTGCCACTGTCGTTCTGTGGAACATTGTACTAAGGCCCTGATTTCTAAGAAAAAATTATGCCAGATCCCATTTATAGCCAGAGTGCCCATGCGTCGAAGGTTTGTACTTAATTGTATAGTCACAATAGAATGGTTAGGCACCCTTTTGCTTGCAGCTTTATTTTATTTTACAGTTTATATGGCATATTATTTTTTGTATGTTGTTGTGTCCCTCTGAGGACCTGGTGATCTCTCCAGGTATAGATGAGCAGGATTATCCACAAGAGTATGGATCAGCTTTGGATATGGCTTTTTGTTGACGAGAAGATGTACCCTATTGATCATTCCTGGTCATGCCTTAGTGTTGGAGAAATTTTACTTTTTATTTTTCTTATTTTTTGAAGACATATTCCATACTAGCACAGACTTACATTATAGTTGTTTGATAGTGGATTTGTCTCCACCCGGCTATCTTCACATTTATCTATTTATCTTTATTATTGGATTTTATTTACATATTTAATGTGGATGAGATAGACTTGCCTGAGACTATTATTATTATATTAACATTACAGCTTATGTATGTATTCAGAATGTTTCATATATTAGATTATATTCCGTATACATACAACTGGCATGAAATGTTCCTATTCCTAATATAAATGGGACTGGGGCGTTACACTTTGTTCGGTGCATACTTGTACCAAATTGTTGAAGGTAGAGGAATCGGAGAATGACCTATCAACCTTGGCATGACAAAGTCATTCCCGATATGACCTATAGTACATAGGTTAGATTTTCTGTGCTCAGCCGGAGGAGCGCACATCAGAAATAATATATTGTTAATACCCGACGAAATAACTACAATAGGTATCATGTACCTGCTAGCAAATAAATATGCGACAGACGGGATGGACATGTAGTGGTCTTCACCTATAATACTGTCAGTACAAGGAATACTTGTCAACAAGCTTCTAACGGTTTCTTCTCTTAGCATGCGGGAGTAAAATGAAAGACGAGTCTCTAACTCCTCTTACAGCACTTGTCTCACCTGTCTTCATCCATCTTTGTCGGAATAACCAATATGTCTTACAAGCACATAAAATCCACAATGCCATCCGCCAAGACATCAATAATAGACCAAATATAACTACAAATCTAAGGTTGAAAACTGTCAATATACAAACCCAGTGTATGTCTATCCACGGTACCTTCGCTTGACATGTCTGTTTTCTGCTTTTTTTTTCCTTCGAATGACAAGCTTGCTCTTCCATGCTGTACCAAAATAACCAATTGTCAATATACAAACCCAGTATATGTCTATCCACGGTATCTTCACTTGGCATGTCTATCCACGGAACCTTCGAATGCCAAGTGTAAGCGCACTTCCAAAATTTATTATTATTATTTTATTTATTTGATTATGATTAACTTTATGGTCATTAGGAGTCGTACCTAAGCTCATAAGAGATGATCTTATTATTATCATTTGGCCCTTAGTAAGCATTGTTTAGCTATTTTATAGCTTACTATATTTTTTTAGGTATTTTTGATATTTATTTTATTAAGTTTATGTATTTTTAAAGGCTTTCGAGAATTAATATATGGTCATTAGAGGCTATATTGTGGCCAAGTATTTTATTTAGGTTCTAACGTATTAGAAATATTTCATAGAAGTTTATAGATTTTTTTTGGAATTTTTAAACATTTATTTGGAGTGTTTTGGAGCTAAAATGATTTTTAAATCAATTACTGAATATAATAACCCAGTCAAACGCCAAGTCAACGCAGTCGAGCCCACTCGTCAGCTACTCATGGTAGCGCGAGTGGCACAGCTGTCAGCCACCTGTGCGCTGACTGGTTGGCTTCCTAATTTGGAAGCTGGCTTGCCAGCTCAGCGAGCCAAGCCGGGTGGAAATCCCACCGTCCGCTTCTAGAGCGGGGACGAGGGGATTTTGCCATGTGTCCCATAGCTGGGCGCTCAACCGACTCAACTGAGCCGGCTCTCCCTATATATATATATATATATATATATATATATAATATATATATATATATATATATATATATATATATATATATAAAATATATATATATATATATATATATATATATATATATATATATATATATGTGATATATATGATATATTTCATTTAATCCAGAAAACCCTAAAAATGCTTTAGCCGATTTAAGGAGTTTGATCTCTTGGGGAATCCCGACTTCCCGAAGCGATTGCGGACAGCCCTGACTCGGATTCGTGCACCATTTTTTTGTTGGATTCATATCAAGGTAAGCTTTTAGCATATATATTTTATTTATGAATATTTTACTTCTGAAATTTTGGGGAATTACTTTAGTGTTGCTTGTCAAAAGTCGATACGTCACACAATTTTTGAGATCCCGAGAGATCTCGAACTCCAATTCGAGATCCGTTTGAAGTTTTGGAAAGCTAACACGACGATCTTTGACATATATTTTTTCTAGAATTTTGAGGTTTGTTTTCTATTTTATTTATTAAGTTAAACTCAGATTTGATCGGTAAATCACTGTTTTGGTTATGGTTAGCCGTAACGGTGATATCTTTTGACCAAAGCGTGATTTTGTGGCACGGTCAATTTTGGTGCACTCGTGGTACTGAAATCTACCTAGTTGCACTTTCCAAATCTTGATTTCATGATATTTGACTAGATAGTCAGTGGTACACATTAATTTCCGTGCCATGATTTCCAAAATTAAAAACATGATTTTTTTGTAGCCAATTTCCTTGTTTAGATCATATTCAGATTATTATTAGGTTATATCAGTTTTTTATGTGAATTATTCCATAATTAATTAATATTAGATAAGGAAACCCATTAGCTACTTTTTCAGGATTTTAGAATTAGAATCTTAGAATTGACTTGTGGTTTTCGTGCACGGTTCATGGTACGATGTGTGATACGGGTTGATAGCTTCTAGATCGGCATTCCTCTCATCCTCTACTTGTGGCTATGGTTTGTTCAAGGATTCAGGCAAGTACAGTATTGTATTTTATTTTGGTACATTATAATGCTTTCTTTATCGTTTTCCTTGTTTGATATTTCGTTGAGACACGATAGTAACACGGTAGGCTTATTGTATCATTGACTATTATTGAATGTTTAGTGAGTCAAAAGAGAAAATACTCGTTAAGTACGTAAACAAACCCAAATACCATTATCGAATGATAGCTAAGTCATATATCTCACGTATGAGTTAGCCGTACCAATTACCGAATGATAGCCATCTATGATGTGCCGTATTAGCCCAGCCATTCATGTATTAAAAGGTATTTCACACACACAGTCGTTTTCATTGTTCATGATCTTAATTCAGTTCTTATTTTCATGTTCCTTTTCCATCAATTACTCGTTCATGATTATTGCTTTATATGTCTAGTTCATATCTTGTTCTAGCTTATATTGTGCTAACAATATTAAATATAATATGATTGTACTTTTCTCCTTTTATGACTGGATTGTTGATATAGGTGATGATGATGTGCTTCCTACTTTTGTGCTATGGATCATACGGGAGGAGACATAGATCTTGAAGGCCAAACCTAGAGACTAGTTAGATAGTTAGATTTGTTGTATTAGATTTTGTGAGACATTGTATTTGGTTAAATATGAATACTGTAAATTTTATAATTTATTTAGAAATATGAATGAGCAATAAAGTTATATTTTATGTGATTTTGAGCATTGTGGCTAGACAGCGTACTACCGCCGATACTGCGATGTAGGCTGGGCTTGGACACGCATTCGTATCCCAAAAAGTGAGTGCGGACCGTGACACCAAGTGCAATCGTAGTGTATGCGCTTGAGAAAACACGACGCGTATAGCATTAATTAGGACATATTCTCTATCGGTAACAAAAACAGATGACTCTCCATGACCGGTGTAAAGTGTTTTCAAGTTTCTCATTCTTCATGAAACAAAAAACAAATGAAAATGTTTTCCACGTAAAGGTGAAGCCAACAACATGAAAGAGAGGCATCTTCAGCTTATTGGTCTTGTATGTGAAATCAAGAACTAATATGTCGACGAAGGACCTAGCCAAATGTGTGCAATCGGGATGAGCCTAAAATAGTTAAATGACTTCATTACTCTGGGGATGTCTTCTATGGTACTCAACATAAGGATTATCGTCAACCCACTTCAACACTTATAGCATCGCCATTCTTGATCTCGTCTGAATGTCGTTCGATTACTCACCGACTGATCTTCGGATGTTCACTACAGAAAATAAAAGAAGACAAGGTCAGATGTGTTTCAGTAAAATCTATGTCTACGAGCCTTATGCGTGTATAACAGTATTTGAAGGAAATCTCACAAGTCACGCAGACTTCAGACATATATTCTATCAAGACACGCTGAATGATTTATTCACGCAGGTGATTAATTCACGCAAAGTCCAGACAGATTAGAATGAAAGTCACGCATCATTGCCAGAATCACATTTAAGTAAAAATGACAAAAAATAAATTTCCCAGAAATACAATAAATAAAGTGAATTTATTTATGGAAAACAAATTGGCGACTCTGCTGGGGTTGATCAGAACAAAGCCTAAAAGTCACGCTGAGTTGATCAGAACAAAGCCTAAAAGTCACGCTGAGTTGATCAGAACAAAGCCTAAAAGTCACGCTGAGTTGATCAGGACAAATTCTAAAAGTCACGCTGAGTTGATCAAGACAATGTTTAAAAGTTACGCTGAGAGACAGCTCATCATTTGTCAGAATGTCATTATGACTGACAGCACGACAGTCAAAGAAGGTCTCCTCGTATGCCACGAATGCACGGAACTCGAGAGATCACAGCCGACTATTGCGTGACTTTCGAAATCTTCTTCAACAAGACTCAGCCTTCATCATGTTGGCGTACCAAAAGAGTTAATTGTCATTTAATGCGACTGACAAAAGGCAATCAATGTCAGAGATTTTGTGTCAGTCGAGGCACGTCGAATCAAGACAGCTGGCCGTCCTTCCTCAAGTTTGCGTGTATTTTGAAGCTTTATGCCCCAAGTCTGCGTGGATTCTGAAGCTTTTTGCCCCAAGTCTGCGTGGATTCTGAAGCTTTCTGCCCCAAGTCTGCGTGGATTTTAAAGCTTTTTGACCCAAGTCTGCGTAGATTTCGTCCTCAACAAGTCTATTGGAGTACGTGGCAGCCATACCACCAATCTCTCGCCTGCGTGTCCTGTAACTTGCACATAACTCATGCACGATTGCCATGTGTCCAACAGTTACAGGCCACGTCCTGTAACTGCTCATAACCTTGCGTATGTTAAATCCTACATGATTTTGAACTATGCACAGGTTGTGAAGACAGTTATCTTTTCAGTTATTTTTGACTCTATAAATAGAGTTCTTTTCTCATTCATTGTACAGATACATAGATATCTAAATTGCTGTTGAAATTTGGAGAGCTTTTCTTCTTCATATCGTCCAAGGGATAAAGCAATTGTCTTCTAGATCGGATTCCTACAGTTCTAATTTTCCCAGAAACACAATAAATAAAGTGAATTTATTTATGGAAAACAAATTGGCGACTCTGCTGGGGAAAACCATCTCCTCTTCTGAGATGGCAACAACTCAATACGACACTTCGTCAGTCGGCTCGACGAAGAAGGTGATATCGATCCAATTTGATCAACTCGCCTACGAAGAAATGCAGCGGGCTAAGGGTGGCAAGCCCACTTCAGCCTCCATCACCACAGCCAAGTCGAAGGGATGATCTATCTACGTCCCTAAGAATCTGTTGGCAACTAATGGTAAAGTTTCTGCCACAGTGTCTACTCCTAATACTGGCAAGAACTCTACTGCAAACACGCACGCTCTTGTGTGCTCGAAGACGACAGCAGTTAAAAGTCACGCTGACAGCACTAGCTCTTTAGCCAAGCCTGTTCCAGCGTGCAATCTCAAAGTCAAAAGTCATGCTGACAGCACTGGCTCCTTAGCCAAGCCTGTTCCAGCATGCAATCTCAAAGTCAAAAGTCACGCTGACAGTACTGGCTCCTTAGCCAAATCTGTTCCAGCGTGCAATCTCAAAGTCAAAAGTCACGCTGACAGCACTGGTTCCTTAGCCAAATCTGTTCCAGCGTGTATTTCTAAATTCAAAAGTCACGCTAACAGCACTGGTTCTTTAACCAAGCCTGTTTCAGTGTGTATTCCATATACATCATCTAAGAAGAATAGCTCTTTAGCTATCTCTTCTTCTTTGCCAACTTCTACTAGAACTGGGGGTGGTCTTGCTAAAACTCCTTCACAAATGGCACACAAAGTCCCTTCGAAAAGAAATAACTCTTTAGTTGTTTCTTCTGCTCCTGTAGTGTTTACTTCAGGAACAGCTTTGATTGACAATTTTGTTAGTCAAAAAAAAAGGAGATGGTCTTTTGACTACTCTTCCTTCTGGACATTCTATGTCTCAAAACTTGAATAAGTCTAAGAAGAAACATTTCTTAATGTCTTCTTCTACGACTTCTTCGAATTGGGCACAGAATTTGTCTATAAAAGAGGGTCTGTTACCAACTCCTAATCAAGGGGATGGTTCAACTCTTCCTTCTCTGCAAATATCTAAATTAATGGAAGAAAACTCCAAGTTTCAAAAACCAATGTGTTACCTCCAACTGATCTAAGAGCAAAACTTAATCAAATCCGTTTAGGAAGCACTTCTGGTGTCAAACAACCATACCAAACGGGAACAAAAGTAAGAGATCCTGACGCAGAGTATGCTAGAAATTATGTGGCTCATATTAATCACTCTCTATATAATCAAGAGCCATCAAGACCCAAGAACCGGAAATATATTCCTAAAAATACACAAAGAATGTTCTCTGATGTACCTCAATCTTTATAGACAGATTTACGAGAACATCTTCAACAGAAGAGAAGGAATAATTCTGTGTCAATGGATCATGACCATACTGAATGTGACTTCCAGCCAAAAGTCATAATTTAATGCAGATGTCAATCAATGGATCATGACCATGCTGATCATGAATGCGACTTCCAGCCAAGAGTCATGATGTAATGTAGATGTCAAACTAAACGATAATCTGTCTTTACCCAAATTCAGTGTGAACCTATGCCTGTTGAAGATGAACCTCTGTTTGCTTCTGTTAACATGACCTCTCGGGATACTGGGGGTAGAACTGATAGTCCAGATGGAGTATACAGAGGCACCAGAGCAAGAGTCCTGGCTTCTAGTCAAAGAACTTCTGTTTTTGAAGATGATTCTGAATTTCTTAGAGAATCTAACTTCCCACCTCTGCCTACTGGGGGTAGTTCTCCTACAAATAACTTTGATACACAAAGCAATGATTCAGAACATACAACATCCACCAGTTCATCAATAATCCCACGTACAGTCACGACTTATATGGTCGATGGGAATACTGATGAACCTTCTTCTTCCTTCACTCCTCAAGAGCAAAGAATTGCTTCTTTGGAACAACAAATGATGTCTATGGCTGATACTATGAAGTCGATGTATGAACTCATGGCAACCCAGCTACAAAATCGACAGACTGTACCAGATGCCATACCAATTGACACTGGTGTAAGTCCAGTACATGTTCCTCCAGCAGTACAATCTAATACTCCTGGGCAAGCTCAACCAGTTCCTAGTCACTCCGGAGCTGGGGGTAGTGCTTATAATGTTGTTCCTCCTCCCAACTTTTCTCTACAAGCTACAACTCCACAATCCTTCGGAGTTGTTACTGAAGAATTGAGGAATCTCCGAACTCAATTTGAGGCATTCAAACAGAAGGATGGTTTACAAAGGTTAGGCATCAAGTAACCTTATCCAATAGAATGGAAGCAAGTATCGTATCCTCCTAAATACAAGCATCCTACTATCTCATTCTATGATGGAACCACTTCTTCGAGTCAGTTTATTAATTACTTTGAAGTAATGACTGACTAGCTGCAACCAAGTGACGCCCTCCTTACTCGGGTGTTTGTCCGATGTCTCAAAGGAACGGCTTATGAATGGTATAGAAGTCTCCCGGATGGATGTATTACCTCATTTGCCGGTTTTAAACAAATATTTCTTGAATGGTTCTATGAAGGGCTCAATGACATGACTATGTCTGCTCTTATAAGAATCAAACAGAAAAATAATAAAACTATAGAGGAATTCATTGAACGGTTTCGAAGAGAAGCTCTGAAGATGCCTCTTGGAACTCCTGATGCTGTCACCATCGACACATGCAAATCAAATCTGTTGCCAATCATCAGCATGTGGATAGGATCTACTCAATTTCAAGATTGGCCTTCCTTCATAGTTAGTGCCAAGGCCGCAGAAATTAGTGCTGAAACCTTCAAAGGTTTAGGAGTGCAGATGACTCCCAAAGAAATCGGTCAAAGTACTAACAATAATGCTAAATCCAATACTCGCAAGGGAAAAGAAACCCTTGAAGTTAATCTTCAGAGTAAAGATGCATCAACTGTTCAAACTCCTCCTGCCTCTACGACCCAACAACCAAGAGCACCTCGTCCCAAAGAAGAATACTCTTTTGATGACGATGATGTCCTTGGTATCTTTGAATGTTTGCTGAAAGGTAATAAAATACAATTACCTGAAATCAAGAAACCTGATGAAGCTGGTAAGACGGATCATCCTAAATACTGTCCATACCACAGAATGTTGGGTCACACAATTCGTACATGTTATGTACTGAAAGGAAAGATCTAGGAAATGATTAAATCTGGAGCTATCTCTCTTACTCCGAAAGATAAGACCGTCACCTCCAACGTCGTCTCTATGCAATTCGGAGATTTCCCTCCTCAACTCCTTGAAAGCGGGATCGTTCCTATTCCCAAGGCAACTCTTGAAATAGTAAATATTCCTCCTCCAAAGTCTGAAGGATTAGTACCAATCACTATGAAAACAGGAGAAATCATATGGATTCATCCTGATCTGGTGGCAGATTTTGAATCTCCTCCTCTTCAAAAGACTACTTCCCGAAAATCTAAGAAGGCTGGAAAAACTAAGTCATGTCATATGACTTCTTTCGGATCTACTCCCGACACAGAATCAAAAGATAAATCAGAAGCACTTGCTGGTGCTACTAGAACAGGGAAACCTTATCTAAAGGATTATTCCAAGAGTCCTGAGGATACTCCTGATATCCCTCTTGCTGACAAAGATGCTCCTAATGTTCCTCTTGAAGAAGAATCATCCAATGCACCTGTTCCTTCAACTGCACCGGTTGAACCTACTCCTTCCAAGCCCTCAGCTCTTGAGAAAGGCAAACAACAGGCTCGATTTGATAAGCCAATCAAGAAGTCCCCTCCTCTTGGGCTTTAGAAACCTTATAACTTCGACATTCTAGCTCAACTTGCTAATACTCCAGCTAGAATGTCTCTCTTTGAACTTCTACGTCTTTCTAAAGAGACTCGGGAGACGTTAAGTGAGGTACTTCTTCAGGCTGACTCTTGACTTGCACAATTAAAGAAGCCAGATGAAGAACCTGCCACTTGCTTACATTGCAACAGTGTATTGGAGATTATCCTAAATATCACCTTTACACAAGACGACATGCTACTGGAGGATAATCGACATGATCGGCCTCTCTACTACACTGGTTATATCGATACAATGAAGATAGATCGTATCCTCATTGATCCAGGGTCTGCTATAAGTATAATGCCAAAGAGTCTGCTGGATGAACTAAAAATCCCTCTTCACAAGCTTTCCAAGACGGTTACTACTATCCTGGGATTCAATCAAAGTCGAAGCAAACCTTTGGGAAAGATTCATCTGAAACTTCAGATAGGCAATTTCAGATCCAAAGTCACTTTCTATGAGATCGAGATCGTGGGATCTTATAATCTTCTTCTGGGGAGGCCCTTTCTTCATAAAAATAATGTGGTGCCTTCTACTCTTCATCAGTGTTTTAAATACATTGACAGCAATGGAAGAGTACAAAAGGAAGTTGCTGATATAAATCCTTTCTATGGGGTTAAAGCTTATTTCAATGATTCTCGGATGTACAAAGAAGAGTATACAAGGGTGATACAAGCTATGGAGAAAGAGGATCCGCAAAGTGAGACCTTGATAATTTCTGTTAAAGGTCGAACTACTCAACAACAATCTCCTAAACCCTCTGGAGAAGGTTCTTTCATTATTCCAGTGAGCGGACGGATCTCTCCATTATCCCAGTCGTCTACTCAAGATACACTGATCATTCCTGTCAGTGGACGTACTATAGTTCCTGTATCTCCACATATAAAATAGGATACTCTGGTAATCCCTGTTGGAGGGCGGACTACTCTTCCATCTCAGGCTTCAAGGGAGCTCACCTCTTCTGAGCCATTTGTTATCGATCTTAATCGAAACAAAACTTCCTCTCGTTCTTCTTCTCCCCCTTTAGTCATTGATTTGGCTAAGATTTCTAAGGCTCAGCCTTCTCCCAATGTAAATACTACTACTTTTAAATTTAATGAAAAGTCTCCATCTTTGCAGTATATTGATGTGTGTAATCATGTTCATAGTTATTTGCATTTGTTAGATGACTTGAGAACAATAACCATAGGAGTTGTACAGACTTTTCATACAGACGTATCCCTAGAATCAGTACAAACTTCATACTTTCTGGTTCCTAGTAGAAAACCAGGAGACATTCCTATATTCTTCTATAAAGGGCCCCAGAATCCTTCCGATTTAGAAGATGATGACAAAAACGATGATACTGGAAGATTACAACTACGTCGATATAGTCAGCAATCTAAAGACATCATTAAAAATATAGGCTATGACTTCAGAACTGGCCTCAATAATGGAAAAGGAAGAAAAATACCTGTTCGGATTCCTCCTCTGAAATATGGAAGGACAAAATACGGATTAGGTTATATTGCTCCTACTCCCTTTATCAATACTGTCCATGAAGATCCCGAATCTGACGAAGATAAGAGATCTGATTCTTCTAGTACCACCTCTTGGGATTCTGATACAAGTATTGGTGACTTTCACTACAACATTCTGTCCTCCAACATGGTCTCCATTGACAGTTCTGAAGAAAATGATGAAAACGAAGACGAGTTTGAAATCTCACCTGAATCAGAACAATGGGCCCAAAGATTAGATAATCAATGGGAGTTCCGATTCGAGCAAAAAGAACCTCCGACTGAAGACAAACTTGTTCAAATAGATGTTGGTGAAGAGGGATCCCCCAAACCAATATTCATTAGTGAAAGTCTTTCAGAAACTGATAAGCAAGACATGATCAAACTTATTCGTGAATACATTGATGTCTTCGCTTGGAGCTATGAAGATATGCCAGGACTTGATCTACAGATTACAACTCACAAACTCAATATCATGCCGAATGCAAAGCCGGTCAAGCAACAACAGCGACGATTTCGTCCAGACATCATGGATGCAATTGAAGCTGAAGTCAATAAACTCATGGCCTCTGGGTTTATTAGAGAGAAACAACATCCCGATTGGATGGCTAATATAGTTCCTGTCCTTAAAAAGACTGGCAAGATCAGAGTATGCATAGACTTCCGCGATCTCGATACGGCATGTCCTAAAGACGAATTCCCTCTACCAATTACTGATGTTATGATCGATAATACCTGTGGGTTTGAATGGATGTTATTCATGGACGGGTATTCTGGGTACAGTCAGATCAAAATGTTTCCAGATGATAAGAAACACACTTCTTTCAGAACGTCGATTGGTACATACTGTTATACAGTGATGCCATTCGGTCTCAAGAATGCAGGAGCAACTTATCAACGAGCCATGAGCACTATATTCCGTGAACATTTACGAAAAATAGTCGAATGCTACGTTGATGATATTACAGTCAAAAGTCGACAAAAAGAGGATCACATCCAAGATTTGAAGACTATTTTTGATCTAATGCATAAGCATCAATTAAAGATGGACCCTACTAAGTCCTTCTTAGGCGTCTCTAGTGGCAAATTTCTCGGCTTCGTCATTACCTCGAAAGGTATACACGTGGATCCCGAGAAGATCAAAGCCATCCAAGAGATGCGTCCTCCACGCACCTTAAAAGAGCTACGAGGATTTCAAGAAAGGATCGCTTATATCAGGAGATTCATCTCTAATCTTTCAGGACGCTGCAGACCATTCAATAAACTTATGAAGAAAGGTGTTTCTTTTGTCTGGAATGATGAATATCAGAAAGCATTCGATGATATAAAACAATATTTGATGAGCCCTCCAGTATTGGTACCTCCTGTCTCAGGAATACCGTTCCTCCTATATACCCGAGCGATGAGTCATTCATTGGGTGCATTGCTCGCTCAAAAGAATAAAAATGGTCATGAACAAGCCCTTTACTATCTCAGTCGTACTATGACCGGAGCTGAACCTCGATATTCATCGGTCGAAAAGGAATATCTAGCCCTGATGTTCGCTGTCCAAAAGACACAACATTATATCATTGGCCAGACTATTCATGTCATTTCCAGGATCAATCCTATACGAGTCATGATGAAGAAACCAAGTGTTTTAAATTCTCGATTGGCTAATTGGGGAATCTTACTTGCTCAATATGATATGCATTATATCCCTCAAAAATCAGTCAAAGGATAAGCTTTAGCTGATTTTCTGGCTGCTCATTCAATTCCAGAGAATTCAAAACTCTACGATGAAATTCCAGATGAAGTCCTAGACTCAAATCAAATTGATGAAGAAGATTCTACTTGGCGTCTATTCTTTGACGGAGCTTCAAGAATAGGTCCTAATGGTGACATTGTTGCTGGAGTTGGAATTGTTCTTGTATCGCCAGAAGGTCTAGCTATCCAAAGAGCTTATTCTCTCGATCAGCCATGTTCAAACAACGTTGCTGAGTACAATGCACTGCTTATCGGTCTTCAACTCGCTAAACATCTGAATATTCAACATTTGGAGGTGTATGGAGACTCTAAACTCATTGTCAATCAGATAAGGGGCACTTATGAAGTTCGCCATCATGATCTGGTTCCTTATCATAGATCGGCTATATCTATGGCTTCTTCATTTGAAGAATTCTTTATTGAGCATGTTAGGCGAGCATGTAACACAGAAGCTGATGCTTTTGCTAATCTCGCGGCGGTGTTAGCTATTCCAATTAGACGTCAACAAATGATTGTTGTTTGCAATCGAGAATTATTTTATCTCGAAAACAATCTAACTCTAGGACTTCCAGTTGACATTGAAGAATCAACATCTCATGATGTCAATACAACAAGAGGATTTGGATTAAGTTGTAAATCATTATCATCTTCATCTGATTCTAGTATGGAATTCACCTTCAGTAATTCAGCTGAGAATCAGAATACGGATAAAGATTGGAGACTTCCTTTCTTAGATTTCGTATTGTATGATATTCTTCCAGATAATCCGGGTGAGGCAGCATCTATCAGACGACGATCACTCAGATTCTATTACAATCATACTACAAAAACCTTATAACGTCGAGCTTATGATGGTTTACTTCTTCGATGTAATGCCTGTGATGAGGCTCAACAAATTATTCGTGAAGCACATGATGGAATTTGTGGAGCACATCAGCCAGGACCAAAACATCAAGATCGTATTCGACGTATAGGTTATTATTGGCCCACTATGGTATCAGATGCCATTGAATATGCAAGGAAGTGTAAAGCTTGTCAAATCCATGCAGATTTTATTCATCAACCTTCAAAATTTCTACATCCAACGGCAGCATCATGGCCCTTCGAAGCTTGGGGCATGGACATTATTGGTCCGATCAATCCGCCGTCATCAAAAGGTCATCGATTTATTCTCGCAATAACCGATTATTTCTCCAAATGGGCCGAAGCTATTCCTTTATCTGAAGTCAAAACTTCCAATGTCATCAACTTTATCAAACACCATGTCATCTACAGATTTGGTGTTCCTCGACATATTATTCATGATAATGGACCACAGTTCGTCAGCCAGAAATTTACTCGATTCTGCGACGATCATCGAATCAACAATATGGCTTCTACCGTATATAATCCGGCAGCTAACGGATTAGCAGAAGCTTTCAAAAAAACCATCATCAAACTCTTAAAGAAGTTTGTCTCTACAAACAAACGTAATTGGAGTGAAAAACTCGGTGAATGTTTGTGGGCTTACCGTACTACAGTTCGTAATGCTACTAAATGTACACCTTTCTCTCTGGTGTATGGATGCGAAGCTGTTCTTCCATTAGAGATTCAAATTCCTTCTTTAAGGATAGCAATCGCTAGTGAACTTACCACCGAGAATAATGATCGTCTTCGACTTCAGGAATTAGAAGCTCTGGATGAAAAGCGATTATCTGCTCAACAGAATATCGAATTTTATCAAGCTAGAATCTCAAGAGCTTTTAACAAGAAAGTCAGAGTTCGAGCCTATCAAAAAGGAGAACTTGTTCTTGCAGTCAGACGTCCTATGACTATGACTCATATGAGCAAAGGCAAGTTCGATGCAAAGTGGGAAGGTCCCTATGTTGTGAGCCGAGTCTTCTCAAATGGAGCTTATCAACTCTCAGAACTGGATGGTCGAAAGGTTATGATGCCTATTAATGGCAAATTCCTTAAAAAGTATTATGTATAAATATAAATACCTGTAAATCATCAGACAAAGTTCAAGTTCATGAATTCAAATGTTATTTCATCATGAATGATAGTACATGATATTAAGTAAGGACACTATCATCCTTCTCTACATTTGGACGCGGACCGCTGCCGTCCTTCTCGAAAAAGCGATCAGCAAAAGAGCTGAGAACTTCTTTGCTGGAACCCACGAGGAATTTGCAAGCAGCCATCCTCATGGCTTCCTCTTCTTCAGTCATTCCTGGATCAAGCAGAAAGTCCAGAATGTCTCGTGGTGGCTTGGGTGCAGACGAACCTTCACCTACTTCTACCTCCTTTAGTTGAACTGGATCGGCAGGGTGTTCTTCAGTGCCCTTCTGAACCTTTAGGGCAATTTCAGCTTTCTTGGATGCTTCTTCAGACGACATTTTTATGTTGAAGAGTAGAAGTGTTCGTTCTTGTCAGATTTCTGCTATATTTATAGACAGAAGTTCCTCAAATAATGAAGCGACACATTCATCCGACGGTTCGCCCGTTCATTAAATGCCTGACGGTTCATCCGTTCATTTATCACATTCATCCGACGGTTCGCCCGTTCATTAAATGCCTGACAGTTCATCCGTTCATTTATCACATTCATCCGACGGTTCATCCGTTCATTATAATCCGACGGTTAATCCGTTCATTCATCATCATCTAACGGTTCATCCGTTCATTATCATTCATTCTTGACGGTTTATCTGTTCATTCCATCATTTATTGGTTTTCCCGTTCATCCCACATACATTTACGATTCATCATCGTTCATCGTCCATGTCAGTATCTTATTTATGAAAATGATATCTAGTCTTTTGATTTTCGAGTCCAAAGATCATAAAAAATTGAATTCAAAGATATTTTTATGTCTGAATTCTATTTTTTCCAATCAGTATTAAACTAAGATCATCTCTGGTTTAATGTCATCTGATAGAATTACAAAATTTGTTTGTATATTCTATTCTATTGAAATGTGTCATGTATTATTTACCTCTGAACATGTTTTCTATGAATATATCATTACCAAAATAGCAAAACCAAAAAATCAGATCAAGAATTTTCATTTGTTTTCATTCAGAATCAAAACATTGAATACAAGTGAAAATGAAAAAGATTCATTTATTAGGAGTTATTAGCTCCCTGATACGATCAAGAACAGCATTCATTTTCTCTTCATGAGTCTTGCGAACTCTTTCTTCTGCTTCGGCTGTGACTTTTTGTTCATCAAAAACGATAATAGCAGATTGGAGACGGTTAACTTCTTTAATTTGCTCTGTCTGCATCTGCTCTCGCTCCTTTTGAAGAGTTTCACAGCGTTCAGCTTCAGAAATATAAGCAGCAATGACCTCAGCTTGCTCTGTTTCTATGACAGCAATTCGCTCTTGAAGACGAGCCAACTCCTCTTTCAGCTTCTTCAGCTCTTCAACCTTGGATGCTTTATCTTTCTCCAGAAGCTCTACTCTCTGACGAGTAGCTAATATTTCTTCACCTTTTTCTACTAATTTCTCAGAAGAAGAGGCAAGAAATGCTTCTAATGCAGCTTGCAGAGACTGGGCTTCCTGCTCTAGTTGACTGATCTCAGCCACCGTTAAAGAATGAATGTCTTCCTTCTTAGTCTCCCAGTATTTTCGGATAGTTATTTCTAACTCATCCAGGAGATGTTCGAAGAAAATGCACTGAGATTCGCAACCAGTATGTCGCAACGCCATGAGCGGGAAATTGATCATAGTTCGAAGCTCAGAGAAAGGCATAGCTTCGTCCTTCAAGAAACGTCTGGAATATGTATCTAGATATGAGTAAATGATCTCTGAATACATTCCCAGAGTTCTTGCTAGTCCAGTCTCAAACCCAGGAGTCGTTGTCATCATTGAAGAAGAAGCTTGAATATTCTCTACCCTGGGAACGGAAGTATGTGCGATTGGAGAAGTTGGCAAGTGCGAACTCCCTTCATCAGCATCAGCCTAGATAAGTGGAGCATGAGTTGAACTCATTGCTGCAGCAGTTCCTGCTAGTTAAAGAAAAAATAATCAGCATCTAAAGAAAAAGAAACAGTAAAAACAGAATTTGGAATAAAATTCTACCAGGCTGAGGTTCATATTCTATGTGGTGAAGGAGTCTTGCGTCTTCTCGTAGCCGGTCCATGATGGTGTCCGACACCTGCTTTATGTGGCTGCTTCCAGCTCCAGAATTACTGGGTACTGGAGCGTTGTCCGAAGATTGAGCAGGTTCGGGGCTGAGTTCCATTCTGTTCCCTCTGACTTTATCTTCATCATAAGGAATAGAAGTGCCAGCATGCCAATCATCTCCTTCTTCAGCTTCTTCTTCTTCTTCAGACTCTTTTTCATCCACGGCTTCAGGATGAGTCTCTGATCCGGAGTCTATGATGTTCACATCTTCATCTATTCCTTGAGATGAATGAATCTCAGGAACAGTAATGATAGCAAGCTCAGCATCGACTGCCGGTTCAGTTCCCCTGGAATATCAGTTCGAAGAATGATGTCTTTACAAACATTCTTCAACAAGTCATCAGCAGCTGGTAGCTCGGACGTTGACACGTCTTCAGCGCCTCTGGCCAAAGAAATTTTTTCTTCAACTTGAGTTTCTGGAACTTTCGGTTGTTCCATAACTTTTGCAGGGGCTGGTTCTTCTTCAGAGTATTCAATCTGGTCATCCAATACTTGGATGACGCCTTCTGTCCCATGCTCAAAAGGGATTATCCTCATTTCTGAGGGTTCAATAGCTACTCCACTTGTTGTCGGAGCAGTCGTTTCCTGAGCTCGAGTGGACTCTACTTCAGTCCGTTCAGCTGAAGTTGCTGGAAGATGATCAGATTCTGTCTTCTCAGTAGAAGCCGCTTCATTGATCTCTGGCAAGACCCCTCCACTCATAATCGTTTCTAGGAGTTCATTGCCCTTCATCTTGCCAACGGTCTTCTTGACATACCTGCCTCTCGACCTCCTTGTTATCAAAGGAGTATCGTCTTCATCTTCGTCTTTATCAGCAGCATCATCTTTGTCAACTGAGATGCCACCTAAAGATGAAGTGGCAGTTACTGAGACCCCTTTTTTCTTCTTCTTAGATGTCTGAGACTTAGTACTCTTTTTGGAGACTGTCTCAGATTCATCGCTTCGCTTCCTCTTAGAAAGGGATACAAATATGGGAGGAAGAACTTCATCAGGAAAATTTCCCTCCTGAAATAAATCATGTAGGGGCTCAACTTCCACTGCCTCATCTTCAGGTTCCGGAGGGAATTGTTGAATAACAGTTTTCTTCTTCGACCTCTTTGCTGGGTCGTCTTCCGCAACAAAAGTCTTCAGATGGAAACTCGGCATGAAGGTGCTTGACGAAACATAGAAGCGAGCATATGTGTAAAGCATCTTCGTCCCTGTACTGGATAAAGGATTAGGCATAGAGAATACAGCTTTTGTATCCCTAGCCGCAAAATATCTCCAGGCCCGAGCTCCGTCAATAAGCCCTCCACGAGCAGAAAGGCAGGTGGTGGCATTCCCAACGTGAAGTTGGTCATATCAGAATTGCCTGGCAAATCGGCTCGGTAGATACCGCTCCAGATACGTCATCTCTTCATGACGGTACACCAGATGAGAAGGCCGGATTCTCTGCAACCACTGAAAGGCTACATCATCTAGTCTGTTCCCTTTATCTCCGTCCATCATATTCAAGGGCATGCTTTCATAACCCAGTGGTGGAGGGACACATTGAATGGACCAATGTGATGCTCGATTCAGAATATTTCTGCATTCTGGAAGAGTGTGAACCTTCCAGAAAGTTTCTCCTGAGTACTTTTCCAGAAAGAGACTGCCACTTCCTCCTGCTCCCGGAGGTATCAGACCGTCATGATGGAGAAGGAGCCAACCATATAGATATGTGAAGGGCATCTCTATTCTCGGGAACTCATCGGTCATCCTCCTCTGAGTAGATAGCATATTGGTTATAAAATTTCGAAGACCTGCATTCAGCCTACAGGTCATCGCCGATAATAAGTCTATCTTATAACCATATATAAGGCGCACTGCTGCAAAAATTACGCCTCTATGAATTCTGTCCAGTGAGCTGGAGCCAGGAACGACGAATCTTCTTAACCAAAGAGATAGGAATCCGGCTAAATGACCGTTCCTTGACAGAGTCTTTCCACTCTGTCTCACATACGAGCTGAAGGTGGTTCCAGCTTTAAACTCGTACCAGTCTTCATCGATCGTGAAATCCTTGCAGTCATACTTTTCTAGTAAATAAATGATTTCACTCTCAGAGAGAGGCTTGAAGGAGCTAATTTGGTACCATCTCTTCTCGTTTATCTTTTTCTCATCCTTTTCACGGTTCAAGAAAAGATAAGACATCCACTTCAGGATGTGGTTGCCGGCTTCATCTTTAGAACTCTTGTAATACAGAGTACATGTGCCAAAATGGCACATCATCTCTTCAAACAGGTGTACCATCTCTGGATTCTTCTCTGATAAAAAGTTTAGCTCTTCCGTTGTAGGCACATATTCTTCATACGGTAATGTGCCTGAAGGCAGATGCGAGATGTGTTCTATCTCATGAAGGGCCTGTGGTTATACCTCTCAACCAAAGCCAGGAACAGAAAGGGGTTGGGTCTGAAGCCGTATGAGAAATTGACGATCGCGTTATAAAGGTTTATCTTCTTTAGTTCACTCTCAAACTCCTCCAGAGCCCAATGGACCAAAGTCCTCCACCTCATATTTTCCTGATTCATTAAGCCGTTCATCCTCGGCGTCGAATCAGTGGGGTAGAATGCATTCTCGTTTGCCATGAATTCATTTATGAAAACAGGCATTCTGAATGGCATCAATATTGATGAGTCTTCAGGTGGTACACATCCCGGTTTCAAACCTCGAAACACGGATACATGATTCTCTGGGGAACTGAAGAATCCCTCCTTCCTGTCAATGATACGGCTCGCCTTTGCCTGCTGATATTCTGTTAAGTGCCAGGACATCTTTCTGGGATAGCTAGCATGCATGAATCTCATGATAGATAAGCCCCTAGAAACCTTCGGCCAGTACATAGGCTGTTTTGCATCACCTTCGAAATAAAAGCAGACTTTCTCTCTGATGCCCTTTGGTTGTGATTTCTGTGCTATAGCATCCCCGAACAGAAATGCTGGCTTCTTGTGGGACACCAAGTCAAGACTCTGAAAGGGTTGGTCATTCATCAAACAGAGTAGGGTAGTATGATCTTGATTTGTCAACAATGATAGTCTGGCTTCTGGAAGGTCAAACTGAGGAAATTGTACATGAGATAAATCATGTTTAAATAAAAAACTCAGGTGCCCTTTATAATCTGCCTCTTCACTTTGGATGTTCACTATAGAAAATAAAAGAAGACAAGGTCAGATGTGTTTCAGTAAAATCTATGTCTACGAGCCTTATGCGTGTATAGCAGTGTTTGAAGGAAATCTCATAAGTCACGCAGACTTCAGACAGATATTCTATCAAGACACGCTGAATGATTTATTCACGCAGGTGATTAATTCACGCAAAGTCTAGACAGATTAGAATAAAAGTCACGCATCATTGCCAGAATCACATTTAAGTGAAAATGACAAAAAAAAATATGCTGACGGATCAAGACTAATCTATTCAGAGGATGACTCTCAGAAGCTGTGTGAATAATTCAGTATTGACATCTCTGTCAACATGTGAAAAATCACGCAGAGTCATGAAAGCTGCGTTAATAATTCAACATTGACATCTCTGTCAACATGTGAAAAATCACGCAGAGTCATGAAAGCTGCGTGGATAATTCAAACATTGACATCTCTGCCAACATATAAAAAATCACGCAGAGTCATGAGAGCCATGCTCCTTTGCGTGAAACACAGAGCTTCGTAAATACGAAGATGTGAAGTATGGCCGACCCTAAAGAGGGGGCATACTTTATTAATATCCGGTGCCCTAAAAAGGGGGGATATATTTCTGAAGTTCATTATTTGTCTTAAGATCCTAAAATTTCTATGTGGAGTTCATCTTCATTAAAGTCATCTTCATTTAAAGTCATCTTCAACAGTTCGTATCCCCATCCATCACTTACGCTGCATAGGAGGATGCGTGACTTCGCGTCGAGGGAGTCTGTCAGTGGTGGCACGCGAGGAAGTCGCAGGAGCTTTCCCCTTGGTCTGAGCGTCGATTTTCTTAAGAGCCATTGCTGTTGAGAAAGGGAAGAAGAAGTCGGGGAAGATGAAGTTCGTCGGGGAAGATGAAGTTTCTCTTCTGTGGATTCTCTCTCTAAAGCAGTAAAGAAACAAAGAAGTGGTTTATGGCTTATTTATAGGCTCATAAAGAATTCCAAATGGTAACATCATTATTTGCCTCGATTTAGGAGCTTTGCACGGGATCCTAACTGCACAGAATCCCAACAGTCCAATCATTTCGGAGTAAATCTCTCTTTAAAGTCATCTCAGCGTGACTAAATTCATTTTATCATCTCGATTTCAAAGTATTTCGAAATAATTTATCATTTTTTGAAAACTTTGAAGGGGGTTTTTGTAGGCCTAAAAAATGAAAGTCATGCTGAGTTGATCAGAACAAAGCCTAAAAGTCACGTTGAGTTGATCAGAACAAAGCCTAAAAGTCACGCTGAGTTGATCAGAACAAAGCCTAAAAGTTACGCTGAGTTGATCAGAACAAAGCCTAAAAGTCACGCTGAGTTGATCAGGACAAATTCTAAAAGTCACGCTGAGTTGATCAAGACAATGTTTAAAAGTTACGCTGAGAGACAGCTCATCATTTGTCAGAATGTCATTATGACTGACAGTACGACAGTCAAAGAAGGTCTCCTCGTATGCCACATATGCACGGAACGCGAGAGATCACAGCCGACTATTGCGTGACTTTCGAAATCTTCTTCAACAAGACTCAGCCTTCATCAAATTAACGTACCAAAAGAGCTTATTGTCATTTAATACGACTGACAAAAGGTAATCAATGTCAGAGATTTTGTGTCAGTCGAGGCACGTCGAATCAAGACAGCTGGCCGTCCTTCCTAAAGTTTACATGTATTTTGAAGCTTTCTGCCCCAAGTCTGCGTGGATTCTGAAGCTTTTTGCCCCAAGTCTGCGTGGATTCTGAAGCTTTCTGCCCCAAGTCTGCGTAGATTTTGAAACTTTTTGACCCAAGTCTGCGTGGATTTCGTCCTCAACAAGTCTGCGTGGATTTCATCAAATTGGAGTACGTGGCAGCCATACCACCAATCTCTCGCCTGCGTGTCCTGTAACTTGCACACGACTCATACACGATTGCCATGTGTCCAACAGTTACAGGCCACGTCCAGTAACTGCTCATAACCTTGCGTATGTTAAATCTTGCATGATTTTCAACTATACACAGGTTGTGAAGACAGTTATCTTTTCAGTTATTTTTGACTCTATAAATAGAGTTATTTTCTCATTCATTGTACAGATACATAGATATCTAAATTGCTGTTGAAATTTGGAGAGCTTTTCTTCTTCGCATCGTCCAAGGGATAAATCGATCGTCTTCTAGATCGGATTCCTATAGTTGTAATTTTCCCAGAAACACAATAAATAAAGTGAATTTATTTATGGAAAACACAAATTTGTTAATTTCTTACTCTTCATCAGGTCAACGAGGGGCGGTCGAGCGGCGGCTCACTTGCGCATCTCCGGTGAGCAACCATCCATCAGTCTCTAGGTCCTTCTCGAGGGTTTGTTTCCACCGACATAGTACGACCATCCTCCACCATCCAATTTTCTACAGACCTACTACGTTCATCCTCTGCCGTCCACTTCCAACGGCCACCGGTCTTCACTGTAGCTATAAATAGGGCCTTCTTCTCCTCTTCCTTCATTGTTCTCAAACCGTGGCGAAGCCCTGTCCAAGAACATGCTCTCCATACTCTTCTTCTTCCTCCTCCCTGACGATGGAAACTTGCAGCCATGGCAGGGTTGCAGAGGATGAGCTCGATGACGAACATCCTGTTAGTGTGACGTTCCCTTAGTCATTGGCTCTGCTCTATTGAACGTCATCGAAGAGTTCCTAACGAACCATTCCTCTGTATCGATTATCGATCGATTGGTTGATTGCTGCAGCTCGACGAATCAATTTGATTCTTTTTCGAAGATCAGTCGGTGAGTAATCTCGCCTCTTCTTATTGGAACTGTTTAAATTCATTTTGGAATTGGCATTGCTCAAATCATTTTTCTGGTTGTTTATTCTAGTGCGCCGATCTGTTGTTTATAAATGAATTTGGGTTGGAATCAAATTTGCGTACTCTGTGAGGGAATTTCGTCAATTTTTGATTGATTTTGATCAATGGATTTATTAGCATTTCAAACTTATTTTAGTAATAGAGATTCATGCTTTCGCATAACATGTGTTCGTAGAAATGCCTGAATTAGTCTTACCTCTATTCTGGACACGGGAACTGTGGTATCGGACTCGGAAAGACACTGTCAGTTACAATCTTTGCTCAGGTATAATCTTCTAACTTATCTTGTTAAATTGTTGTGGGGCACAATGGTTCTTTTCTCTATCGGAGGGGTGAGCATTGAACAAGTTCGTATGGTTCTGTGTCCTGGGGACACAACTTCTGGGTCGAGGTTAGCACTGGGTAGTAAATCGACATGAATTGTGTTGACTTTGTATCAGGCTGATAGCAGTTGAGAAGGATCAGGTGCAATGAATGTTATGGGTTTGTATTTGAATAAGGTTTTTTCTAAAGGCACCACCCTTTTTGCTAGGGGCTAGCCCAAAAATGATTCAAATTATTACAAGTTTGCCATCAATTTTTTTTACTTGGGCCTAGCCCAAGCGAAGGTATAAATACCAACTTTTGTTTTCTTTTTCTCTCTCCCTCTACTCTTTTCTTTTCTCCCTAACTCTTTTCTGCTCTCCCTCAACTCTTGGTCAAAGAATTTAACCCCAAGTTTTTCCCCAACCTACATATTTTCCAAATTTTTCTCTCAACTCTAGGTCATTGAATTTTATCCCAAATTTTTCCCTCTCCCATTTATTAGTAAGTCATCGAATTAATATATGTTTAATGTTTTAAACATAAATTTCACATATAAAAAGTTGAATTATGTGTTTAATGTAGAAAAATATTGAACATGGAATAACCGGGATCATCAAATGTTGGATACTCTCTTCCAACCACGTCCGAAGAACACTTTGATGCATCGGAATCCCTCTTGGTAACTAAATTTTAACTTTTCATCGGATAAAAAATAGGGTTGTGACACAGAGGACTAACACCTCTCTGGAAGTCCCGATCATAGATTAGGACTGCCAGAGAGGTGGCAGTCCTTCACAAATGTAGGACTGTCAGGGGCCTCATAGTCCTACATATGTGAAGGACTGCCACCTCTCTGGCAGTCCTAATCTAAGAAACCTATTTTCTTTATGATGTTGTCTAATTGTATTAATTTTTAAGTTCTATTGTAGGACTTGAGGAGCCAAGAGACGTACCTTTCGTTGATCAGATCAACCATTGTCAGAAGTTGTTGAAGTTTGAGGAGCCAAGAGACTTACCTGCTGACCACTACGACGTCGAAATCGACTAAGTATGGATATATTTACAGTTTGACATTTTTTATATGGAGGACGACTTTTGTATCCAGTGAAATATGAAGTCCACTAATCTATATGGAATAAATTTTGTATACATAAAATATGAAGTTCGGTATATTATATGTGTTTACCTGTGTGCTGTCAGTGTTTATTTTTTTCTACCTATGTGCTATCTGTGTTACATGTGTTTACATGTGTGTTATCTGAGTTATATGTGTTTACCTGTGTGCAAGTATGTGTGGCAAAATATACCAATTTGTTAAAGTATCCGATCCAATATCAGGACTGCCACCCCCCTGGCAGTCCTACATTAAATTAGGACTACCAGGGTGCTGACAGTCCTAATTGAATGTAGGACTGCCAGGGGGTGGCAGTCCTATTTGTAAGTCTCCGTGATGAGTGTTTTAAAACTCTCTATCACAGAGAGTTTCAATTAGGACTGCCATCCCCTGGCAGTCCTATACAAAAGGAGGACTGCCAGGGTGCTGGCACTCCTAATTGAAACTTGTTGTTATATAAATAGCCATTCTCCTATGTTTTAGCATAGAGAATGGCCATTCTTCGTGTAATTTAGCACGAAGAAAGTCCATTCTTCGTGTAATTTAGCACGGAGAATGGCTATCCGATCCAGTATCAGGACTGCCACTCCCCTGACAGTCATATATTGAATTAGGACTGCCAGGGTGCTGGTAGTCCTAATTGAAACTTGCTGTTACAGGGTGCTGCCAGGGTACTGACAGTCCTATATTGAATTAGGGCTGCCAGGGTGCTGGCAGTCCTAATTGAAACTTACTGTTACAGCAAGTATCAATTAGGACTGCCAGAACCCTGGCAGTCCTAATTGAATGTAGGACTGCATGGGGGGTGGCAGTCCTATTTGTAAGTCTGTAATTTAGCACGGAGAATGGCCATTCTTCGTATAAATTAATATGGAGAATGGTCATTCTCCTACGTTTTAACACTGGGAATGGTCATTCTCCTGCGTTTTAACACTAAAATGACCATTCTCCGTGCTAAATTACATGGAGAATGGCCATTCTCTATGTAAATTAAGATGAAGAATGGTCATTCTCCTGCATTTTAACACTGGAATGACCATTCTCCGTGCTAAATTACACAAAGAATGGCCATTCTCCGTATAAATTAAGATGGAGAATGGTCATTCTCCTGCATTTTATAGTTAGTTGAAACTTTGGAGGGCCATAACTTTTGACTGGGAGGTCGAAACGAGGACCAGTTTGTCGTAAAATGAGCGTATCTTCGAGGAGCCAGAGATTAAATATTTTATAGTTAAACAGCCTTCCAAAATTTTAGAATCGCAAAAAAATGATGTTTGGACCTCCGTTTTAGCACTTTTGCTGAAATTTTAGAATCGCAAACAAATATTAATTCTATGACTTACAAATAGGACTACCACCCCCTGGCAGTCCTACACAAAAGGAGGACTGCCAAGGTGCTGGCAGTCCTAATTGAAACTTGATGTAACAACAAGTTTCAATTAGGTCTGGCAGCACCCTGGTAGTCCTCCTTTTGTGTAGGACTGCCAGGGGGGTGGCAGTCCTAATTGAAACTCTCTGTGACAGAGAGGTTCAGTTTCAAACTCTCATCACATATCCTTCAAAAGTCTGCCCAACAACTTAAGTTTCCAAACAACAAATATATCCTTCAAGTTTCAAACAACAAAAATATTTTTACAAAAATATCTAGATTACATCCAACTAATGATCATTCCACATCCAACTACATATCATGCCGGGTCTTTGAACGAGACTCCCTATTATTCATGAAGGGGAACTCGACCACGTCATCGATGCGATCAAACTCGTTGGCGAATTGGCACGTCATCGGCTCCCTATCATACCGGTCTCCTCAGATGGTGCAGAACCGCCTTGACGTGATAGGAGTCGGCCAATTGGCACGTCGTCGTCATCGAAAGAACGCGTAGGAGTAGGAGCTCGTTGCGTCGACCGAGCTTGACATGTCGGTGGCGACGTCCGAGACCGAGCTTGGGGCGCCGGTTTAGAAATTGTTAGTGGACGCTCGAGAGGACGTCCCGCACGTTCCTTCCGCTTTGACGTGATGGGCCGTATTCTTTTATTAGCGGCCGGTGGACTGCATGACAACAAACAGTTATTAAATAATAGAAACATAAATAGGACATGCGGTTGCCCACCGCATATGAGAATCATGCAGTTACCCACCCACCCCCATATCTCATTACAGTAGGACTACCAGGCCTGTGGCAGTCCTAATGTAAATCAGGACTGCCACGGTCCTGGCAGTCCTCTTTCACAAGAGGACTGCCAGGACCGTGGCAGACCTGATTTACATTAGGACTGCCACATGCCTGGCAGTCCTACTGTATTCAACCCGAACGGCCAAAAATGACATGCTCGTTTGTCGTATTCTAGGGTTAGGGTTTCAAGATAAAATGTGGGTTTCTTGTGTTCAAAAATTTCTTTCATGAACCATAAAGAGATTCTAAACCTAATTTATCAAAAAAATTTAGAGAATTAAAATTATTCTAGGGTTTTGAATATAATATACAAAATTCTTGAAGAAATTAGGGAAAAACGTACCTAGATTTCGGTTGCTTTGACTTGCGTGTCATCTCGTCGAATCTACGAATGTTGTGGAAAAAATCTTGGTGGAGGAATTGGGAGTAGAGTGGTGGAGAAGAAGAAATTAGGGTTTTGGGAGAGGGGGAGGGAGAGAGCTTTTTTTCTTTTTGTGGAAAGAGATAGTACAAAATGAGTAATGAGAAGAAATGAAGGGTTTGGAGGGTTGGGCTGCCCCTAGCAAAATTTGGGTGCCCCCAGCAAAATTTGGGTGCCCCCAGCAAATTCTCCACCTTCTTGGGCTGCCCCTAAGGGCTGCGCCCAAGTAAAAAGGGTGGTGCCCTTAGAAAAAACCTTGAATAATTCGACCATTGGTGGAGGGCTACAGTTGAGGGAATTAAGTTATGAGAGTGTAGTTTAAGTAATAGGAGATTACTGAGGCCATGAACTATATGGGCTGTGCCTGTATAAAAAGTATATTATTTGGAGGATTGGTTCTGGTGTAGTGAAGATTGTCACGACCCGATCCCAAGCTGTTTGGGACAAGTCAGATCATGCCCAGCCTACACCGTGCTGAGAAGGTGGTAGTAAGCTGTCTGATCAAGAGTGGAACTCCAAGTCACAACATCTAAATTTGCTGGAATAAAAGAAACTTTTATTTGATAATTCAAACACAATTCTGAAACAAACTTAAGTTGTAATAAGGTTTACAACTTTAAATACAATGCTGAAGGGAGAGACAAAAGCAAATAAAGCATATAACTCTGGTTCAGGTGCCTCCGGGGCAGTATTCTCCAAAGTGGGTTCCAGGGACTGTTCAAGGTACAAGTCGGAATCATAATAGCTATTAAAGAATAGCTCTTCGTCCTCAAACTCGCCTATTTTGAAAAATTGGGTTTTCAGTTAGAAATGATCAAGTACATGATACCGAACTCTAGCATTTTAAGCAACAGTTGAAAATGCATATTTAAAATAATTAAAATATTTAATGCAAGAAAACAATTGAAATATTTTGATGCAATGGAAATAATTGAAATATTTTATGCAATGAATCAATTATGATTTGAATATGTAGACACTTGTGGCCGGCTGGTAGATTCAATTTCTATTTTGGCATACGATTCGGCTTCAGCACACGTGCAAGTGTGGCTTCAGCTATCCACAATAATTCTAGGGGGTTTGGTCACAAGTGCTATACTACTCCCCAATCCCCGAGTCAATATTTGAGTTCATAAGAATGAACTCCATGGCGCAATGTGTCAATATGCAATAAGAAGGAAAATAAACCAGAACCTAGTAGTGTACTTGCCTTGAGTTTGTAAAAGGAAAGATTGAGGGAAGGAGGATCTCAGTCTAGTCCTCGAAACCCTATATTTAATTAAGAGGATGTCTTAGTTCCAATATAACCATTTCTACGGTGTTCTAGTTGCAATCTCTAATATTCCATCCTAGTCAATTTTACTGATTAGCAAATTAATCTAACGATAAATTTATTCTAACGCCGCTTACACTATTTTCCAATTATACAAAAGAGTAAATTGCATTTATTTTAGAAAGAGTAGACATCTCGGTTTATTTAGAAAGGTTCGTGTTTTATATTGTATATATATAAAACAATGTTTTTCCCTTTAATGATAAAACATTTAGTTGTCGATATAAATATAAAACTTGTATTTTTACGGTGTTCCTAATTGATGCGAGAAAAAAAAATTCTTTTTAGAAAATAAACATTTTTAATTTCATTTGTAGATAAACTAAAGTGTGATATTATCAACATAAAACACAGAAAGAGTTACGCTACTCGTAAGCTACACAATACAAGACTCAGAGAAACAAGGAAAAAAAGGGACTTATGTCCTTACAACACATTTATAAAAAATGAATAAAATAAAAAATCCTAAACTATGCTACGACGATCTTCTAAAAGCTGGAAAATGGTCCAGTCTGAAGGCACGAGTGCCCTGAACCTAAAATACAGAGCGCCAAGTAACCAGTTCTACCAAAAATCTAAAATAATTTAAAGTTGCAATGTAGGGACAAATAGAGTCTCAGACTTGGTCACGCAGTCACACGTTGCTAATAGCTTACGCTTCAACGTATGGGAATATCCAGTAGCGTTTGCATTTCGCTAAAGGCTCATTCGACCATTTAGGTCATCGCCAAGGTGGATACGATAAGTCTCATACACCAACATAAATAAACCAATAAAATGTAGGATAGACGTCGATATAAAGTATATTTTATAACGACCAAGTTTTTGAAAATAGCAATAGTATATACGTATATATTTTTAAATGAGTTACAATACTAAGAATATAATTAAAACATAATTTCCTTTTAAATCATCAATATTTATATACAAAAATCACACTTTTATCCTAAAACATATATATATATATATATATATATATATATATATATATATATATATATATATAATTCCAGAGAAAAAAGTTTTTTCCTTCCCCCGTTGGCGATTCTCCCGTGGCGATCCTCTCCGGCATGCCCTCCCGGCCGCCCGGGCGGCCTGCTCCGCCTGCCACCCCACCCAGCCCTCTCTCCCCCAACCCCGTTCTGTCCTCCCTCCCCTCTTCTCCGCCCCCTCACCCTCGGCGCCTCCGTCGGGCGGATGCCCGCTGTGCTCGCGCTCTCTCTGACACCGACGCCCCCCTCGTCGCCTCCTCCGTCTTCGACGCGCACCCCTACCGTCCTCGTCGCCGCCCACCTTACCGTTCTCCGCCCGCCCCCACTCCGTGCTCCCTCCCATCGTCCTCCACCCCCTCCCTCCTCGGCCCCCTCCCGCCGGCGTCCCCGGCGTTCCCTGCCTGGACTCCCGACCAACTCTTTCTCGTTGATCGGGGGACCGTCCTTCCCCAGCCTCGGAGAGCTCCCCCCCCAGCTTCGTCCGCAGGGCCCGCTTCGTCGGCACCCCTCGACCTGTCTTGGCCATCCCTAGCCACGATCGAGCGCGGATCGACGAGCTCTTCCCCGAGGGCTGCCTCGACCAAAGTGCTGGTCCGTCTGGGACCTTCTTTCCTCCTGGTTCCCGAGCCGAGCGGGCAAGGGGCTCTGTTCCTGCCCTGCAGCACGCCCCCTGAGGCGCTAGCTGGCTGCACTCCCCCACGCTTAGCTTTTGACTTCCCCCCTTGGAGACCGATCCTGCACCCCTCCGCGTGCTCTGCTCTACGCGTACGCATGGGGCTGCTTGCGTAACCAGCTTCCCTCCCGCAGTTACGCAACTTGGGGCCTACGTAGTCTTTGCTCATTCAGCGATGGGCACGTACGTATGCTTCCATGGTGTGGGTCCGCCTGTTCTAGCTGTTGCGGGCTTACGCGAGCATAGGGCCCCCCTCAATATGGGCCAGCCCTCATCCTCTGCTGTGGGCTTTCACGTACCCGGGGCCTCCCACGTTGTGGGCCAGCCATCTTCCTCTGTTACAGATTGCGTAGTCCCCCCTTACGCGATTGGCCGGCGCGGAGGCCCCCATGTGGTAGGTCAGCCCTCTCCCGCTGCCGCGGGCTTACGCGCGCTTGGAGGCTCCCACGGTATGGGCCTGCCTCCCCCCTATTGCGGGCTTCCGTGAGCCTAGTGGCTCCTACTTTGTGGGCCCGCCCCCTCCCTCAACGCTGGTCTCCTCCGCGCTGGGGCTCCCTCACCCCTTTGTTGGCGGGCCTGTAGCTGGCGGGCCTGTCATCTAGACCTCCCCCGTCAACTGCTGCCCACCCGCTGCCCCTGTCCCCCTTCCCCCCTTGGACGGTCTGGCCTCACCCCGTGTCCCCTCCTACGCTGACGCCTTGCGGCGAGATCGCACGAAGGTCCCTCCCCCTACACTCGCGGAGATCGTTCTTCCTGACATTATTTTCGTACCCCATCCGACGGATACCCAATCCGCGTTCCCTTCTCCGACGCAGATATTTCTTCCCTTTCCTCCACCTTCCAGAAGACTTTCGTCTTAAAGTTCGGCTCCGGCTGTCCGAAGATAGCTAAGGTGAAGGAGGCTATCGCTGCTTGGGGTCTCTCAACTGCCTTCCGGGTCGCCCCTCTCGATCCCAAGCACATGTTCCTGCACCTGTCCTCCGACCAGGACTGCATCAAGGTTTGGGCCAAGGGCCCCACCAAAATTGACTCACAGATTGCTAAAATCGTCAAATGGTCACCCAAATTCAATCCTGTTGTGGATTCGTCTATCATATCCACATGGGTCACCCTTCCTAACCTCCCTTTGGTGTGCTTTCCTGCAGCTGCTCTTAAGCGTATAGCTAGTTCCTTCGGGTCCTTGGTTGCCATCGCGGAAGAAACACGTATCCTTTCTAAATACAACTATGCGAAGATTTGTGTTGAGCTCGACCACGCCAATGAACCTCCTAAAATGATTGAGATAGAGCTAGGAGATCAGACGATCAGACGATCAGACAATTGCTGGTGTTTGACAATAATATTATTTGTTGCCAACATTGCCAGATGAGCGGTCATTCTTTGCAGCGCTGCTTCCGGGCTCACCCAGATCTCAAGAAGCCTAGACCCCCCAAAACCTGTAATCCGGTTGCGTCCACCACCCCCCGTACTACCTCGCCTGACTTGCCTGCCAGCCCCCCCTACGCCCCACAGGAACCCATCCTCAGCAAAGCACTAGATCCCTCACCCCGTCAGACTCCGCCCTCGTTTCCTTCAATCCCCCCTCCATCACCCTCTCTAACTCCTTTGGCATACTTGACGAAGATAACTCCAACGAGAGCCCTTGTGTGCATACCTCAGATCATGTTCGCCCTGAATCAGACAACATCTCCCAGGCAGAGCCGGACGTTTCCCACGTTGACGTGTTGATATCCGACAGCCTCTCTACCCCCCATCTCCACCACCATTTGCGCCGACATTGTTCCCCTTGAGATCTCCCCCATCACTACCCTCAAGCCCTTGGGCACCAGCCCCAACCCTCCTATCTCCATTAGTGGCCTCGCACTCTCTCATGCGCAGCTCGTCGGAGCCCCCGACCCTTGCCATATTGTCGAGGGGAAAGAGATATCCACGATAGATCTGGCCCTCCCACCCGTCTTCACCGACGCTCCCCCTGACCCTTGCTCCCCTATTACTGGCAAGCCAAGGAAATAGGGTTCCTATATCGCAACAACCCTCTTTGTGCACTTCAAGACGTCGAGGTAGCGGGTTACTCCAGAGTGGTCGCCGAACGTGCTTCCTCACCTATTGGTTTGGATGAGGCCAGTAACGTCCACACAAACTCCACCAATAAATCCTCCTCGAAAAAGAAGAAAAATAAAAAAAAGAATTCGCAAGCGACTATGACCACAAGGTCAGCTGCCAAGCTCAACCACCACACCCACTCCCCCCAATCAAATGTTTAACATCCTCTCGTGGAATGTGAGAGGTATAGCTAACAAACCGACGCTGAATAGAATCCTCAGCCTTAAGAAAATCCACAAAATCAATATTCTAGTGATCATCGAACCCAAAGTCCCCAAGAAAAGGATTACCGGCATCCGACTACACCTTGGATTCGCGACTGCGCTGGCTGGCAGTTACGACATCTGGATTCTCGCCAGTGCTGGCATCAAATCAGGTATGGTTCAGGACTCCAGCCAAGCCCTCTCCTTCTTGGTGGAACACCCTCAACATTGAAACAGAACCCTAATCTCCATCGTTAACGGCAGTCGCAACCTCCAAGAGCGAAAACTCCTCTGGGAAGATCTGCTCGACACCCACCTCTCCCTCCACAACCTTCCATGGATTTGTTTAGGCGACTTCATGTAAAACCCCTAAATTTTTACTATTTTTTTACTAAATTTGGTACTGATTTAAAATTTTGTATTGTACGTCTCAATAACATATTGTACGTCGTACGCAAGATTTCGTTTTTAATGCTCGTCGAGTGCGAATATGTGCGAGCGTACATGTTTGCAAAAACAAAAGTTGATCTTTATTTTAACAAACTTTGTAAAGAAGATTACAAGAATTCTGGGAAAGTACAACTATAGGAATCCAATCTGAAGACGATCGCTTTATCCCTTGGACGATGTAAACTTTGAAGACGGTAGCCTCTAAAGATTGCAGCAGCACTTTGGCAAGAACTCCTGATCTCTGGTGATGATTTTGATCTCTATATGCATGTGTGTTCCCCTCTAGGAAGGACTTGAAACTCTATTTATAGAGTTCTAGAAATAACTACTTTTTAGTTATTCTGGACTGCGCAATATGGATTGTGCTGCATCGGACTGCGCAGACATCAGACTGCCCTAGTAGTTACTTGATCGTGGGCCAACTGTATTGGACACATGGCATTATTTGATTGAAATGTGCATGATCGTGTACAGACGGTTACCACTTAATGAGTCATTGATGGCATGAAGGCCACGTGTACTTTGTCAGTTGTAGTGATGGAGTACGCCACCTGAATTGCGCTGGCTTCGAATTGCGTTGGGATGGACTGCGCTGGGATGGACTGTGCTGCAGGCAGATTGTGCTGCATGTACAGCTGTCCTCGAGCGCTGTGCTGCACGATAAACGAATAGTTTCCTCGTTCTCCGTGCTGTCAGTTGTCAGAAGATCTGATTCTCTATCAGGTAATAATGACGAGGCCACGTCATCTTGCGTACTTGGATGAGTACGCAGTTCTGCCTGCGTAATCGAATTGTTGCGCAATCTGTCTTCTGCACAATTCACTTGAAGGATGTATAATTTGATTTTTATGACTTTGTTGATGGGTGCAACTTGATTTTTAGGACCTACAAGACCCCCTTCAAAGTTTTTGAAGTTTGAAAATAGTTAAAGCTTCGAAATACTTTGAATTTTGATTTGAAAATCAAGTTGCGCATATGATGACCTGCCTGCACAATCGGAGGAATTAGCTCATGTTTATCCGACACAATCTGAGGAGTCTATTCATTCTCGAAAACTATAAATAGTTCTCTTTCTCTTCTCTGTCATTCTTTACTTGCTTCTAATCATCTGAAAGAAAGAATTTCCCGAGCTCTCCCGACTCTCCTTCTTCTTCTTCATCAACCTTAATGGCTCTAAAGCGCTCCGCCGCTGAGAAAGGCAAGGCCCCCGCCGAGTCTTCGGCTCGTGCTGTGCCGTACCCTTCTCGTCATGAAGTTGCACATCCAGCACTACAAGGTAGACATCCGATCGAAAACCCTTTTTAGGGTTCTTCGTCATTGCTGCACCTTCAAACCGATCTCTTTTTAGAGATTTGGTTACATTGCGCCGCCCTGTTTAGGATTTCGGTTGCATAAATCCAATAATCTTCATTTTTATGAAGACTATTTTCTTGCGCAATCGGTCAGAATGCGCTGACAAAAGTCAGCGCAGTCTGCTGATTTGTGCAAGGCTGTCCAGCACAAACTGATGCTTTGCGCAAGTTATTCAGCGCAATCTGATGACTTGCACAAGTGGATGAGTTGGCGCCACTGGATAGTTTGCGTATATAAGCTATTGTTGCGCAATATGATGCTTGCGTAATCTAAGGCTTGCACAATTTGATGACAGAATCTTTGATTTTACTTGTACTGAATTCTGTTTTTTCTGTTTGATGCAGTTAACATCAGAGAGGACCCTGAGTACAAAATATTTGCAGGGTCCCTTGCTGAGCCAGAATTTAAAAAAGATTTGTCCCATGTGCTCTTTCCACAATATGCTCTGCCATCCTTCCACCAAGCTATCTTGGTAGCTCTGGACAATGAGACTTTGTTAAGTCTGATGAATGGGCAGCCCTTGCAGTCTGCTGACGCCATTACCCACAAGAAACTCATGTTCTTATTTGGCGAAGCCATTGACAAGAATTCTCAGCCAAGATCCTGTGTTGAGTAGAGACTCTTCCAAAGAAAGGAGAAACTAGTCCTATTACCGGACATTGCTAGATGCCTCCCTCTAGCCCGATATGCCCATGCAAGCTATCCCAGGAGGATGGACTGGGATATTACTCCCCTCCAGCATGCAAGGACAGGAAAGATTTGTGTCAAGAAAGGACCAAACAACAGAGACATGTTCTATAGCTCCTCTGAGCGACATAGCACTTTACTCAGAGGGTTGAAGCCAGGCTGTATCCCTCCAGAAAACTCTTCTTTGTTGCTGCTGGTGAGGACACCAATCTTTGCTAATGAATATGCAAAGGCTGAGGGCAGATACCCGGATCAGGACATCCGGCTGACCGGTCTGGTGAACCCGGAAAACAGGAGGTGGAACTGCATAGCCAACAGGATATTGGCTCAGTTTGAAGATAAACTTAAAGAGATCGAGCTTTATCATACGGTATATGCTACCGTGTATGGATTCCACCCAAACCCTCATCTGTTTCTGGCCTTGGCAGAGAGGTATAATTATAGGACAGGGACATTCATGATGCCCTGCGGGGAGATTGGATTAGCCCTCCATGAGATGAAGTACATCTCGTGCCTACCAACGGGAGACTTCCCTTATGAGGAGTATGTTCCCACAAACGACAAGTTAGATAGACTACGTCGGGAAAATGCAGAGATGGTGGCTGTCTTCAACGAACTATTGTGCTATTACAACATATGCTCCATGTACTATAAAAGCGGTTCTTCCGGCCCTGTTATTCATCGAAGTGGTTGCCGTATCTTTTTCTTTATCATATTATTGAGAAAAAGACACATGCAATCCGACTTTCTTTCAATCCCTTAGCCACAGTGAAGTAATAAGACTGATGGAAGAGAATAAAAAAATGGATATCAGAGTTAATGATGAACACCAATACCATCCGCTCAAGACCGGAGATTTTGTTGAAAGCTTTATAAGAATGGGCTACAGGTCCATGTCAAGAGAAGCCCAGCTGGCGGGTTTCCTGACATACTGGCTCCGTCGATTCGTCGTGCCCGGAGCAAGCGCCGTGGACCGCTTCCACCACGGTGTACTCTTTGCTGCCGTCCGGTTAGTCTTCGGCTACCGGATGGATTTGCTATCAGCAATGACCTGCAAAGTGAATGCAGGTCTTCGTCTGTATGTTGACTCTATGATCAAATGGAAGGGTGAGAATGGGAACTTCCCTCGACTGGAATTGCCTTACACCTATTTATTCGGATGGTTGCTTCTGCACCATCCGTCTTTGATGAACCCCGACATGGGAGCAGTCGGCGGTAGCTTTCTGCGAAGATTCTCCCAGAGAAAGTGGGTGTACATTAGTTTGAAGGACTGCAGACGTGCCCTGAACCTTGGGAAAGGATGGAATTTTTACTGCTTTGCCCCTCCAGCCGGTTATGAATTCATGGCAACAAATTTGGTTGATCTAGGGAGGCAGCCGTTGGGCCGGGCAGCATTTGACTGGCTAAGGACGATCAGGCCGTCCCACTTGGTGTACAGATTTGAAGAGGAGTGCTATCTGGAACCATATCTGCCAAGTCACTTCGCTCGTCAATTTGGTTACGACCAGTTCCATGTAGGCAACGCTATAACTTGCCTACAAGAAAAGGGGTATCTGATTGATGGTGCCAGAGCATGGGCCTACTACAACGCTCGAGACACAAGGACAGTGTTCTCGATGCCAAACAAGAATGATCATGGCCCTAGAATGTTATATACATATTCACTATTTTACACAGCTGCAAATACTTTTGCCGAGAATTTCAATCTGGTGGATAGCTTCGCGACGGCGACGCATTTGAAAAAAGGAGCAACTGCTATTTTAGCTCCAGCAAATAATGAGCAACATGAACCAGTGGATGATCCCTTGGAAGCCTCAAGGGAAGTTAACTTCCCTGAGGAGGTTAATGAACAACTGAGAATTTTTTGAAAGTTGTTAAGTCTCCGGCCAGGGAAAGGAAGAGAAGAATTAATGAGCCTTCCCCTCCGGTTGCCAAGAAGAAACTCCTCTTAGACCTATCAGAAAAAGTTACTACCCGGTCGCAATCTCGGCAACTGGCCGAGTCGACCCGAGAAGAAGCGACCACACCGACTTCTCTTCCACAGCGGGTTGATGTGGTAGATGTGGAGAGTCCCGAAAGACCTCTTCATCGAAAGAAACTGGCTTTTAGGAAAAGAAAGAAGGTGATCCTGTCCTCGATGGTGGCCAGTACTGCTGCTGGAATTACTATGTCATCTCCTACTCCTGTCTCTGAGCATAGACAGGAGACTCCTAGTCCAGAATGGAGGGACGAGACTGATCAGAGAGAGGAGGTTGCAGAGCCTAGGAAGGATATTGTAGAGAAGGAGCAGGAAGCTTTGCGATCACCTTTACCAGCGGTAGAAACTACTCAACTTCCTGTTACACCAGGAACAATCCGCGAAGAGGAGGATCATTTAATGATTGAAGCATTAAATGATTGCGACTTCGGTCTACAAGAAGATACTGATCATACCGCCGCTACTGCCAGCGAAGAAGTACCTGAGGATAGCATGAGCACTGAAGATACATCAATAGAGGTTATTGATGTTACTTTGAATCAAGAAGAGAACATTGATGTCCATAAATCTCCTGAAGCTGTTGAAGACACACTAGCTCCTGAAAAGGATATTGAGGTGGATGTGTCTCCTGAAAAGAATATGGGTGAGGAAGTAGCGCCGGAGGAAGCTACTACCGCTGATCCCAAAGGTATTAAATGAAATTATTAATCTTATTTTCATAGATTAACAACTGAAATCTCTATTTTTGATCCATGTAGAAATCGAATCATCTCCGGTTCCTCCTTGCACTGATATAGTGCCGATAACAGCAATAGCCAGTGGCAGCCGACATCTGTCGGGTGGTTCTGAAGCTGGAAGTAGCCAGGCAGTGATGTCTTAGGCTACCTCTGCTAGACTGGAATCTATGCCCACAGAAAAAAGGCTTATTGCTAGGACAAGTCATGGTAAGATTGCCTTTGATCTTTTGATCCTTTTTAATTAATTGTTAATGACAACAACAATCAATGATAGGTTCATTTGTCCTTGCAGAAGAACAACCGAGAGGAGCAACCAGTTCTACTTTAGCTCCCTTGTTTAAAGAACCTTCTATTCAAGTACAAGAACGTCCATCTGCTGCTGCTTCATCATCTACGGGAGTAGCTGCTACCCCTGGTGCTTTGGCAACTAATCAATTTATTATTAGTTCTTTCAGCAACCTGTTCTTTAATGCATTGGGACCCCTAGTAGATAGGCTACTAGAGAAAGAAGTTATTGATTTCACTACTATTAGAAGCCCAAATTCTCATTTGATAAATGCCATCCGAGGTCGAGGAGATGAAGCTCAAGCTGTTTTTCTTGAGCACATACTGGATGAGCTAGAAGCATTGGTTAAGATATACAAAGATCTTAATCGAGGGGCAGTGGAATCCTTAGTACAAGCTGAATTTGACAGAATGTCTCAAGAAGTTGCTATTGAGAATGCTAAGTTCCAGACTTTCATAGATACTTATACTGCCAAGGCTTCAGAATATGATTCTCAAATGGAGATAGCCACCTCTGCTGCTGGAGAGAAGGAGGAGAAAGTTGCTGAGTTGAAAGCGAAATCTGTTCGTCTTCAAGAGGAGATTGCTCATCTGCAGGAAGAGTTGAAACTGGTTCAGCATACTCTAGAAGATGAAGTCACACAGCATCAAGCTGTCACTCAGCGACTGGACCTTCTGACTCAAGAATGAAATGAATATGTCACGACTCATCAGGATGAAATCTTCCGCCGCTTAGTGACCTTACCGACTTTTAATAAAAAGTCTGGAATGGAGGAAGCTAGGAGGCGCGTGATGGACTCCCGTGAGGAGCGACTGAAATCTTTGAAGCAGCAGATGGTTAACTTGATGAAACCACCGACCGAATAGAAAGATTTTTTGTATCTTCTTATTTTGTAATATGTAACTTTGTAATGTCTTTCATCTTTGATCAATAAAAAGACATTTTTGTAGCTCTATTATTTGTTGCATATCTTATTCAGATATAAATAATAGCGATAGAAAATATATTCAGAGGTACAAGACATGATATATTTCTTGATTTTGGAAAATAATCATATTCAATTATATCTGCTCAGAGGTAATATGGACGTGGCAAATATAATTTATTGAATATCATTATTTCAATAGACAACTTAATCAAGGATGACAAGTTGCTGATATAAACGAAATGGATGATTCGTAAAATATGTGAACGAAATAAATGAACGAAATGAATCGTCGAGAAGAACGGATGAACCGTCAAGTGAATTAAATGAACGGATGAACCGTCAAATAAATGTAATGAACGGGCGAGCCGTCAGATGAATGTAATGAATGAACAGGTAAACCATCGGATAATGTGGAATGAACGGGTGAACCATCGGATGAATGTGATGAACGGGTGAACCGTCGGATGAATGTGATGAACGGGTAAACTGTCGGATGAATTTAATGAACGGATGAACCGTCAAATGAATGTGTCACTTCATAGTCTTACGACTCTCTGTCTATAAATAGAACAGAAAATCAAATGAAATGGTCACTTTCACTTTTCAACATAAAAATGTCGTCTGGAGATGCATCCAAGAAGGCTGAGATCGCCCCGAAGGTTGAAGCGATTACTGAAGAACGTCCAGTCGAGCCGGCCCAGCCAACGCAGACAGAGGCAGGCGAAGGTTCATCTGTACCCAAGCCGCCAAAGGACATCTTGGACTTCCTTCTCGAACCAGGAAAGACTGAAGAGGAAGAAGCCATGAGGATGGCTGCTTGCAAGTTCCTGGTGGGTTCCAGCAAGAATGTTCTTGACTCTTTTGCTGATCATGTCTTTGATAAGGACGGTAGTGGCCCACGTCCCAATTTTGAGAAGGATGATAGTGACCTTCTTTAATATTATGTATTATCATTCAAGATGAAATAAAACTGAATTTTATTTATGAACTTGTCTGATGATTACAAACAATGTCTGTTACATTTATACATAGTATTTCTTGAGGAACTTGCCATTGATAGGCATCATTGCAACTCGACCATCCAGCTCTGTGAGTTAATATGCTCCATTTGAAAAGACTTTGCTCACGATATATAGACCTTCCCACTTTGCATCGAATTTGCCTTTGCTCGAGTGAGTCATAGTCATAGGACGTCTGACGGTTAGAATGAGTTCTCCCTTCTGAAAGGCTCTGACTTTAACTTTGCGGTTGAAAGTCTTTGAGATGCGGGCTTGGTATAACTCAATATGCTGTTGAGCCATTAACCGTTTTTTTTCATCGTGCGCCTCCAATTCTTGAAGTCGAAGAAGATCGTTGTTCTCTGTCGTGAGTTCATTGGCGATAGCAATCCTCAAAGACAGAATTTGAAGTTCCAGGGGTAGAACTGCTTCACAGCCGTACACCAAAGAGAAGGATATACAGCCTGTAGGGTTACGGACCGTAGTATGGTAGGCCCAAAGACATTCTCCAAGCTTTTCACTCCAGTTTCGTTTGTTAGTGGATACAAACTTCTTGAGGAGCTTGATGATAGTCTTGTTGAAAACTTCAGCTAAACAGTTTGCAGCAGGATTGTAGGCTGTCGAAGCGACATTGTCAATCCGATGATCGTCACAGAATCTTGTGAACTTTTGGCTGATGAATTGGGGTCCATTGTCGTGAATGATCCTTCGAGGTACACCAAATCGATAGATGACATGGTGTTTGACGAAGTTAATGACGCTGCTGGTCTTGACTTCAGCCAAGGGTATAGCTTCGGCCCATTTGGAAAAGTAGTCGGTTATTGCCAGTATGAATCGATGTCCTCTAGAAGAAGGAGGATTGATGGGACCGATGATGTCCATGCCCCAAGCTTCAAAAGGCCAGGAAGCGGCAGTCGAATGAAGAAATTCTGATGGTTGATGAATAAAATCTGCATGGATTTAACAAGCTCGATATTTCCTCACATATTCGATGGCATCAGATACCATAGAGGGCCAGTAATAACCCATGCGTCGGATATGATCCTGTAGCTTAGGACCGGGTTGATGTGCTCTACAGACACCGTCGTGAGCTTTACGCAGTACTTGCTTTGCTTCATCACCAGCAAGACAGCGCAAGAGTAGGCCGTCATAAGTTCGCCGGTAGAGAGTCTTGGTGGTCTGATTGTAGTAGAATCGCAAAGACCGTCGACGAATACTTATAGCCTCCTTAGGATCTTCAGGAAGTATGTCATGGACCACAAAGTCGATGAAAGGAGTTCTCCAATCTTCACTGGTAACATTGACTTCAGTAAGATTACTGAACTCAATATTACGATTGTTTTCGACGCAGAACAATTTCCGATTAGAGATAACCACCATCTGCGGTCTTTTGATAGGGATGGCTAAAACGGCTGCAAGATTAGCCAAAGCATCTGTCTCAGTATTACAAGCTCGGCGTACATATTCGATGAAGAAGGCTTTGAATGATGTAGCCATGTTGATTACCGCTTCATAGTAAGGCACTAGATCTTGATGGCGAACTTCATAAGTCCCTCTCACCTGGTTAACAACCAACTTAGAGTCACCATAGACTTCAAGATACTCAACGTCAAGTTGTTTGGCTAGCTGAAGACCAATGAGAAGAGCATTGTATTCTGCCACATTGTTGGAGCAAGGTTTATCTAAGGAGTAGGCTCTTTGAATAGCTGATCCGTCTGGAGAAACAAGGACAACTCCAACTCCTGCGACAATGGCACCATTGGGTCTAATCCTGGATGCACCATCAAAGAATAGACGCCAAGTAGGAAATTCTTCGGAGATTGTATTAGATTCCAAAGTCTCGTCTGAAATTTCATCATAGAGTTTAGACGTTTCTGGAACAGGATGAGCTGCTAAGAAATCCGCCAGTGCTTGACCTTTGACAGACTTTTGAGGGACATATACCATGTCATATTGGGCTAGCAGAATGGCCCATGTAGCCAACCGAGAATTAAGTGTGCTAGACTTATTCATCAGTACCCGAAGAGGATTAACTCGGGATATGATATGAATAGTTTGGCCAATGATGTAATGCCGAGTCTTCTGAATAGCAAACATAAGAGCTAGGCATTCTTTTTCGATCGGACTATAATGGTGTTCAGTACCAATCATAGTACGACTGAGGTAGTAGATAGCTTGTTCGTGGCCTTCTTTGTTCTTTTGGGCAAGTAAGGCACCCAATGAATGGTCCATAGCACGGACATACATCAAGAATGGTATGCCAGAGATTGGTGGCACCAAGACTGGTAGATTCATGAGATACTACTTTATGTCATCAAATGCTCGTTGACATTCTTCAGTCCAAACGAAAGATACACCCTTCTTCATCAGTTGAGTAAATGGCCTGCAGCGTCCAGACAGATTCGAAATGAATCTCCTGATGTACGCAAGTCGACCTTGGAATCCTCGTGGCTCTTTTAGGTTGCGTGGAGGATGCATCTCTTGAATGGCTTTAATCTTCTTGGGATCCACGTGTATACCCTTAGAGGTAATGACGAAGCCGAGAAATTTGCCACTAAAGACATCCAAGAATGACTTGGTGGGATTCATTTTGAGTTGATGCTGGCGCATGAGATTAAAAATAGTTCTCAAGTCTTGGATGTGATCTTCCTTCAGACGACATTTGACAGCGATATCATCAACGTAGCATTCGACAGTCTTGCGCAGATGATCTCGAAAGATGGTACTCATGGCTCGTTGGTATGTTGCACCAGCATTCTTGAGACCAAATGGTATGATAGTATAGCAGTAGACTCCGCGAGGAGTGCGGAAAGAAGTATGTTTTTCATCTTCAGGATTCATTCGAATCTGATTGTATCCAGAGAATCCATCCATAAAAGATATTCGCTCGAACCCACAGGTGTTGTCAATCATGACGTCCGTGATAGGAAGAGAAAATTCATCTTTTGGACATGCTTCATTAAGATCCCGAAAGTCGATGCAGACTCGAACTTTGCCAGTTTTCTTTAGAACTGGGACGACATTAGCTACCCAATCAGGATGTTGCTCTTCTCGAATAAAGCCATAAGCAATGAGCTTCTTGACTTCATCGTCGATTGCGTCCATCATTTCTGGCTTGAAGCGCCGTTGTTGCTGTTTGACCGATTTTGTATTCGGTAGGATGTTCAATTTGTGAGTAGCAACTTTGGAATCTAGACCTGGCATGTCTTCGTAACTCCAGGCAAAGACGTCTATGTATTCTTTAATCAGAAGAATTAATTCTTATTTATCTGCCTCTGGGAGGTTCTTGCTGATGAATATTGGACGAGGTGACCCGCTCTCTCCTACATCAATTTGAACTAATTGATCTTCGGTAGGAGGTTCTCTTTGTTCGAATCGAAGTTCCCATTGGGTATCCATTCGTTGAGCCCAAGGATCTGTTTTAGGACTTTCTTCAACATCCTCGTCATAGCCTTCTGGAAGTTCGACGAAGACCATGTTAGAAGATATAGTCAATCGATGAACTTGATCGATGCTGGTGTCAGAATCCCATGATCTGGAATCAGAAGAGTTCGAGCGCTCTTCACTATCGGATTCAGAGTCTGCTGGGGATAATACTGGGGGTGAAGCATATCCGAGACCTCTCTTGGTTTTGCTGTAGTACATCTCTGACTTTCCTTTTGGAACAGTTGTACGGATAGGAGTCCTTCGACCTTTTTCGTAGTTGAGGCCACTCTTGAAGTCATAACCCATCTTTCGAATGATGTCTTTTGATTGCTGACTGTAATGACAGAGTTGAAGATGCCCTGTGTCGTTACTTTTGCTATCATCCGTATAGCTGAATTGTTGTTCCGGTCCTTTACTAAAAAGTATTGGACTCTCGCCTTTCTTACGAGCGGGAACAATACGATATGAATCCTTTGGATGTTCGAGTGAGACTTCTGTTTGAAAAGATTATACAACTCCCATTGTAAATAACTGATAGCTATCTAACATATCCAAATAGCACTTAGCATGATAAATGACATCAGTATACTGGAAAGTAGATGCTTTTTCATTAATTTGTACTTCTGTATTTACAGCAGGACCTTTAGCCTTAGCAGGCTTGGTCAGATTGATTACAAGAGAGGAAGAAGAAGAACGTGGAGGAGGATTGGCTTTGTTACGTCGGAGGTCGATAACAAGCGGCTCAGAGGAGGTGAGCTCCCTTTTTTCCTTGTTATGAGATAAATCAATAACAAGTGGCTCAGAAGAGGTGAGCTGCCTTTTTTCTTTGTTATAACGTAAGTCTATAACAAGTGGCTCAGAAGAGGTGAGCTCCCTTTGATCTTGATTATCCTCAGTTGGTTGCTTCTGGACTGGCAAATGAATAGCCAGTGGCTTGGAAGACTGAGGACGAGAAACACGCCCTTTGACAGGAATAATGAGGGTGTCATTAGACACTGCTTCTTGCTCTTCTTCAGTATCCAGAGACAGGACAACCTTCATGAATTCGTCCTTGTACATACGAGCATCGTTGCAGTATGCTTCGACGCTTTTGAAAGGATAGAGGTCAGCAACCTCCTTTTGCACCTCTCTATTGTCATCGACGTATTTGAAACATTGATGGAGAGTCGAAGGGACAATGTTATGCTCGTACAGAAACGGTCTTTCCAACAAAGCATTGTAAGAACAACCATGGTTGTCAATGATGTAGAAGGTCACCTTTGTGCGAAGATTACCTATTTGGAGTTTTAGGCAAATCTTGCCCAGAGGTTCGCTCCTTCCCTGGTTGAACCCAAGAATGGTGGTAATTGTACTGGAAAGACTATGCACTGGGATCTTCAGCGCATCCAACATTGTCTTCGACATGATACTGAGAGCAGACCCTAGATCTGTCAGAATATGATCGACTTTCATCGAGTTAACATATCCTGTATAGTAAAGAGGACGGTCATACCTGTTATCTTTCATCAGCATGTCATCATGTGTGAAAGTTATGTTTGGTATTAATTCCAACACACTATGACAATGGAGGTAAGAGACTGGCTCTGCTTTTGGCTTCTTCAGCAGGGCTAGACAGGTTTTTGCTTGCATGAGAGCCTCACTCAGAGTTTCCCGAGTCTCTTTGGAGAGGCACAAAAGCTCGAAGATGGACAGCCGGGCCGGTGTATTGGCTAACTGAGCCAAAATATAAAAGTTGTAAGGCTTTTTAAGTCCGAAAGGAGATAACTTCTTCAAAGGTTTGTTGAAACGGACTTGTTGTTTGCCTTTGTCAGCTACCATCGGCTTAGGAGGAGTAGACTCTACAACCGGTGAAGATACAGTAGGAATATCCTCAGTAGAAGCAGGCTGTACTGGAACAGGCTCAGAAGAAGAAGCAGGATTCTCTTGAGCTTCGGGATAATCCTTTAGATAGGCTTTCCTGATCTGGTACTCAGCAGAATTTCCTCGTCAACTATGGGGTCAAAAGACACCATATTGCAAGTCTTTGTCTTGCCCTTGGAACGGTCTTTCTTCTTGGAGGAAGAGGGAAGTTCGAACTCCGAGGCCAAATCTGGATGAATCCACATAATCTCGCCATTATCAAGAGACAAGGGGACAAAACCTTCACCTCGTGGAGGAGGGAGATTCTCAATCTCAAGAGTAGCTTTGGGGATAGGAATGACACCAAGCTGTACCATCTGGGGTGGGAAGTCACCGAATTGAACTGATACCATGTTTGCGGTAACAGTCTTCTCATCTTGCTGCAGAGTGACAACACCAGAGTTGACCAGCTCTTGGATTTTGCCTTTAAGCACATAACATGCTCGAGTGGGATGCCCGATAAACCTGTGATAAATACAGTATTTAGGATGATCAGTCTTACCGACTTCATCAGGCTTCTTCGAATCTGGGAGCTGGAGCTTATTGCTTTTGATCAAGCAATCAAAGATGCTCACAGTGTCATTCTCATCAAAAGAGTAATCTACTTTCGGGCGAGGTTCCCTTGGTGGAGGTGCTGAAGGAGTAGAAGTAGACGTAGGGGGAGCTACGTTGACCGCCAAAGATTCTTTGTTCTTATTCGTCAAGTTGATATTCAAAGTTTCTTTTCCTTTGCGGTTGTTCTGGCACCACCCGATGTCTGGTGTTCATCCCGGTCGGGATTAGACATTTGTACCCCTAGCTGCTTAAATTTGTCAGCGCTAACTTCAGCTGCTTTAGCGTTGACAATAAAAGATGGCCAGTCCTGGAACTGAGTAGATCCTGTCCACATACTGATGATAGGCAAAAGATTTGCCTTGCAGGTGTCTATGGTAACATCGGCCGGAGTTCCAGGAGGCATTTTCAAAGCTTTCCGGCGGAACCTTTCAATGAAACTCTCAGCAGTTTCATTGTGTCTTTGTTTGATTTTATTGAAGGCTGACATAGTCATGTCGTTGATTTCCTCATAGAATCGTTCCAAGAAGATTTGTTTTAGGCCAGAGAAGGAAGTAATACAACCATCAGGTAAACTTCTGTACCAATCGTATGCTACGCCGGCTAAACAACTGACGAATACTCTGGTAAGAAGAGCGTCATTTGGTTGAAGTTGGACAGTCATAACCTCAAAATGGTTAATGAACTGACTGGGAGAGGTGCTGCCATCAAACAGTGAGATTGTTGGGATTTTGTACTTAGGAGGAAATGGGACTTCCTTCCATTCAACTGGGTAAGGTTGCTTGATTCCCAACCTCTGCAAGTTGTCCTTCTCTTTGAAGGCCTCGAACTGAGTGTGTAGAAGCTTGACAGCTTCATTGGCATCTTCCACTGATATAGAAGGAGCAGGCTGAATCACAGTGTTAGGGGAGGAACAGCGTGGTAAGCACTACCCCCAGCACCTGATTGACTGGGTGTAGGTTGGACCTATACAGGAGGTACTTGAAGAGATGCTACCCCCAGCCCTGAATTGACAGGCACCGACGATGCTATGATTTCAGGATTTACAGAAGGTACGATCGGTGGTACTGTATGCTGGGCCACAATGATGGAATGCATACTTGCGACCATCTCAGCCATGGTCTTCAGCTTGTCTTCTGGCGCAGCTATTCTCTGTTCTTGACTAGCTGAACTGGAAGCATCAGGATCTTCAGTGACAACATAAGCTGTCACTTCTCTAGGTACAGTAGAGGAGACTGTCTGTTCCGAAATTTCGCTGTATGCATCGTAGTCGAAGAAAGTATCATCTCCTGAGTGAAAAAGAGAAAGATGACCGGAAGGATCTTGAAGATTCTTTTGACTGATTGTATCTCGGCTTCGGGATCGGGTATGTCGGAATACTCCTTCAGAGGATTCCTGGAGTAGATCCAAATACCGCTGACTTGGCTTGCGAGGCTTGTCGTGCTTGGAGCACTTTCTACCCCCGGTGTCTCTGGAAGTCATGTTGATAAAAGCGTACAAAACTTCGTCTTCATCTTCCGACATAGGTTCAGAGTTTGAAAAGTTCAGACGATCGAAGACAGATCGTCTTGTTGTCTGACAACAACACTTGATGACCACTTTGTGATTACAATGGTGTCCGAGTGGTTGCACTGGAGATGTTGAGATGTTGTCCCATTTTTGTTTAAGGTGTTCTCGGAGATCAGGAACAACAACGGGACGAGAAGAAGTTCGAGGGACATGTTCTTTGACAATATTCGGAACATGGTTCCGGTTCTTCAAATGTTTTGTCCCTTGAGTGTACAGGGAAGTACTCATTTCATTGGCATAGGTGTCTGGATTTTTGATCCTGGAAGTTTGCTTCTGATGCTGGTTGGTTTTCGGCATTGGCTGTTTGCGTTTCACCGAAGTTGGTCGATTGAGATAAGTTCTTAGATCAGTAAACTCACCCCCAGGGGTTTCTGTCTGAGACACCAGCAATTTTCCCTGTCTTGAACGGAAGATCTGGAGAGTTGGAAGATCTTGGAATTCTGCTACCGGAGTAGGCAGAATACCTCTCTAATCAGTACACTTCCCTTTGGCAAGGAGAGAAGAAGAATCCTTGTGGGAGAGAGTTCTTGTACTGACTGGTGCCGGAGCACATTCAGATTGATCTTCTACGGTAAAGATCGAGGAAGACTGAGAAAAGACCAAAGGGCCTTTTCCTTTGTTTTGGAAAGAAGGGTTAGCTAAAGAGCGTTTCCCTCTGTTGTCTTCCAAGTCATGGGACGAGGAAGTTTGAGAAAAGACCAACGGGCCTTTTTCTTTGTTCTGGGGAGGAGGAGGAATAGCCAAAAGACTACCCCCATTGGATTGCGCAGGAGCAATAGGGTGCTTGAGAGGAGGAGCAGAGCTTTTCCTCTTGTTGTGAGAAGAGGAAAGATTAGCCAAAGGGCTATCTCTTTTGGATTGCGCAGGCACAGTTTGCCCATGGGTTGATGGCGCACTGGCAGGTTGCGCATAAAAATCTTTGACAGATGACTTTCTGGTCTCAGTCACAGTGGATTACGCAGCAGGAGTCTTGTTGCCAGAGTGTTTGTGTTGCACTCTGGTTGTTGGAGTAGTGAATTGCGCAGGCAAAGTGGCAGCCAACTGCGGCAGAGGAATAGGAGTCTTGCACTTTGACAGAGCCGTATATGAAGTGGTTTGTGCACTGGCAACAGCAGACTGCGCATGAGTAGTAGAGGCAGATTGTGCAACAGCAGAGACAACAGACTGTGCAACAGTCTTAGCAGCAGAGACTTTAGACTGTACGACAGTCTTGATGGCAGAATCAACAGACTGTGCAGCAGTCTTGGGGACCCACACTGGGCGCACTTTGCTCGTGGCAGAAGTTGTTGCAGTGCGAGGGGTGGTCCTGGAGTTGATCATGGCTTCGTAGGCCGTCTGGTTGACCTTCACAACCAGAGTCTTCTACGTCTTTTCGATATATGCAACGTCACATTGAGTTGTCACTTCCTCGTCGGAGGAGAAAGTTGTCCCCAGCAGAGTCGCCATTTTGTTTGCAAAAATAAAAGTTGATCTTTATTTCAACAAACTTTGTAAAGAAGATTACAAGAATTCTGGGAAAGTACAACTATAGGAATCTGATCTGAAGACGATCGCTTTATCCCTTGGACGATGTAAACTTTGAAGACGGTAGCCTCTGAAGATTGCAGCAGCACTTCGGCAAGAACTCCTGATCTCTGGTGATGATTCTGATCTCTGTATGCATGTGTGTTCCCCTCTAGGAAGGACTTGAAACTCTATTTATAGAGTTCTGGAAATAACTACTTTTTAGTTATTCCGGACTGCGTAATATGGATTGTGCTGCATTGGACAGCGCAGACATCAGACTGCGCTAGCAGTTACTTGATCGTGGGCCAACTGTATTGGACACATGGCATTATTTGATTGAAATGCGCATGATCGTGTACAGACGGTTACCACTTAATGAGTCATTGATGGCATGAAGGCCACGTGTACTTTGTCAGTTGTAGTGATGGAGTGCGCCACCTGAATTGCACTGGCTTCGGATTGCGCTGGGATGGACTGCGCTGCAGGCAGATTGTGATGCATGTACAGCTGTCCTCGAGCGCTGTGCTGCACGATAAACGAACAGTTTCTTCGTTCTCCGTGCTATCAGTTGTCAGAAGATCTGATTCTCTGTCAGGTAATGATGACGGGGCCACGTCAGCTTGCGTACTTGGATGAGTGCGCAGTTCAGCCTGCGCAATCAAATTGTTGTGCAATCTGTCTTCTGCGCAGTTCACTTGAAGGATGTATAATTTGATTTTCATGACTTTGTTGATGGGTGCAACTTGATTTTTAGGACCTACAGTACATATCTTAGAAAAACATTTTTTTATTTTATTATATACTTTCAAAATATTATATAATTATTATTCTTGCTATAAAAAGCCTTTTGTTTTTAGCATTTATTAATCATAATAATATTTTATTGTATACTAGGAAAAGCATAATCATGTATACATTATTTGTGCATACATAATTATTTATTAGTTTATTTTTAAATTATAATGTAATTTTCAAAATTATTATTATTAGCATTTTTGGAAAACATATTTTGAAATTATTGTGACAATTTAAATCTTGATTTGAATTGTGGATTTATTTAAATTAATATCTATATTTGGGATTTGAATTACCTTATTTTTAAACTAAAGGACTAATTAGATTTAAATTGATTTCGATTTGGATTTAAAATTTATTGAATTGATTTAAATTAATAGATGAATTATCTAAAAGGGGATTTAAATCTTTTCCTAATCTCGATCCAATTGGGAATTCCCACATCCTATAAAAGGCAGGTACTCCTCCAAATTTCTATCATTATTTTCTCCACATTATTCTCCATCCACCACAAACAAACGTGCTGTGCATCGTGTCTATGTTCTCACATCCAAACTCTTATTCCATTTGTATATGTATAATTTTCGTGTCGGATACTTTCCCGACACAATAAGATTTTCTAACCCTAAACCTAACCACCATCTCAGTCCCCGACTCGGCCGCGCCTCCTATCTGGTCAGACGACTTCGAAACCCAGCAACCACCGTTACCGCACCCTTCTGCCACCGACCGCCACCCCCACCAAGATCTGGCCAAGCAACCGACCTCCGCCTATACATTCACCACGACCATCACCATTCCCAAAAAAATTAGAAAACCCAACCACCAGCCGTCCCGCCGCAGACAGCCATCCCGCCTACCAACACGCCGTCCAGGCAAACCCGAACCCCCACCAGCAATATAAACCCATCTCCGCCTCCTGTTCCCTGTCCCAACCAAACACCTCGGCCACCCGTCGGAAATACCAACCCGGCCATCGCCGACCATACGGCAACCGTCAGCCACCCAAAATCCCCAAATAAATTAAAGAAATAAAAATAAACACCCCCGCCACCACCATGTCTTACCTCCGCCGGAGTCGCGCACGAACGCCGCCCGCCCTCCGCGCGCGACCGCCGCCGACTTCTCAAACCCTCGCCGCGCCGTCCGCCGACCGCCCGTTCCGATCTGCCAAGCCTCCGTCGTCTACTCCGTTGACCCCCTCCAAAACCCTCTCCGACGACTCCGCCTTCCTTCCCCGACCTCTTCGTCGTGTCTCCGTGCCGCCGCATGTCGCCAGCCCTCAGCCGCCTCATCTCCTCTCTCCCGACCCTAGCCGCCGCCTCCGCGGAACGCCCCACCGCGTGCATCGCCTCCAGCTCTGACCGCCTGCTCCCTCTCACTCTTCTTCTTCCCATCACACTTTCCCCTCTTCTCATTTTTTTTTCTTCTTAGTTTATTCCATTAGCTCAGGAACAGAAGTTATAGTCATTTGATTATTTAATTTTTTTTGTTTTTATTTTTGTTTATTATTATTATTAAACATTATTAATATACATATATATGTTCTGATTAATAATGTTATCTAGTATTTGTAAAGTAAAATATTTATATTTTTTTACTATTATGATCACTGAATATTTCTAAGGATTCAATATAACAAATAGTAGCCCTATATATATAGTCCAAATTTTTGGTCAGAAACCCTAAGATTACTATTATATTATTTTAACCTAAAATTATTTTGACAATTTAGTTTCGACAGTAAGAAGTTTCCTATTATATATAATTGACCAAAATTTACAATTTTGTCCTAAAATGATTTTCCCAGATTCCAATATATTTTTACTAACAAAAATATAGCTTCTATCTAAATATCCTATTTTATAAATCTAGAGTTTTTGCCTAAAACTATTTATATATTTTCTGTAATTGTCTAAAAAAATTTATTCTACTAGTAATTATATTTCAAGGATTATAAATAGTTTTCAAAAATCATTCATACATTATTTATCCAATTTTCTTCAATTGTCCTCCTGTCCGTGACCAATCTCACTTTTCCTATTTCCTCGCCAATTCTATACCACCTTAGGTTCACCCTAACTAATTTGACCCTTCTGGACTCAATGGAACCATCCGTACCGACATCCGAGATCACCTTGTGTAGTTGTTGCACCAAAGTCGCAGTTCGTGCAACCTTGATCATTGCAGTACACCAGGCGTACTACCAGGAAAGACACCTTGCCATTTGCTATTTATTTATTTTAGCTCATATTTCATGCATTATTATTTTTCTTTATGCAAAATAAACTGTGATATATGGCATAACCTGTTAGAACTTACTGTTCAGTTATATTTCCTGCTATGTGTTATTTTTCTTACACATTAAACCTAGATTTAAGGGACCACCTTGTATGTTGCATTCATTGGCCTTGACATGTTGTACCACGAAGTTGTGTGTCGCATATAGAACACGGACGTGCGTGATTGGCTGGCCACCAGTACGTACAAGCCGTGCGATAGGAATAACCGCTAACAGAGATTGCATGCTAGTTTTGACTTAGCGGTTATAGAGGTTTACTGTTGTGGATACAACATATTAGGCATTGGGCGAGGAGGATAATTCCTTAGCGTATGGGCTTCGATGCACTTTTTCTTGTGACCCGAAAGCTCCGCTGGAGATACGGGGCTGATGACCCATGATTACTGACGGCCACTGACGTTCTGCGGAACGTTATGCTCTTATTGATTGGGCCTCTAGTGCCCCAAGGGGGGACTACGCCGATCCTATTTAGCCAGGGCCCATGCGTCGGAAGGATTGCTCTTAACTATATTTCACTTAGAACGGTTAGGCACCTTTATCTGTTAGGTACGAGTACTTTTGGTTTGGGTACTTGTATCTGACCGTGGCTTGGAACAATAACTTGTCGCGGATTAGTTTGTCACATCTTGTCCTTGTTTGGTTGTAGGTGTGACTTACTACTTCGATGAGAAGGTATTGAGCCTTGTTGGGGTCCGGATACTATATTGTATTCATAGCATGGAAAGATACGTCTCCGTGAATTAGTTTACCATCTCCTGTTCTTGTTTGGTTGGGGGGATGGTACGCTAGTTCAGTAGGTGAGTATTGGACCATGTTATAATTCAATTGACTTAATTATTTGAGCAATATTTATTCAGTTTATATGGCATGATATTATGTGTCTTGTTACATCCCACTGAGGACCTGGTTATCTCTCCAGGTGTGTGCTCTGGTCTTTCGCAGGTGCTCTAGCTCTAGCCGTGACCATCTCTATTTCTTCGAGGATGATTGCGCTTGGATCGTCTTCGCTTCGTTCGCCAAACTCATTTCATTTTCCATGTATATTTTTTCTTACTTTATTGGTTGTGGATTTGTCTCCGCCCAACATATTATATCAAGAAAATTCATTATCATTATATGATATCTTTTATTTATTTATTTTGTGGATAAGATTAGTTATGGTTCTACTGTATTTTACAGCTTATGTATTCATACGAGGTTTCCATATATTAGAGTGTACTTCGTAAGTATACAGCTGGCATGTCTGCGTTCCTAGTTCGACATATTTTGGGACTGGGGCGTTACATATTTTTGTGGTGGCCCATGCAGGTCAAGGTAAATTATTTGGTTACTTTACCGTGCCAAGCAAGCCTGCGAATAGGATTAGAAGTCTAGGATCTCATCCACATACTTGACCTTTTTCTCGATTCCATATTTGACCGCCTCATCGATTGCATCTTGCTTGATTCCTTCTATCATTATTCTTATCCTCCCTTCATGCCTGCTACAGATTGACCCTACTAGTTAGATGTCCCAAACACCCTTAGCTTAATTCTTTAAGTTGGATAGAATACCCCACGACCTGACACCCCCTTGACCATTAAGGGAATACCAATAGTATTATCTAGACCATAGAGACTAGAGGAATTTAATCCATTTGGTCAACCAAGCCTTGGTCAATAATACCGTAGAATGATGGTATAGGAATAAACAAGACTTAGATCCTTAAGACTCTTAGACCATTCATATTGGTTCTTTATTTCAATCTTAATCTCACGTGCCTATATTTTTACTATCTAGACTAATGATGCTAATGTAGCCTAGTTTTTGCAAGCTTATTCTCATATCGAGCTTGTTCAAGACATATGTTGTAAACCCCCATAATTTATAGTTGATTTTTATAATTTAAATTAATTTTCGTTAAGCATTTCATTAATTATGGATTTATTTACTACTAGTTTAATAATATAATTAATGTATGGTTGTATACATATATTATTATATGTGTGCTTGTTCGTAATTCTATTAAATAAGGAGTATAATAAATTTTAGGATGTTAGGAAGTTATTTGTAAATTTTTTTGTGAATTTTATTGCTAGCTTCAGATATATATATATATATATGTATATATATATATGTATATATTATATATATATATATATATATATATATATATATATATATATAGAATATATATATATATATATATATATATATATATATATATATATATATATTCTATATATATATTCTATATATATATTCTATATATATATATATATATATATATATATATATATATATATATTTTTATTTATATATATAAAGTGGGCCCGGCCAACACCCCAAATGGGCGGCCAGGCTGTGCTGCAAAGCAAGTGGGGAAGGGAAATAGGTTGAAGTAAAAGTTAATATATATTCACTTGTGCTCGAGCTACTGTAGCACGTGGGCTACAGTAACCATGCCAACCCGCGGAGACGCCCCTTCTTCCCGTAGCAGCAACTGCTGCTTAGTACAAAAAAAATATATATATTTGATCTACACCAAATCTCAACCAATAAATTTCAAATAAAATATCTAGATAAACCCCACGAGATTCTCTTCTAGGTGTACTCAGATTCAACTCCATCCGAATCCAGAAATCCGATTTTAAATAGTAATTTAAACCTACTATATAGGTTTCGGAATTTAGTTCTTGGCAAAAATTTCATTCGTCGAACCTCAACCCCAGCCCAAGCTTCGACTCCTTGACCTTCCCAACACCCCCGCGCTCGACGTCGACCACCTGCTCGCCGTCACCGACGACTGATCGCCGGACAACCGCGGAGTCGACCGGAAAACAGGGGAAACGCTCTGTTTATTCTAGAACCAGGTACCTATCTTTAGATTCCAATTTCTTTGCTTGTGTTCGACGAGAAATTGATCTATCGACTTCTGTGCGTAGGCAACATAACCATCTCAAAACTCTAGCAATTAGAAAAATTTCTAATGCTTAGGAAATACCAGAAAAGATTCGGGAAAGTAGAGAAAAATTTCTCGAAAAATAGAACCCGAGAAACCCCCAAACCCCTGACTTGGAAGGGCGATTGCAGCCCAGATATTAAGAATTTGAAAGAAATAATTTAGAGAGTCCTAGTTAACCTATATGAGATGGAAACCCATCTTTTAGATTAAATTTTCATGTAATGTACAGGAAGTTACGGAACGATGAACTTGGGAGAAAAACTGTTTTAAAAACCTTAAAATTTTGGAATTTTGTCCGATACGACGTACGCCCCGACAAACCGAGCGACGTGGTCGCGCGCTATGCGCATAGAAAGACGCGTATGGACGTCGCGGACGTGTGGGAACTGACGGAACTCAGTTTCGTGGTGCGTGCGCGACGAAACCAACGGGTATCCGTCGAGATACCCCCGTATCGACGTTTTGCAAACTTGTCCATAACTTCCTGTACAGTCGTCGGATCGAGACAAAACTTGCGCCAACAGGTCCGGATCGAAATACTGGTCCTGCATGCCAAGTTTGGTTCGATTCTGAGAAGGTCGAATCGGAACCCATTTTTGACGGGCCCGCGACCCACTCAAACGGGCGATTTTGTACACGGCTCCTCGGAATCCAAAACTGGACATACCGTTGAGTTCCTCTCCTCAAACTGAATTCGTAGACATGTAGTTTGACGACTTTAGAGACCATAGATTTTGCCACGCGTTTCGGTGCAAAGCGGGTCCAACGGCGGACATCGTTTTGACCCAAAATTACGATTTTGCCCCTGTTCCAGAATTTGACTTTTGGATAGGCATTTCCTAGGTATATCTTCTTCATCGAGATCATTTTTGATGTTTGTTTCAGCGTTTGGAGTCATCTGTGATTTGTGAGTTTTTGTGCTGATACTTGCTACTCTTGGATTTGCCCTTCTCGCACCGCAGGCAAGATACCTTGCCACCTTACTCTGTGATTATTATATTCTTATTTTTAGTTGTTATTTTCAGCATTTTGTTTCGTGATATTTAAACTGTGCGTCCAAGTCACACTTGGGTGCAAGCGACTCTATCGGTCGTTTTTCTTGCTTTATTTATTCTCTTGCATTAATTTAGCTTATTGACCACCCATTGATGTTAAGGTATTGGTATATCTCATATGGCCTTGACACTTGTTGTATCACGTGATGTGAGTCACATGTAGGACACGTTTTCGCGTAGTTGGCTGGCCACCGATACGTATGGAGAATACGACGGATAGGAGTAACTGCCAATAGTATTGCATGTTAGAAGACTTGGCGGTTACTAGAGGTTCATATCAGTCATGGAGATGATGATACTAGGCATTAGGTAGGGAGAACAATACCTGACGTATGGGCTTCTTTACACTTCCATGATTACATGTGCGCTCCTCCGGAGACGCAGGCTCCAGGCGCCCTCTGACGTTTCCCAGAGCGTTATAGACGTAGCCCCTTGCACATGGTGCCCTCTGACGCTTCCCGAGCGTTATGGACGTAGGCCCCTAGTACCCTTTATGGGAACTATGCCGATCCCATTTACAGCCAGGGCTCATGCGTCGAAGGATTGTATCTCAACTGCATATTCACAGTAGAATGGTCAGGAACCCGATTGCATGTATACCTTTTCTCTTATTATATTATCACAGTTTATATGGCATGGTGTTTTCTTATATCTTGCTATGTCCCCTGAGGACCTGGTTATCTCTCTCCAGGTTTAGACGATTTTCCACAGGAGTACGGAACGACATTGGAGCTATCTTACATTGATGACGAGACAGTCACTACTGATTTCTAGTTTATTCTATATTTGAGACAGTTGTAGACATTTTTTTACATCTCTTTTCTTTCTATTTTGCGAAGGTCGGACTCCGATCTTGTGAGACTATTTTTCATAGCTGTTTGGAGTGAGTATGTTCACCCGGCTATCTTTTGATACTCTGCTTTATTCATTTGGACTTTATTATCTTTTGTGCTGAGCTGTGATGAGATTAGATATGTTATTCTGGCCTGTGATTGTTTATTTACAGCTTATGTGCATATATGAGGATTCCATATATAGGAGTATTCTTCGTATATGTGTAGCTGGCATGTTCACGTACTCGGTCCTACGTATTTTGGGACTGGGGCGTTACATGTTTTTGTGGTGGCCCATGCAGGTCAGATTTAATATTGTTGGGTTACATGACTGTGCCCAACAAGCCTGCATATAGGAATAGGAATATCTCATCCAGAACTACTACTATCTCTTGACTTCCAATCTTTTCGAAACTTCTTTGATTATTCGATTTACTTCATATCTAATCTTTCCTAATATCAACTATCTTCCTCGTGCCAATAGTACGAATCTACGAAGCGGACGCACTTCTGCCTTGGCCCTCACATCTGGTGAGGAGATTACTTCAGAGGGACAGAATCCTCCCATGACTCCAGCGACCCCTTACCAGCCAGGACTGTCGCAGCCTACTATGACACCGACGACGGAGTACCCAGAGATCGCAGCACCCCCAGGCAGCCAGGCTGGACAGACTACTACTATGCCACCGGGAGGGGATGTACCACTGCCTCCACCCCCACCATTCCCTCAGCAGTTTTCTCCACAGTCGGGACCTCAGATGCCTCCACCACCGACTGATGGGAGCTCTACCACTCAGTTTATGTATGCCATGATGCAGGCTCAATGGCAGCAGACTGAGCTAATGAGACAGACGATGATGGCAGCCATGGCTAGACCTCCACCACCACCTCCAGTACCAGCACCAGCACCGGCTCTGCATTCCTATGAAGGCTCTATCAAGAATTTCACAGACTTGAACCCCAAGGCCTTTAGAGGGACGGAGAAGCCACTAGAGGTGTCACAGTAGCTTATTAGTACTGAAAAGCTACTGAAGGCATCCCAGCTGCCAGCTCGAGATTGGATGACAGCAGTGGACCTACTATTAGAAGATAATGCTCACCACTGGTGGAAGGCGGAAGAGAGACGATTAGGCACTGGGATCACCTGGAAGCAGTTCTATGATGCATTTTATGAGATATTCTTCCCTATTCATGTTCGAGATGGTCTCTATGACCAGTTCCTTCATCTGAAACAAGGGAATATGACAGTTGATGAGTACGACTCGGAGTTCAATCGCCTGAGTCAATTTGGTGCGGGATTAATTCCGACAGAGTTAGAGAAGGCGAGGAGATTTCACCAGGGGCTTGTACCAGAGCTCAAGTCTTATACGACTACCCAGTCTCGAGTCTCCCATTCAGCTGTCTTGGAAGAAGCTCGTGCTCAGGAGATTCTTCGTAAGGAACAGCAGCAGACATCGAGACGCCATACCCCAGCAGTTACACCAGCCCGAGCCACTTAGAGTGGACCTATCAGGAGGACCACAGGACAGTTCCAGCAGAGGCCCTCACCTTATCAGAAGCCCGTTTGCCATTACTGTGGAAAACAAGGACATATCCAGAACGACTGCAGGACTCGCCTTGGATTATGCTTGAGATGTGGATCCAATCAGCACATGCTCAAGGATTGTCCGGAGCAACATGCAATAGTACAAGCTCGGCAAAATCTGAGGCCCACAACCCCAGCTCTCCCAGCACCACGGCCTATAGCAGGAGCACCTCGTCCACCATTGCCTTCCCAAGGCACACAGTACAACAAGGCCAGAGCTCAGGGCCCGGGACAAAATTATGGGCAGGCATTCTCACTTGCTGTTGAGGATATAGAGACAGAGGCGGAGGTTATAGCAGGTATGGTTCTAGTTGCATCTTTTCCTGCTATTATATTTTTTGATACTGGAGCCACGCATTCATTTATAGCCACTAGTTTTGCCACTAGACACAGCATTCCCATCACACCCTTAGCTAAGAATGTTAAAATCCTCACTGGAGGAGGAGTTGTACCTGTTAGTAGCATTTATAGACTTTGTCCTGTAGTGATAAATGGCAGCGAGTTGATGGCACGACTTCTTGTATTCCCTATGTCGACATTTGATGTGGTTCTTGGAATGGACTGGTTGAGCCAATATTTCGCTCTCATCGACTGCCATAGTAGCAATATTATCTTTAGACCACCGAATGCGGCAGAGTTTGAGTTCACCAAAGAAGACGGAGAGAGTTGTGATGCACCCACATCGGGAACTCACATGATGATGCATGACACCCCACAGCACCCTATTATCACCGAGTTCGAGGATGTATTCCCCGAGGAGTTGCCAGGACTACCACCTGATCGAGATATTGAGTTTTCTATTGAGCTTACTCCCGGAGCCGACCCTATTTCATCCCGAGTATATCGTCTGGCACCCAAGGAGTTGGTAGAGATGAAGACGCAGATTGATGACTTATTAGAGAAGGGATTTATTCGTGCCAGTGCGTCACCATAGGGAGCACCCGTTCTTTTTGTGCCTAAGAAAGACGGGATAGTGCGCATGTGCATCGACTACAGAGCACTGAATGCGGTGATGGTGAAGAACAAGTATCCCTTGCCGCGTATAGACGATCTATTCGATCAACTGAGTGGAGCAAAAGTATTCTCCAAGATTGACTTACGATCGGGCTATCACCAATTGAAGGTTCGGAAGGAAGACATTGCAATGACGAAGGTATGGCACTACGAGTTCTTGGTCATGCCTTTCGGTTTGACTAATGCTCTCGCAGTTTTCATGAATTTAATGAACAAGATCTTTCACCAATACTTGGACAAATTTGTAGTAGTCTTTATAGATGATATATTGATTTACTCCAAGAGTCAAGATGAGCACGAGCAGCATCTACAGATAGTTTTGGGAACATTAAGGAATGAGCAACTTTTTGCGAAGCTTAGCAAGTGTGATTTCTTTCTCAAAGAAGTATCATTTCTTGGTCATATTGTTACGGGTGATGGTATATCAGTAGACCCAGAGAAGATCACAACAGTCAAATCATGGCTCGCTTCCACAACAGCTTCTGAAGTAAGAAGTTTCCTCGGACTTGCTGGTTACTACCGACGGTTCATAGAAGATTTCTCTCGAATAGCGGGGCCCATGACTCGATTGACTTGCAAGGATCAGGAGTTTGTATGGACAGACGAGTGTCAAGCCGCTTTTGACGAGTTGAAGAAGCGATTGACCATAGCACCAATCTTGACACTACCATCGGGCCCAGGAGGATTTGTGATCTACAGCGACGCATCCGGGAAGGGTTTAGGATGTGTATTGATGCAGCACGATCGTGTAGTAGCTTATGCATCACGACAGTTGAGAGTGCACGAGAAGAATTATCTGACCCATGATCTAGAGCTCGCAGCGGTTATCTTTGCTTTGAAGCTATGGAGACACTACTTGTACGGCGAGAAGGTTGATATCTACACTGATCATAAGAGCCTCAAGTACGTGTTCACACAGAAAGAGTTGAATATACGACAGCGACGTTGGTTGGAGTTGATGAAGGATTATGAGATCGAGCTTTATTATCATCCGGACAAGGCTAATGTCGTGGCAGACGCATTGAGCCGCAAGCCCATGGCACACTTTTTGACTACACAGAAGGAATTGATTAGAGACTTGGAGTAGCTTGGTATTGAGGTAGTATTGCCTGGAGCAGACGGCGTATTAGCCAACCTTCAAGTGCAATCATCATTGGTAGAGCGCATCAAGGCAACATTGCCTAATGATGCTAGATTTTGACGGCTGAAAGAGAGGACTGAAGCAGGAGAGCAGACAGGTTTGAGGATCCACTCAGATGGGACACTGCGATGTGGTGATCGCATTTATGTACCCAATAGAGATCTACGGCAGGAGCTGATGGCTGAGGCTCACAGTTCGACTTACTCTACTCATCCCGGAGGGACCAAGATGTATCGTGACTTACGACAGTATTATTGGTGGCATGGAATGAAGCGAGAGATAGCTCGTTTCATTGCCAAGTGCTTAGTATGTCAACAAGTGAAGGCGAAGCACCAGAGGACGGCCGGATTATTGCAACCGCTACCCATTCCTGAGTGGAAGTGGAAGCACATTACTATAGATTTCGTCACGCGTTTTCCTCGGAGTCCTAGAGGACGTGACGCAGTGTGGGTGATTGTTGATAGACTTACGAAGTCAGCCCATTTCTTACCTTTTAGAGTGGACCAGTCGACAGAGGTATTGGCAGAGATGTATATGGAGCAGATTGTGAGACTACACGGTGTGCCTGTTAGTATTGTGTCGGACCGTGACTCGAGATTCACCTCGTACTTTTGGAGGAGCATGCAAGAGAGTTTGGGCACCCGATTGAAGTTTAGTACATCGTATCATCCGCAGACAGACGGCCAGTCGGAGCGTACCATTCAGACGCTAGAGGATATGTTGAGAGCGTGTTTGCTTGATTTTGGCGGTTCGTGGGAGGACCATCTTCATCTTATTGAGTTTTCTACAACAATAGCTATCAAGCGAGCATTCAAATGGCTCCGTTTGAAGCATTGTATGGTAGGAAGTGTCGGTCTCCTGTTTGTTGGAGCGACATAGGAGAGCGACAGCTATTGGGTCCCGAGTTGGTCTTGAGCACAGTGGAGACAATGAAGAAGATTCAGGACCACCTGCGAGCAGCGCAGGATCGTCAGAAGCAGTGGGCAGATAATCATCGTCGACCCTTGGAGTTTAAAGAGGGCGACCATGTGTTCTTGAAGATATCCCCCACTAGAGGCACGATTCGATTCGAAGGACGTGGCAAGTTGAGTCCATGGTACATCGGGCCTTTCGATGTCTTGGAACGTGTTGGAGAGGTTGCCTACAGATTGGCATTGCCACCGTCGCTAGAGGGAGTACATGTCGTATTCCATGTATCTCAGCTAAGGAGGTACGTGGCAGACAGCAATCATGTGCTTGATCACTCCGAGATCACAGTTGGACCGAGTTTGTCGTACGAAGAGCAACCAGTAGGTATCTTCGATCGCCGAGTGAAGGTGTTGCAGAATCAATCTATTCCATTGGTTCGCGTGGCATGGAAGCATCACTCGCCACGCGAGTCTACTTGGGAGCGCGAGGACGACATCCGTAATCGCTACCCGCAGTTGTTCGAAGACGAAGGTATGTCTTGCATTTATATTTTCATGCATTGCATTTGATCCCCCGACCTTAGTTTAATTTCGAGGACAAAATTTTCTTTAAGTTGGGTAGGATGTAAACTCCCATAATTTATAGTTGATTTTTAAAATTTCAATTAATTTTCGTTAAGCATTTCATTAATTATGGATTTATTTACTACTAGTTTAATAGTATAATTAATGTATGGTTGTATACATATATTATTATATGTGTGCTTATTCGTAATTCTATTAAATAAGGAGTATAATAAATTTTAGGATGTTAGGAATTTATTTGTAAATTTTTTTTGTGAATTTTATTGCTAGCTTAAGATATATATATATATATATATATATATATATATATATATATATATATATATATATATATATATATATAAATAGTTATGTTGGTAATTGTTAAAAAATATATATATATATATAAAGTGGGCCCGGCCAACGCCCCAAAGGAGCGGCCAGGCTGTGTTGCAAAGCAAGTGGGGAAGGTAAATAGGTTAAAGTAAAAGTTAATATATATTAACTTGTGCTCGAGCTACTGTAGCCCGTGGGCTACAGTAACCATCCCAACCCGCGGAGACACCCCTTCTTCCCGTAGCAGCAACTGCTTCTTAGTTCAAAAAAAAAGATTTGATCTACACCAAATTTCAACCAATAAATTTCAAATAAAATATCTAGATAAACCCCACGAGATTCTCTTCTAGGTGTACTCAGATTCAACTCCATCCGAATCCAGAAATCCGATTTTAAATAGGAATTTAAACCTACTATATAGGTTTCGGAATTTAGTTCTTGACGAAAATTTCATTCGTCGAACCTCAACCCCAGCCCAAGCTTCGACTCCTGGACCTTCCCAACACCCCCGCGCTCGACGTCGACCACCTGCTCGCCGTCACCGATGACTGATCGCCGGACAACCGCGGAGTCGACCGGAAAACAGGGGAAACGCTCTGTTTATTCCAGAACAAGGTACCTATCTTTCGATTCCAATTTCTTTGCTTGTGTTCGACGAGAAATCGATCTATCGACTTCTGTGCGTAGGCAACATAACCATCTCAAAACTCTAGCAATTAGAAAAATTTCTAATGCTTAGGAAGTACCAGAAAATATTCGGGAAAGTAGAGAAAAATTTCTCGAAAAACAGAACCCGAGAAACCCCCAAACCCCTGACTTGGAAGGGCGATTGCAGCCCAGATATTAAGAATTTGAAAGAAATAATTTAGACAGTCCTAGTTAACCTATATGAGATGGAAACCCATCTTTTAGATTAAATTTTCATGTAATGTACAGGAAGTTATGGAACGATGAACTTGGGAGAAAAACTGTTTTAAAAACCTTAAAATTTTAGAATTTTGTCCGATACGACGTACGCCCCGACAAACCGGGCGACGTGGTCGCACGCTATACACATCGAAAGGCGCATATGGACCTTGCGGACGTGTGGGAACTGACAGAACTCAGTTTCGTTGTGCGTGCGCGACGAAACCAACGGGTATCCGTCGAGATACCCCCGTATCGATGTTTTGCAAACTTGTCCATAACTTCGTGTACAGTCGTCGGATCGAGACGAAACTTGCGCCAACAGGTCCGGATCGAAATTCTGGACCTGTATGCCAAGTTTGGTTCGATTCTGAGAAGGTCGAATCGGAACCCATTTTTGGCGGGCCTGCGATCCACTCAAACGGACAATTTTGTACACGGCTCCTCGGAATCCAAAACTGGACATACCGTTGAGTTCCTCTCCTCAAACTGAATCCGTAGACATGTAGTTTGACGACTTTAGAGACCATAGACTTTGGCACGCGTTTCGGTACAAAACGGGTCCAACGGCGGACATCGTTTTGACCCGAAATTATGATTTTGCCCCTGTTCCAGAATTTAACTTTTGGATAGGCGTTTCCTAGGTATATCTCCTTCATCGAGATCATTTTTGATGTTTGTTTCAGCGTTTGGAGTCATATGTGATTTGTGAGTTTTTGTGCTGACACTTGCTACTCTTGGATTTGCCCTTCTTGTACCGCAGGCAAGATACTTTGCCACCTTACTCTATGATTATTATATTCTTATTTTTAGTTGTTATTTTCAGCATTTTGTTTCGTGATATTTAAACTGTGCGTCCAAGTCACACTTGGGTGCAAGCGACTCTATCGGTCGTTTTTCTTGCTTTATTTATTCTCTTGCATTGACTTAGCTTATTGACCACCCATTGATGTTGATGTATTGGTATATCTCATATGGCTTTGACATTTATTGTATCACGTGATGTGAGTCACATGTAGGACACGTTTTGCGTAGTTGGCTGGCCACCGATACGTATGGAGCGTGCGACGGATAGGAGTAATTGCCAATAGTATTGCATGTTAGAAGACTTGGCGGTTACTAGAGGTTCATATCAGTCATGGAGATGATGATACTAGGCATTGGGTGGGGAGAACAATACCTGACGCATGGGCTTCTTTACACTTCCATGATTACCTGTGCGCTCCTCCGGAGACGCAGGCTCCAGGCGCCCTCTGACGTTTCCCAGAGCGTTATGGACGTAGCCCCTTGCACATGGTGCCCTCTGACGCTTCCCGAGCGTTATGGACGTAGGCCCCTGGTACCCTTTATGGGAACTATGCCGATCCCATTTACAGCCAGGGCTCATGCGTCGAAGGATTGTATCTCAACTGCATATTCACAGTAGAATGGTCAGGAACCCGATTGCATGCATACCTTTTCTCTTATTATATTATCACAGTTTATATGGCATGGTGTTTTCTTGTATCTTGTTATGTCCCCTGAGGACCTGGTTATCTCTCCAGATTTAGACGATTTTCCACAGGAGTACGGAGCGGCATTGGAGCTATCTTACATTGATGACGAGGCAGTCACTACTGATTTCTAGTTTATTCTATATTTGAGACAGTTGTAGACATTTTTTTACATCTCTTTTCTTTCTATTTTGCGGAGGTCGGACTCCGATCTTGTGAGACTATTTTTCATAGCTGTTAGGAGTGAGTATGTTCACCCGGCTTTCTTTTGATACTCTGCTTTATTAATTTGAACTTTATTATCTTCTGTGCTGAGCTGTGATGAGATTAGATATGTTATTCTGGCCTGTGATTATTTATTTACAGCTTATGTGCATATATGAGGATTCCATATATTGGAGTATTCTTCGTATATGTGCAGCTGGCATGTTCACGTACTCGGTCCTACGTATTTTGGGACTGGGGCGGTACATATGTTATTTGGGTCGCTCCCACTAACATACTGCCTAATCAGAACCGGTGCATGATGGTCTAATCAACCGAGTGCACTTTGGTTCGCCTTTTCAATCTACATGGATGTGATATAGTTAAACTTACCCCTTGGAATCCCATCCATGACTGCCTTGATGATTCTTTTGAAATTTATACGACCGTCTTTGAACCACGTATTGGTAATTGATAATGTTGTCATTGAACTCCTTATATCGTTTTCGCCTTCACCGATTTTGGAAGGACGAAGGCGTTGTACTAGAACTTCCTCTAGCTTTCCTATCGACTATGACCATTCTCACTCGATGTTGCTATATCCTCATCCAAAACCACTCATCCTTTTCTTGGCCCTATATTCGCTATCAAGAACCTTCCACATCGCTTAATTTAGGCGTAACCCTAATTTGCCCTCTTAAATCGTGCCCTCAACCTACTTTCAAAACACATCTTTTAGGCCTCTCATATATTCTCTTGATACCATAATACTCCTTTGCATATTATCATGACTAACTTTAAATGTTATCTTTTAAGCCACGGCTTGCTAATCGCATGTCGAGCATCATCTCTTTGTCTCGCCAAATAACTTGATTGTTCCCCACCGATACCCCCTTGTGTCTTCTCACCCCCTACTAATTCTTAATTTCGAGGACAAATTTTTTTTAAGTTGGGTAGGATGTAAAACCCCTAAATTTCTACTATTTTTTTAATTAAATTTGGTACTGATTTAAAATTTTGTATTGTACGTCTCAATAACGTATTGTACGTCGTGCGCAAGATTTCGTCTTTCTTGCTCGTCGAGTGCGAATATGTACGAGCGTACATATCTTAGATAAACATTTTTTTATTTTATTATATACTTTTAAAATATTATATAATTATTATTCTTACTATAAAAAGCCTTTTGTTTTTAGCATTTATTAATCATAATAATATTTTATTGTATACTAGGAAAAGCATAATCATGTATACATTATTTGTGCATACATAATTATTTATTAGTTTATTTTTAAATAATAATATAATTTTTGAAATTATTATTATTAGCATTTTTGGAAAACATATTTTGAAATTATTGTGACAATTTAAATCTTGATTTGAATTGTGGATTTATTTAAATTAATATCTATATTTGGGATTTGAATTACCTTATTTTTAAACTAAAGGATTAATTAGATTTAAATTGATTTCGATTTGGATTTGAAATTTATTGAATTGATTTAAATTAATAGATGAATTATCTAAAAGGGGATTTAAATCTTTTCCTAATCCCTATCCAATTGGGAATTCCTACATCCTATAAAAGGCAGGTACTCCTCCAAATTTCTATCATTATTTTCTCCACATTATTCTCCATCTACCACAAACAAACGTGCTGTGCATCGTGTCCATGTTCTTACATCCAAACTCTTATTCCATTTGTACATGTACAATTTTTGTGTCGGACACTTCCCCGACACAATAAGATTTTCTAACCCTAAGCCTAACCACCATCCCAGTCCCCGACTCGGCCGCGCCTCCTCTCTGGTCAGACGACTTCGAAACCCAGCAACCACCGTCACCGCACCCTTCTGCCACCGACCGCCACCCCCACCAAGATCCGGCCAACCAGCCGACCTCCGCCTATACATTCACCACGACCATCACCATCCCCAAAAAAATTAGAAAACCCAACCACCAGCCGTCCCGTCGCAGACAGCCATCTCGCCTACCAACACGCCGTCCAGGCAAACCCGAACCCCCACCAGCAACACAAACCCATCACCGCCTCATGTTCCCTGTCCCAGCCAAACACCTCGACCACCCATCGGAAATACCAACCCGGCCATCGCCGACCATACGGCAAACGTCAGCCACCCAAAATCCCCAAATAAATTAAAGAAATAAAAACAAACACCCCCGCCACCACCGTGTCTTACCTCCGCCGGAATCGCGCCCGAACGCCGCCCGCCCTCCGTGCGCGACCGCCGTCGAATTTCCAAACCCTCGCCGTGCCGTCCGCCGACCGCCCGTCCCGATCTGCCAAGCCTTCGCCGTCTCCTCCGTTGACCCCCTCCGAAACCCCCTCCGGTGACTCCGCCTTCCTTCTCCGACCTTTTTGCCGTGTCTCCACGCCGCCGCATGTCGCCAGCCCTCAGCCACCTCATCTCCTCTCTCCCGACCCTAGCCGCCGCCTCTGCGGAGCGCCCTACCGCGTGCGCCGCCTCCAGCTCTGACTGCCTGCTCCCTCTCACTCTTCTTCTTTCCGTCACACTTTCCCCTCTTCTTATTTTTTTCTTCTTAGTTTATTCCATTTGCTCGGGAACAGAAGTTATAGTCATTTGATTAGTTATTTTTTTTGTTTTTGTTTTGTTTATTATTATTATTAAACATTATTAATATACATATATATGTTCTGATTAATAATGTTATCTAGTATTTGTAAAGTAAAATATTTATATTTTTTTATTATTATGATCACTGAATATTTCTAAGGATTCAATGTAACAAATAGTGGCCCTATATATATAGTCCAAATTTTTGGTCAGAAACCCTAAGATTACTACTATATTATTTTAACCTAAAATTATTTTGACAATTTAGTTTCGACAATAAGAAGTTTCCTATTATATATAATTGACCAAAATTTACAATTTTGTCCTAAAATGATTTTCCTAGATTCCAATATATTTTTACTAACAAAAACATAGGATATTTATAAATCTAGAGTTTTTGCCTAAAACTATTTATATATTTTCAGTAATTGTCTAAAAAATTTTATTCTACTAGTAATTATATTTCAAGGATTATAAATAGTTTTCAAAAATCATACATATATTATTTATCCAATTTTCTTCAATTGTCCTCCTGTCCGTGACCAATCTCACTTTTTCTATTTTCTCGCCAATTCTATACCACCTTAGGTTCACCCTAACTAATTTGACCCTTCTGGACTCAATAGAACCGTCCGTACTGACATTCGAGATCACCTTGTGTAGTTGTTGCACCAAAGTCGCAGTTCGTGCAACCTTGATCATTGCAGTACACCAGGCGTACTACCAGGCAAGACACCTTGTCATTTGCTGTTTATTTATTTTAGCTCATATTTCATGCATAATTATTTTTCTTTATGCAAAATAAACTGTGATACATGGCATAACCTGTTAGAACTTACTGTTCAGTTATATTTTCGGCTATGTATTATTTTTCTAACACATTAAACCTCGATTTAAGGGACCACCTTGTGTGTTGCATTCATTGGCCTTGACACGTTGTACCACGAAGTTGTGTGTCGCATATAGAACACGGACGTGCGTGATTGGCTGGCCACCAGTACGTACAAGCCGTGCGATAGGAATAACCACTAATAGAGATTGCATGCTAGTTTTGACTTAGCGGTTATAGAGGTTTACTGTTGTGGATACAACATATTAGGCATTGGGCTGGGAGGACAATTCCTTAGCGTATGGGCTTCGATGCACTTTCCCTTGTAAACCAAAAGCTTCGCTGGAGATACGGGGTTGATGACCCATGATTACTGACGGCCACTGACATTCTGCGGAACGTTATGCTCTTATTGATTGGGCCTCTAGTTCCCCAAGGAGGGACCACGCCGATCCTATTTAGCCAGGGCCCATGCGTAGGAAGGATTGTTCTTAACTACATTTCACTTAAAACAGTTAGGCACCTTTATCCGTTAGGTATGAGTACTTTTGGTTTGGGTACTTGTATCTGACCGTGGCTTGGAACAATAACTTATCGCGGATTAGTTTGTCACATCTTGTCCTTGTTTGGTTGTAGGTGTGACTTACTACTTCGATGAGAAGGTATTGAACCTTGTTGGGGTCCGGATACCATATTGGATTCATAGCATGGAAAGATACGTCACCGTGAATTAGTTTACCATCTCCTGTCCTTGTTTGGTTTGGGGATGGTACACTAGTTCAGTAGGTGCGTATTGGACCATGTTATAATACAATCGACTTATTTATTTGAGCAATATTTATTCAGTTTATATGGCATGATATTATGTGTCTTGTTACGTCCCTCTGAGGACCTAGTTATCTCTCCAGGTGTGTGCTCTGGTCTTTCGCAGGTGCTCTAGCTCTAGCCGTGACCATCTCTATTTCTTCGAGGATGATTGCGCTTGGATCATCTTCGCTTCGCTCGCCAAACTCATTTCATTTTCCATGTATATTTTTCCTTATTTTGTTGAAAGTGGATTTGTCTCCGCCCAACATATTGTATCAAGACAATTCATTATCATTATATGATATCTTTTATTCATTATTTTGTGGATGAGATTAGTTATGGTACTACTATATTTTACAGCTTATGTATTCATACGAGGTTTCCATATATTAGAGTGTACTTCGTATGTATACAGCTGGCATGTCTACGTTCCTAGTCCTACGTATTTTGGGACTGGGGTGTTACACTTTAACACCATCTCTTGTAGTGCTGAAAAGTCCGGAGGGCGTCCGCCACCACTTCCGGCCATGGACGACTTCAATAATTTCACCCTCAATGTACACCTCACTCATCTTCTATTTTTCGGCAACACTTTCATCTGGTGCAACATGCAGGAAGGCTTCCGGCGTCAATACTCCTGCCTGGACCGCGCCCTCATCAACAGCCAGTGGGCGGACATGGGGCTCATCTCCAGCCTCTCTCACCTCAGCACCACTGAATCTGATCACTCACCCCTCCTCATCGAGATCAGCAGCAGCTCCCACCGCATTAAAAAACCTTTCCAATTCCTGGATTTCTGGAGACATCATCCTAGTTTCAAATCCGAGGTGGCATCAGCATGGTTCTCAGTGAACGACGTGGACCCTCTGTATAGAGTGGCGGCCAGACTGCGTGCCACGAGCAAGGCCCTCTCAAGATGGAGCAAGGCCGCTTTCGACAACATCTTTCAGGAGATCAAAAATACGGAGGATGATGTCACCCGTACTGAGATCTCCTACGTTGCTAATAATCCCCCGAAGCACGGACCGTGCTTAACCTCGCCAGAGCTATCCTCAATTCCAGGCTTAAAGTCGAAACAGAATTCTGGAAACAAAAAGCTAGACTTAGATGGGATAACGAAGGGGACCGCAACTCCAGTTTCTTCCACGCTTGTGTTAAAGGCCGAAGAAAATAGCTAAACCTTCATCGTATATCCGATGACAACGGCAACCAGCTGACGAACCAGCAAAAGATTCAAGAGGCTGCGGCTAACTTCTTATCCAATCTCTTCACCAAAGAAGCGGTCATCAAGGACGATGAAGTGCTTACGGAGATCCCCAGCATCATCACCGAGTACAAGAACGAGCAGCTCCTTTTACTACCTTCCGTCACCGAGGTCCAGACTGCGGTGTGGGATCTTGACGAGCACAGCGCTCCCGGGCTTGACGGCTTCAGCAGGTTTTCTACAGACAATGCTGGGACATCATCGGCCTAGACTTTTTTGAGGCATCGGTTGCCTTCTTTTAAGGAGCTAGATACCCTAAATCCTTATCCAAGGCTAACCTAATCCTTATCCCCAAAAAAGATAACCCATAAACCTTCAAAGACTTTCGCCCCATAAGTCTATGCAACTTTGCCAACAAAATCATCGCAAAAATCATCGCTAATCGAATGACGGATCTCCTGCCCAAAATTATTTCCGAGGAGCAGAGCGGTTTTGTGAAAGGCCGGAACATCGTGGACAACATCCTGCTTGCTCAGGAGATGGTCACTTGCATGAAATTCCCGGCTAGAGGAGGGAACATCGCCATTAAGCTAGACATGGAGAAAGCCTACGACCGCTTGGACTAGCAATTCATGATCTGGGTCTTCAGGGCTTTTGGCTTCTCTGAACCCTGGATTGACATCATCTTCAGGTCCATCAACAATTCCTGGTTCTCCACCGTCATCAACGGCCAAGCCGATAGCTTCTTCACCGCTAGTCATAGCGTTCGCCAGGGGGACCCTCTTTCTGCCACTATCTTCATCATCACTGTCGAGGTTCTCAGCAGAAACCTTAAGAGCATGCCCAATACCCCGCGGTTCCACCACTTTCACACCACCACCGGATGTCCTATCATCACCCACCTTGCTTACACTGACGATGTCCTCAATTTTTCTTCGGGCGACATCGACTTTATCGAGGTGGTCCTTCAAACACTGAACAGGTACACCAGTTGTTTCGGACAAAGAGTCAACAACAACAAAAGCGTCATCTATATCCACCACAAAATGGACAGGTCACACTCCGCGATGCTCTCCAACTTGACTTTCTTTGACATCGTATACCCCCCTTTCACCTACTTAGGGTACCCTCTGGTCTACGGCAAGGTCAACTCGGGCCTCTTCGAGTACATGGTCAGCGCCATCAGGAAAAGGATCACAGGCTGGCACAACGCTACCCTCTCACCTGGAGGCAAGCTGACTCTGATCAAACACGTTCTATCCTCCATTCCGATCTACACCTTGGCGGTCTACAACACCCCCAAAAAGGTTCACACTTCGCTTGAATCCCTCTTCGCCAGCTTCTTCTGGGCCACAACAATGGCAAAGATAAGCACCACTGGGCCAGCTGGACCACTATGGCCAAACCCACCTCCGAGGGCGATCTGGGATTCAGTAGATTAGAACACATCGTCGACGCTTTCTCCATGAAGTTGTGGTGGAAGCTGCGCACTGACAATTCAATCTGGACTCGCTTCATGCAAGCGAGATACTTCAGATATTCCCACCGTGGGATGGCCTTAGTCAACAACCGTTCATCGACATCCTGGAGACGCATCACCCGAGGCCGACAGCTTGCTGACCCCCTCATCCACATCCGGCTGGGCAACGGCTCCTCATCGATGAGCCACGATCGTTGGCTAGGTGGAGTCCTGTGGCATCCTCCGAGTCCCCTCCGCGGGAGGGCCAGATTCGCAAGCTTTGGGATCCTTCGCCTGGATGGATTTGGGACCGAGTCAGGATCTGGCTAGGTCCTACGGCTGCCGCCTATCTCGCCACTGCGAATCTCCACCTCTCCGACACTCCGGACATCCCGAGATGGTCCCCTAACCCGGACGACCAGTTCTCGCTGCATTCTGCCAGGTCTATCGTCCGCGGCATCGGGACCCCATCACCCCTCATTGCTCCTTTCTGGAACACGTACATCCCTATTAAATGGTCGATCGTTATCTGGCGAGCCCACTTCCGGAAGCTACCCACCGACGATGCCATCACCTCGTTTGGCTACAACCTAGCATTGAGATGCTTTTGCTGCACTTCCCCTCAAGCCGAATCAGCAGAGCACATCCTCACCTCCGGCGATCTGGCCACAAATATTTGGGTGAGTTACAACATCAAATTTAGGAATGTTTTCCTCCCTAGGGGCTTCAACGATCTCCTGTCCAGCTGGGGCGTTTCCCACGGATATCAGATCATCGTAGCCGTGGGCATTTGGGTCCTGTGGAAAAACAGGAACAAGTTCCGATACGAGGGCCGCCAGCTTCCTCCACCCCAATTGCACAGGGAAATCATCAGACAGATTCTAAAGATCCGGAGGCGCTGCTCGCACTCCACGCCCAAGTTCTGGGAGACCCTTGTTTAGTTTCTGCCTTCTATTTTCTGTTTTGCTGGCTTGCCTAGCCGTTTCTTTTTCTTGTCAGCACTAGGCGCTCTTCTTATATAGGCTTCGACATTTTGCGCCTGATACATTAGTAATATTCCCCCTTCTCTAAATATATATATATATATCATTCCAGAGTACCTGAGCTTCATCAAGGGCATTGTAGACTCTGAAGATCTTCCCCTGAACATCTCCAGGGAGATGCTGCAGCAAAACAAAATTTTGAAGGTTATTCGGAAGAATCTTGTCAAGAAGTGCATTGAGATCTTCTTTGAGATTACTGAGAACAAGGAGGACTATAACAAGTTTTACGAGGCATTCTCAAAGAATCTCAAGCTTGGCATCCACGAGGACTCGACTAACAAGACGAAGTTGGCTGAGCTCCTTAGATACCACTCAACCAAGAGTGGAGACGAGCTGACCAGCCTCAAGGACTATGTGACCAGGATGAAGGATGGTCAGGATGAAATTTACTATATCACTGGTGAGAGCAAGTAGGTTGTTGATAACTCTCCTTTCCTCGAGAAGCTTAAGAAGAAAGGATATGAGGTTCTTTACATGGTTGATGCCATTGATGAGTATGTTGTTGGCCAGCTGAAGGAGTTTGAGGGAAAGAAGCTTGTATCTACTACAAAGGAGGGGCTGAGGCTTGAGGAGAGTGAGGATGAAAAGAAAAAGAAGGAAGAGCTTAAGGAGAAGTTTGAGGGTCTCTGCAAGTTGATTAAGGAAGTGCTTTGTGACAAGGTTGAGAAAGTTATTGTGTCTGACCGTGTGGTTGACTCACCCTGCTGTTTGGTCATTGGTAAGTATGGCTGGACTACCAATATGGAGAGGATCATGAAGGCGTAGGCACTGAAGGATTCTAGCATGGCTGGCTACATGTCGAGCAAGAAGACCATGGAGATCAACCCCGAGAACTCCATTATAGACAAACTGAGGAAGAGGACAGATGCTGATAAGAACGACAAGTCAGTGAAGGATCTCGTACTGCTATTATTTGAGACTTCGTTCCTCACATATGGCTTCAGCCTTGACGAACCCAACACCTTCGACAACAGGATCCACAGGATGCTCAAGCTGGGTCTGAGCATTGACGAGGATGATGCACCTGCTGAAGCTGACATCGACATGCCTCCTTTGGAGGCGGCTGATGCCGAGAGCAAGATGGAGGAAGTTGATTAGCCTTTATCTAAAGTAGTAACTTCTTGTTTTTTTCCAATACCAGTTAACTGCATAGAACTTATTCTTTTGAGAGTAACACTTTATCTAGAGTGTTCTTCCATATTATCTTCTTTAGCGGTAACTTTGTTTTGAGACTTGAATATACATATTTTTTTTTTTTTTTGAGACTTGAATATACATATATATATATATATATATATATATATATATATATATATATATATATATATATATATATATATATATATTTATCAAAGGAACTTTATTAATGTATCAGGCGCAAAATGCCGAAGCCAATACAAATATACATGATAAGCGCGAAAAGACTGCAAAAACAAAAAAGGCCAGTAGTAACAAAAAAGGCTAGCTGGCCCGGAGCCTAAAAATATATATATATATATATATATTTATCAAAGGAACTTTATAAATGTATCAGGCGCAAAATGCCGAGGCCAATACAAATATACACGATAAGCGCGAAAAGACTACAGAAACAAAAAAGGCCAGTAGTAGCAAAAAAGGTTAGCTGGCCCGGAGCCTAGGTTTGGACAGCGCCTTCCAGAAGCGGTCCGAAGAGTGTGTGCAGCGTCAGCTAATTTTTAGGATTTGTCGGAGGACTTCCCTGATCAGCAGTATGGGGTTGTATTGGCGTCCTTCGTAACTATATTTGTTCCGATTCTTCCAGAGGACCCAAATTTCGGTGGCTGCGACGATCTGATGCCCGTGAGAGGTACCCTAGCTGGCGAGTAGATCGTTGAAGCCCGGCCCGGTGAACCTGGCCGCATCTGATAGAGAGGTTGGTCCACAGATGAGTGGCGAGATTCCCGGTGAGCAGGATGTGTTCTGTAGTTTCTGAATGGTACTCAGTGCAGTAATGGCATCTCGAAGCAAGGCTAAAGTCGATGGAGGTGAGGGAGTTTTGGTTGGTATCTTTCTGCGGTGGGCTCTCCAGATGAGAATTGACCATTTGTTGGAGATGCAGGAGTGCCAAAAAGGAGCGATCAACGGGGATGGCACACCGGTGCCTCTCACCACGATCCTGACAGTTGCCATCGTGAAAGTGCCACTGGACGTGGGAGACCACCACAGGGCGTCAGAGATCTCGTTGAGCCGGATATCAGCGGCGGCAAGGTCGACAATCGCCTCCGGCCCCAGCCAATCTCTGACCGTGTTCCAAAGCCACCCTGAGCTATCGTCCCATAAATCGTCGATTGTGCAATTTAGTAGGGCGGTCGAGGATAGCTGGAGGGCAACATTATCGAGCCAACGTTCGTGACACAGTGATGAGCTGCCGTTACCAAGCTGTAGGCGGATTAAGGGTTCTGCGTGGCGTCGGCCCTGGAGGATACGACGCGAGGATACGGAGGAACGATTATTGGCGACGGCTGTTGCGGGGATATATATATATATATATATATATATATATATATATATATATATATATATATATATATATGTACACACACACACACAATTGCTATAAAATATATATATATATATATATATATATAATATATATATATATATATATATATATATATATATATATATATATATATATACAGAACTAAAAAAATATATATATATATACAGAACTAAACGACAAACTAAATATAACGCATATATTTCGGGGTTCAACTCCTGGGGGGGTCGGACGGCTTGTTCTTAGGGGGTTAGGTAGGGTGGGTAGGCCGGGCTCTCGTTCCCCCTTCGAGTGGTCCCCCGCCCCCGGCTAGCTCAGCCGGACGGTGGCCTTCTCTCCCTTCCCTCCAAACCCCCCGCCCTCTTCTCTCTCAGTTTGTGGCCTAATGTCCTCGTCCCCCCCCCCCCCCGGTTGCGTCCCGGTCGTCCTCGTGGCCCGTCGACACCCTTGCTCTGTTCGACATGGCACCTCCGACCTTCCCTCCACCTGCTCCCTCCCCGGCCGGTCAACGTTTCCCCTTGGTCGGCCCTCCCACTTGCACCAGGCGCCTTTAGTGCAGTGGGCACCATTTCTCCTGTTGGCGCCCCTTTGGGCATATCATACACCTCTGCAGGCCCTGTCTGTACCCTCCATGTGTTCTCTGCGGGTGGTATGCTCTCCCCAGTATAAGCGCTTTTAGGAGCCAAGCCCCTCGCGGGCGGCGGTCTCCTTCTACTCCCCCGCAGCTTCGCCGCTCTCAATGGCACACCCTCCCGGTGGCGCTATTGAGGGAGCCCATCCTTCCTACCTCGCCCTCGGGTGTACGCCCCCTCCCCTTCGGTCGGCAGCCACCCCACACCTTCTCAGTTTGGCGCATATTTCCTCCACCGTGCGGCTGTATCTAACTTGGGTGTCCAGCCAGGCGGTGCTTATGCTCCCGTGCGCCCTACGGGAGTTGCACATCCCTTTATTACCTCCTTCATACCTCCCGCCCCGTATGACCTTTCGAGACGATCTTCTGGCCCTAAAGCATTTTATCCAGTCTGCGGCCTGCCCACACCCCTCCAACCTGCCGGCTTGCAGTCGAGCCCCCCCCGTCCACACCACCCCCAGTCTCGTCTCAGACCCTCCCTCCTCCAGCTCCACTCTCGGATACAGGCCCTCCTCCACCCCCCGCCTCCGCTGCTGACCCGCCTTCCGTCCTGACTTACGCTGCGATGCTCAGGCCCGATCTCTCGGCGACTCTTCCCTCTCTTCTCCAGGAGATCGAGCTTCCGGATATTGAATTCCCTTCCACGTCTGGCAGACAATTTATTCGCATCCCCTTCTCCACCGAAGAGATCTCATCCTTGTCAATCCACTTCTCGAAGACTTTCATCCTTAAATTTGCCAACAACTGCTCGAAGCTCTCCAAAGTGCAAGAGGCCATAGCCGAATGGGGTCTCACATCAACCTACAGAATTGTCCCTTTGGACCCCAAACACTTGTTCCTCCACCTCTCATCCGATTTCGACCACAAGAAGGTGTGCTCGAGAGGTACCGACAGAATTGACGCCCAGAGCATGAAAATCATTTAATGGTCTCCTAATTTCAACACAAAATTAGACTCGACGATAGTTTCAGCCTAGGTCACCCTCCCCAACCTACCCCTAATCTGTTTTGCCCCTGCTGCCCTGAAAAGAATCGCCAACTCATTCGGAACATTTATAGCCATGGCCGAAGAGACCAAAAACCTCACCAGAGGAAACTACGCAAAAATCTGTATAGAGCTTGATCTGTCCAAAGACCTGCCCACACAAATCCAGATAGAGCTCAGAGGCAAGACGTATACCCAGAATCTAGTATTCGACAACAACGTCATCTTCTGCAAGCACTGCCATATGAGAGGGCGCTCAACGGAGCTCTGCTTCAGGGCGCACCGGAGCTGAAGAAGAAATCGAACAGAAAAATACACAACAACAGGCAAACTCAACAAAATCATTAATCTCCGATTCTACCACTACCCAACTCCCACGTTCGATTCGAAGAATCTGCCCGCGCACCCTGTCCCTAATCCCTCACCACTGCAAGCAGAGCTATTGTGCCCTTCAACCCTCCGATCATCAGCCTCACCAATAAATTCGATGCCCTTTCTTCAGCCTCATTAGATAATACCCCAGAGAACGCCACCTTCGAAGATTCTACAGAAGCTACCATGGAGGCATCTAGGGACAACCCAGACGGTGAAAGGGAAGATAACCAGTCCTCGGAGCTCTCACCAGCTCCCAAAAGTCCAGAAATCACCCTACCACCCCACAACTCAGAAAGCATCCGCTCGGACGCTTTGGCCAACATCGGCCAAGTTGCAGTGGCTAGCTTACAACAAGCTATGGAAGCAGGTTTCACCAACCCAAACAACCACTTTGGGGCTCTAGCTGAAATAGAGGGAGAGGCATACATGGACCCACCTGAGGAATTTGCAGGTCCTACCAAAGACACGCCCTCCACTACGAGTGGATCAGAGGCGAAACCTAACGTTACATCCAAAAAAAACATGAAGAAGAAGAGCGACAAAGAGTCCACGGCCATGACCACAAGGTCTGTCGTAAAGCTCACCAAATCCCCTCCCTCCTCCCAAGTTCACAAATGCTTAACATCCTTTCGTCGAATGTTAGAGGCCTGGCAAACAAGCCAACCTTGAGAAGATTAATCAGTTCAAAGAAAATCCACAAGATTGATATTTTAGTGATCATAGAACCCAAAATTCCTTACAAGAAACTCAAATTCATCCAGATTCAGCTCGGCTTCCCATCCGCCGTAGCGGGTTGCAACTACATTTGGATTCTTTTTGCAGCAGACATCAAGTTCAGCATCATCCATGATTCGAGACAAGATCTCTCATGTTGGATGGAACACCCCACTCTCCAGCACCGCTCCCTTCTGTCTGTCGTACACGGTAGCTGCAACATCAAGAAACGCAATCAACTCTAGGACACCGTAACGGATACTCATCTTTACTTCATCAACCTCCCATGGATTTGCTTGGGGGGCTTCAATGCTATCACCTGTAGAGAGGAGAATTCAGGAGGTAGGACAACCCCTTGTACGTCCATGAACGACTTTAACAGCTTCATATTCAACACCTACCTATCCCTTCTTCTGTTCTCTGGCAATGCATTCACCTGGTGCAACATGTATGAAGGCGCCCGGAGGCAATACTCCCGTCTGGATCATGCCCTGGTCAAAACCATTGGTCAGACATGGGACTCATATCCAACCTCTCACACCTCAATACCACAGAATCGGACCACTCCCTCTCCTCATCGAGATCAGCAGCAACTCGAACCGGATCAAAAAAACCTTCCAATTTCTCGACCTTTGGAGCCATCACCCCCAATTCAGGAACATTGTAGAAACAGCTTAGAACACCCCGAACGACCCTGACCCCCTCACTCGAGTGGCAGCTAAACTCAAAGCCAAGAGGAAAGCCCTTACGGCCTTGAGCAAGAACGCTTTTGGCGATATTTTCCAGGCCGTGCGCTCGTCCGAGGACGACGTCACCTGCGCAGAGATTCTTTACGCTACTGACAGATCCTCGGTGGCACGGAAATCCCTCAACCTCACCAGAGCGCTGCTCAAGTTTTGGCTCAAAGTTGAAACAGAATTCTGGAAGCAGAAAGCCAGGCTCACTTGGGACACCAAAGGGGATAAGAACTCCAATTACTTCTACTCTTGCGTTAAAGGGCGCAGACAATAGCTCAACCTTCACCAAATCACCAACGAGAGCAGAGTTCTTCTCAAAGACAATTAGGACATCCAATCCGCCGTCATTAGCTACTACTCCCAGTTATTCTCCAAAGAAGTCAAAGTCAAGGATGATGATTTCCTCGTGGAGGTCCCACGCCTGATCGACAATAACGACAACAAACAGTTGCTGCAGCCCCTGTCCAGGGAGGAAGTCAAAACCGCATTCTGGGCCCTGAACGAGCATAGTGCGTCGGGACCTGACAGTTTTTTTAGAACCTTCTTCAAATCTTGCTGGGACATTATCGAAGATGACCTCCTTGCGGCAGCCACCGCTTACTTCCAAGGAGCGAGATATCCTAGATCGATGTCTTGCACAAACCTCATCCTCATCCCCAAAAAGGAAAACCTGGAAACATTCAAAGACTTCCACCTTCACTAACTAAATTATCTCCAAGATCATCGTCAGCCGCATGTCGAGGCTGCTCCCAAAGATCAAATCGGAAGAACAAAGCGGCTTTGTCTCTGGCCGAAACATCCTAGACAATATCTTACTGGCACAAGAGATGATCACGTGTATGAAATTCTCGGCTAGGGGTGGGAACATTGCCATTAAGCTGGACGTGGAGAAAGCCTACGACCGTTTGGACTGGCAATTTATGATATGGGTATTCAAGGTCTTCGGGTTTTCGGAGACCTGGATTGATATCGTGCTCAGATCCATCTGCGACTCTTGGTTCTTTACTGTCATCAATGGACTAGCCGAAGGCTTCTTCAAGACTAGTAGGGGAGTCAGGCAGGGAGACCTTTATCCTCTACCATCTTCATCATCGCCGTAGAAGCCCTCAGCAGAAATCTCAACAAAATGGTTGATACCCCCCGCTTCCAACACTTTCACACCACCACCGAATGTCCTATCATCACCCACCTAGCTTACGCTGACGATATCCTTATCTTCTTCTCCGGTGACGTGGGATCTGTAGAAGTAGTCTACAACACGCTGGAGAGATACACCAGATACTTTGGACAACGTATTAACCCCAACAAAAGCGTCATCTATACCCACCATAAGGCGAACAAGGACCACTCCGAGACCCTCTCCAACATTACCTCCTTCGTAGTAGAGTACCTATCATTCTCCTATCTAGGATGCCCGCTGGTGTACGGCAGATCTAATGCGGTATCTTTGACAGAATGGTGAGCAAAATCAAGAAAAAATTGAGGATTGGCACGATGCGATCCTCTCCCCAGGTAGAAAGATGATTCTTATCCAGCATGTCCTCTCCTCCATCCCAGTTTACACCATGGCTGCCTGCTCTCCCCCTAAGAAGGTGCTCTCCTCCATTGAGACCCTCTTTGCCAACTTCTTCTGGGGTTATAGCGACGACAAGAACAAGCACCACTGGGCCAGCTGGGACACTATGTCCAGCCCTACCGATGAGGGAGGGTTGGGCTTCAACAAATTGATGCACATCGTAGATGCTTGTGCCATGAAGTCATGGTGGAAGCTTCGCATGAGTCACTCTATCTGGGCGTGGTTCATGAAGGCTAGATATTTTCGATACTCCCATCCCTCTGTCGCAGACTCCAACAACAGATCTTTCGTGTCCTGGCGACACATCTTTCACGGATGGCACCTTGCCGAACCTTACATCCGCCTTCAACTCGGCTCAGGCAGTTCGTCCCTCTTTCACGAACGTTGGATCGGGGACGCCCTCCTATCGCGGGCCCAGACGGCCCGCACCAATAGTGTTATTCGAGATCTGTGGGATAGCGAGATCGAGTGGAAGTAGAACAGGGTCAGAAAGTGGCTAGGCACGGTGGCGGCTGCGGTCCTAGCAACCTCCGATTTAAAAGTCCAGAATGACCTCGACACATTTTCTTGGTCCCTCACCCATGAAGGAGCCTTCACGCTAGCATCGGCTAGGAGAGTCATTCGCGGCACCGGAATGCCATCCTCCAATACTGCCCCTTTTTGGCAGACATGCATTCCTAAAAATGGTCTTTTCTGATCTGGATAGCGTTCCGTAGGAAGCTCCCCACGGACGACGCACTCACAACCATCGGATTCAGCTTAGCCTTCGGGTGTCATTGCTACGTAGAGCACCAATCAGAGACCGCCGAGCACATCCTATATTCTAGAGACCTAGCCGACCACTTGTGGACCTTCCTCTCGCACAGGTACAGACAATACCAGGAAGTTGGGGGCTTCAACGATCTTCTAGCCATCTAGGGCAAAGCATCGCACAACCACCAGATCGTAGTAGTAGTCGCCGCCATATGGGTCCTGTTGAAGAACCGCAACAAATTTAGATACGAAAGACGCCTATACAACTCTAACGAACTAACCAGGAAGGCCATCAGACAGATCCACAAAATCAGCAGACTTTGCAAACATGTTGGGGAGGGTTTCTGGCAATCATTGTACATCTGACTTTACTTGGGAGGCGATAATTCCTCGCCCCTTCCCCCTCTTTCTTTTTCCTTTTGGAAGTTTGGCGGTTTAGCGCTTTCTTGTAAAGGCTTCGGCATTTTGTGCCAACACATGAATAAAGTCGGGCTGAGGAAATTTTTATATATATATATATATATATATATATATATATATATATACATATATATATATATATAGTCTGAGCTCTCTAGCCTAGGGGTATTAGAGTGGACACCCGGAAGGACCGACAAGGTTCGAACCTCCGAATTGTGTGTGTGCGTGAGATTTCAAAAAAGAAGAAGATATGTTTACTTTGTAGCTTAATAGCAGATGACCTCTAGCCTAGTGGTTAAGAGAGATGGATGCGGCCCGAGTGGTCAGGAGTTCGAATCTCAGTGGGAGCGATTCCAGAAGCAATTTACATGGTTACAATATATATATATATATATATATATATATATATATATATATATATATATATATATATATATATATATATATATATATATATATTTAATATATATATATATATATATAAAAACCACACTATAAAACTAATTCTAATAAACCTAACCACACAAATTTTTAGCAAAAAATTTGACACCCTAATACCGAGTCCAGAAACGGACTATAACCCAATTTCTAACAGAACAATCAATATATATATATATATATATATATATATATATATATATTGATTGTTCTGTTAGAAATTGGGTTATAGTCCGTTTCTGGACTCGGTATTAGGGTGTCAAATTTTTTGCTTATATATATATGTTTTTTTTCACCAATATATATATATATATATATATATATATATATATATATATATATATAGGTCAGAATCTACAGCATATATATATGTGGTCCGATCTCAACACAGTAACACAATTTCGGTCCGGAACCGAAATAACGATCCGAGGATCGTCCCAAGTATCAACACACAAGCAACGTAATAGTATAATCAAATCCCGTAATGACAATGAGACCGGATCATCATCGACTACCACAGGGAGGGTCGAACTACTCGGTTTAGGAATTATATCGAAAATTTGATAACGGAATCTGAAGGGTGGCCTCGAACTCGGATCACGTCACATCGTCACCAGCTCGAAGGCCTCGGAAGTACATCTGGACGGGAACGCCAGCGTCCAGGGGCGGTCGAGGGACTGACCGTGGATTGCGGACAATCAGGTCCGGCGCGGGTTGCCGGTCGGTTGGGACAGTGGCGTGGGTCACGGGTCCTGCACGGAGGTGCACACGTGAGGGTTGTTGGCCGAAGGTGGCTGCGTGCGGCACCGACGGGGGTTGTGGTTGAGGACACGTCGATGAGGGTCAGACGAGAGGGGCACTGGCTATTGGCTCGGCTTGTGGGTTGGAGGTCGCACGGCGGTCGCCGGTTTGCCGAAAAAGGGGTCACACAGGGCTGGCCGCAGATCGGCGTGGTGGTCGGCAAAAGGGATCGGGGTTCTGGAGTGGGTTTTGAGGAGAGGAAGAAAGAATGGTGATGGTGGTTTTGTTCTCTAGGGGAAAGAAAAAATAGGTGTTGGTGGTGGTTAATATTGGGGGAAAAGGAAATTAAGGGGGTGTGTGAACGTGTGAGTAAATGAGGGAATGAGAGAATGGGTTGTGTGGCTGAAAGTGGGAGAGGGGATGGGATTTCATTTTTTTTATATTTATTCTCCTAAGGAAAAGTTGGGCTTGGGAAATAAATTGCTGGATTAGGGTCCAAACGAAGAAGCGATCCAATCAACCAATAATTTCAAATTCAACTAAAAAAATTTGATTAACAGACCAACATAATAATACTAATAACTAAAAAAATTACACTAATAGGAATTTAAACCAAATTAAATAATTTATAAAATTTTAGGTTTTACAAGCTTTTCTTCTTAGAAAATTTTATCCTCGAAATTTCAAAGTTAAGGGCCAGGGTACAATCAAGTCTCTAACAAGCAAGGGTATTCCTTAACTGCCTTATGTCTAAAATGCTAATTGCCCCTTAGCTAATCTATGAAGTAAACTATTTGATCAATCCAACTGCTATCCTCAATTAGCATTCTTCCCTCCATAGAAAATGAAGTCAATCCTAGCTTATGAGGGCGAATTTCCACTTATGTTCCTGAATTGTTAGTCACCGTAATAATATTGTAAAATTTTGTCTTTTCACCTTTAAACTTATATAACATTCTTATAACATTCTGTTGTACCTCCTTCATCTTGTTAAACTACTAGATATCTACAAAATCTCAACCCATGTCATACTACTATATATGTTCCATCTTGTAACTGAATAACCCTTTTACTCCAAAATGAAATAACATAATTTGATACCCTATCTGGTATCATGTCTTAATAATCTAGTATCCAGTATTAGTATTCGTATCAGTCACTCGATATCACGTGTCGGTAATCTGATATCGCATCTCCATAACTCAAAACGTCAAAACCCCAATATTATGTCAAAATCTAGTATTATGTTATAATACTTCCAATTGTCATAATAATCCATTCATGGTAAAGCCCTTAAGTTATATGGTTACTACCAGTGTCTTTTTTTGAATTCGTCATAATTCTTACCTCAGAATACAAATCACTCGATCTTTCTGTTAAGCTACCTTGGAGTTGTACATTTGTAATTCTAACCCAAAACTTATAGTCCACAATCGAAGTCCAAGGCTTGATAGGCTCTCAATGATACATTATGAATAAATCTGAAATAAGATTACTAATTAAATATTTAATATAATCCTAAAATTAAATTAATTAATCAAATAATAACAATCATGATTAAAAGTAATTTTAAAATAATCCAACAATGATTTTATAAGTTTTCAAAAAAATGACATATGATTTCGAAATGGGATTATAAGTATGTCACGTTACAAAAATTTCGAATCGAGGTAGTTACAAGTATGTCAAGTCCAAGACATAAATTTCGAATCGAGGTAGTTACAAGTATGTCACGTTACAAAATTTTCTCCTCGAAAATTCAAATGATACGATAAGCACCGTTAAGAATAACCAAATACAAAAATTTTGAAAATGATTAAGATCGGTTAAACATAGAATCAAATTTAAATACGACCAATAGAATCAGGATAATCTAGAAGTGATCAAGTTTAAAATCTAGGCATGGTAAAATAATACAGAATGATTTGTTATGGTTAAATCCAAAACATGATCAAATCAAAATTTAAGCATAGTAAAAATAGCACCAAGATAGTAAAATCATAATTAAATTCTACCTATGATCAAGAATAAAATTGTGACCTAATTAGACATAACTAGTATGGCCATGACTCCGATTCAAATCATTTAAACACGATTAGTAAAATACGGTCAAAAATTATTTAGGCTTTGATAAAGTCTCGACTAATAGGTTCATAAATGCTAAAAATACGATCAATATAGAAATAGTATGACTAAGAATAATCAAAACAAAATTTTGAAATTTTGGTTTACTTGAAATCAAATTCAAGAATGAACAAAATTAAATTTTAGAATTGATTTGAAACATGATAAAAGAATTAAATCAATTAGGCACGATTGTGATAAAGTTCAAAATCATTCAGAAAATAGACCAACCATATACATATGATTATTATCAAGTTAGACATGCTCATACTATGATAAAAAATTATTTAGTTATGCACGAAATCTAAGTACGATCAAGAAAAATAAAAATTGTCGTGGAATGATTAAGTTAATATCCAAACCATCAAGGCATGATCAATATTAGAAATAAAATCTAGTTACGGTCAAAATCATATAATGCAATTTAAGGGACGTCTAAATGTGGTAATGAATGTAATCAAAGTGATATAATCATAAATAAAATCTAGCATACATATATATATATATATATATATATATATATATATATATATATATATATATATATATATATATATATTTTATGTATATATATATATAGTGGTGGAAAAATATATATATATGTGGTGGAAATTCACGGAGAGCTCGCTATGGACGAGGTTCATGAGAGCTAGATACTCCAGATTCTCACATCTGTCGGAGGCTGTCACTAACAATAGATCTTCGGCGTCGTGGCATCGCATAATTCGTGGACGCAACCTCATAGAACCTTTAATCCGTCTGCAGTTGGGCGACGGCCGCTCATCGGCCAGTCTGGAACGATGGTTAGGGGAAGACACCATCCAGGCCAAAGTTCATACTTCGCCGGGATGCAAAATTAGGGATATATGGGTAGGCGGTTCCGGATGGAATTGGGGGAGGGTCAGAGATTGGTTTGGTCAGCCGGCGGTCGACGGTCTTCGTGCGGCCAACCTAAGGGTCACTGACATATCTGACACGTGGAAATGGTCACCTAACTTGAGCGGGACTTTCACGCTGGCTTCCGCCAGATTAGTGGCGAGAGGCAGTGGCGTGCCAGATACCACTTCTGCTAAGTTTTGGCAGTCTTGTATACCCATCAAATGGTCTATCCTTATTTGGCGTGCATTTCGATGGAAGCTTTCGACGGACGACTCTATTAAATCTATCGGATTCAACCTCGCGTCCAGATGCCACTACTGCGTGGCGCACCAATCAGAATCGGCTCAGCACGTCCTTCTTTCTGGTGAGTTGGCAACTCACATTTGGCTCAATCTTCACAATAGACTAAGTCTTGTCCTCGCGACTGGCGGCTTCCAAGATGTCATGGCCAGCTGGAGCCGCTCCCACGGACATCAGATCGTCGTAGCTGCTGGAATCTAGATTTTATGAAAGAACAGAAATAAATTCAGATACGAAGATCGCCAACTCCTCCGTACACAATTATTCAGAAAGGTTATCAGATAAATTCTTAAAGCTAGGCGACGCTTTTCTCACGTCCCCAACACTTTTTGGGAGGCCCTTGTTTAGGCTTCGGCATTTTGCACCTATTACTTCAATAAAGTCTCTGCTTCTAATATATATATATATATATCACCCATCTGGCCTTCGCAGACGATATCCTTATATTCTCTTCTGGAGATGCCGGATCGGTAGAAGTCATCCACAATACTCTCATCAGATACGAAGGATGCTCCGGACAGAAGATCAACCGGGATAAAAGTGCCATCTACACAAACCATAATATTAAGAGGGGGCAAGCGACAAGCATATCAACCACTACCTCATTCCCTATCAGGCACCCTCTATTCCACTACCTCGGGTGCCCCCTCGTATACGGCAGATCCAACGCCGGGATCTTCGAGTCCCTGATCACTCGCATCAGACAAAAGGTCGAGGGCTGGCACAACGCTACTCTTTCCCCGGGAGGAAAGATTATCCTCGTCAACTACGTCCTCACCTCCATTCCCATCTACACCCTTGCTGCGTGCTCCCCCCTAAGAAAGTCCTATCCTATATTGTGAGCATCTTTAGCAACTTTCTCTGGAGTCACAGCGGAGGTCACGACAAGCACCATTGGGCCAGCTGGGACACCTTAGCTCGCCCCATCGGGGAGGGGGGTCTAGGTTTCGCTAAAACTTTTCAACATCATTAACGCTCTCTCCATGAAATTATGGTGGTCGCTTAGCACGAGCAAGAACTTGTGGTCCAGGTTCATGAAGGCTAGATACTTCAAGCACATTCACCCGTCTACGGCCATCGCTAACAGCAGATCATCCACAGCCTGGAGGCGCATTCTCATCGGGCGATCCCTCGCCGAACCAGCAATTCGGCTTAATGTAGGAATTGGTGAGGCGTCACCATTTTGGGAGCGCTGGATTGGCGAAACCTTGCTTCCAAACATTTTTGTGGCTCCTAGGAACAGCTCTATCAAGGACTCGTGGGACCCTTCTAATAACACCTTGAATTGGGACAAAGTTCGGTTATGGGCTGGTCCCGAGGCAGTCAACTACATTCGCCACAACTATTTGAGGATCGGGTAGGACGCAGACAAACTCGAGCGGATGCCCGATAATAGCGGCACATTTTCGGTCAAATCGGCCAGAAGGGTCATCCTCGACACCATGAACCCGTCTCCTACTATCGCTTTATTCTGGCAGACGTGCATCCCCAAGAAGTGGTCCTTCCTCATCTGGCGCGCCCTTTGCAATATTCTCCCTACCAACGACACTTTAAACACAATCGGCTTCAGCATGCATATGCTGCTCAGACCGACAAGCAAAAACGGTCAACCACATCCTCAGTCAAGAGGACTTATCGATCTAGGTCTGGAGAACTCTCTCCCAGCGATGCAGACTGCCTACTGGGGGCGACAACTTCCACAAGAAAATGGCCACCTGGGCTTCAGCATCCCATGGCCACCAGATCGTCGCAGCAGCTGCTACTTGGGTGATCTGGAAAAATCGGAACAAGGCGAGATACGAAGGCCACCAGTACGACGCCGACAAACTGATATGGGAGACCATCCGTCAGTGCCACAAACGAAGAGCCCTCTGTAAGCACGGTCAGACGGATCTCTGGACCTCCCTCATGTCCTCAGCTTAGCCATTTTATTTAGCGTCTTATAAACCCCTAAGAATTTTATAAATTTTTATTAAATTATTTTAGATTTATAGTATTTGCTCTAAATTATTAAATAGCCTTTTGAATTTATTTATATGAGTGGTGAATATCAAGAGATAGCAAGAGACTGCTATTCTATATGGTAGTACATATGTATTTTTGTGGTACAAAACCTTTACATAAACCATATTAGAAATGTTTTAGGATTTTGTTATATTATTATTTATTAGCTATTTAAAATTTTTTTTGCAGTATTTAAAGGTTGGTGTTTGGATTAATAATTGGGTTTATAATCTTGTTGTAGTCATACAAGGTAAGATTTTACAAAATAAGTATTTAAATATTAAAAATATTTTTAGAGATTTTAGAGATTTATTTTATAATTTAGCTAGATATTATAAGTGTGTGTGTGTATATATATATATTTATATATAAATAAATTAGAATAAGAATAAAAAAAAAAAAAAAAAAAGAGAGATGCTGACGTCATGCTGACGTCAGCACTGTTCAAATGGACAGTATCCACATCAAAGCCGAGCACGGCTGGTTCTAAATCCTTGCCATCCGAAATTTCAAACACACCTAAATATTTATCGTTTTCATTCAAATTCTTCTTTAAATCCTAATTGAATTCTCCTCAGATTGGATTGAATCCATGTTTAAATCCAAATCAAAAATTCGAATTTAAATCCTGGGATAAATCTTGAAACCAACATATATTAAGTTCGAATAACTTTAAGGAAAACTCAAATTTTCTCTGTGAAACTTCCTCCCAACCAAAAACCCTTCGACCCCAAGGGCCGCCAACCCATCGCGCACGACACAGACCACCTACACGGGGCCGACGACCGCCGAAGAGCTGTCGTACCACCGGAGGGGAACCAAAACTGACAGTAAACAGAGGACAGCTCTGTTTTCAACCAACTCCAGGTACTCACGTTTACGATCACAGTTATCCCTTATTTCTCAATGATTTTTCGAACCGTCGAATCCTACGTATAGATAACATAACCCTCTATGTAAACCTTCAAGTGGATTTAATGGTAGCTTTCGAGATTCCCTAGGAATCGACGTGAAATCGATCGAAAATTCTGTTCGTAAACAGAGTAAAAACTGTGTAAACCACCCAAATTAGAAGCCAAATGTCTGTCAGTATAATAGATTTTCTGGAAAATTTATTTAAACAAACTTGTAGACAACCTATAGGACTATAAAACCCTTTTTATAGTTTAAATTTTCGTCGAGTATAGGTCGAGAAATCTGTTTTCCAAAACTGAGAAAAATCATTTTTAAAACTGTTCTGAAACTTTTAAATCCTCCCGATATGCCGTGCGTCCCGTCAAATCGGGCGACGTGGTCGCACACTATACGCATCGAAAGGCGCGTATGGATGTTGTCGACGTGAGGGAACTGACAGAACTCAATTTTGTTGCGTGTACACGACGAAATCAGTGCGTATCTGTCGAAATACCACCGTATCGACCTTTTGTAAACTTGGCCATAACTTCGTGTACGTTCGTCGTGTCGAGAAGAAACTTGCGCCAGCAGGACCGTATCATTTTTCTGGTCATGTATGCCAAGTTTGTTCCGATTCTGAGAAGGTTGATCGGAATGCCAAATTGGCGGGCCTACAACCCGATCCAACGGACGATTTTGTGCACGGCTCATCGAAATCAAAAATTGGATATACCATTGCGTTCGTCTCCTCAAACCGATCCGTAGACATGTAGTTTGACGACTTTAGAGACTGTAAACATTGGCATGCGTTTCGGTGCAAAATGGGTCCAACGGTGGACATCATTTTGACCCAAAATTACGATTTTGCCCGTATTCCAGAATTTAACTTTTGGACAGGCGTTTCCTAGACATATCTTTTATACCGAACACGTTCGTAATGTTAGTTTCAGCATCCGGAGCTCCTTGTGGATTTTGACTTTCGTGCTGACGATACTGATTGTTGGATTTTGCTGCTTCTCGCACCACCCTCAGGCAAGATACCTGCCTTATCTACTATTTATAATTAGATGTATCTTTATTTATTTATATACTGCTTATTTATTATCTGTTCTTAGTTGGTCCATTACTTGCTATTTTTAGTTCACTTTATTTTACTTTCATTATTTTTCCTTCTTGTCTTTTTGAATGCATATGGACCTAGTCATAGCGAACTACCTTCTGTTAAGTGACCTTGGGAGGGAGAAGACAGTAAATATATGGGCTACCCCAATCCAAAAGCTGTAGTAACTACGTACTACGGTAGTCGAGTCGCGAGGGTCACTAGCTTCGAGCTATGTAGACTGATGGGTCACGTGGGCCGCTAGCCTCGAGTTATGCCGGCTGATAGTATTGGTACTTGACGTGTGCGTGTTGTGGGTTATTACCTTGTCCTGGGGAAGTCAGCCTTCAGCTGCCCATACATCGATATGTCTTCTGAATTGCCTACTAGAAAGGTTAGGAGACCTTAGCAAATTTCACATTCCAATCATGGCATGGAAAAATGTCACATCGCGGAATAGTAAGTTACCCCTTGCCCTTGTTTGGTTGTAGAGGTAGCCTACTGTTTCGATGATGGGATATTAGGACATGTTATGGTTTGGACACTTTTACTTTATCTTTATTTTATGGTGCATTTATATTCAATTCATTTGGCATGTTCTTCCTGTATCTTGTTACGTCCCTCTGAGGACCTGGTGATCTTTCCAGGTATAGACGATTTCCTTCAGTAGTATGGCTCAGCATTGAATCCTTCATACCTTGATGACGAGGCATCTCCTACTGATATCTAGATTCATGTGGTACTTTGAGACTCTTAGTGGACATATACTCTATCTGAGATTATTTTTTTTTATAGCTGTTTGGTGTGGGCATGTCCACCTGGCTATCTTTTGACTCACTCATTTATTCTATTTTGACTTCTTATATCTTCTGTGTCTGTTGTGGATGAGATATAGTTTTACAGATTTTTTTGGCCTGCGATTATATTATTACAGCTTATGTATATATACGAGGATTCCATATATTGGAGTATTCATCGTATATATGCAGCTGGCATGTCTACGTACTTGGTCCTAAGTATTTTGGGACTGGGGCGTTACACGTCTGCCTACTCTTTTGCCTCTTCTTTTGTCAGTATACGTGTTGTCACGCCCCAGAACCAGAATATTGGAATGTAGGGGCGAAATAAAGCCAGCTACGTGAATTAGAGTACGCCAGTACCCCAATATACGATCAAAGCTGTCTAGAAGACAAGTGGGAAGACTCTAGCATGCCACTGACGACTCCTATGGTCGAACAAATCCTATCTCAATCCAACAACAAGTATCAAGAGTATATCAAATATGAAAGTAAAGAGGCATCCCAAAATACTGTATCATACATGATCATGAAGCTAGTGAATATAAAATGCTATACTAGCAAAGTACCAATATACATGATCACTATATCAGTCTAGATCTAATATAATATATCATGTTGACCGAAGTCTGAGGAAGTCTTGAAATAATAGGGCTAACACATGCCCTAGCTAACACCACCAAAATGAAATGAACCGCAAGTGGTAAGAAGAGGGAACCCACTCGCGAGGAGGAACAACCGCAGATCTAAGCCGGCGGCGGGTCATCCAGAGAAAGGTAGGGAGAATCCTTGGGCTCCAGCAGTAAATCTGGCCAAACAAAGCCAGTGGGGTCAGGCCCCAAATAGCAAGTACCACAAGGAAGCTCGAGGTGCACGACAAAACCTAACAACAACACAATAACATAATGACAGAAGTAAATAAATACGGGTCGAGACTAGTGCGGTACCAATGCACGTATCTCAAGAATATAAATGACTGAATGGAAATACTGAACAATATTGCTACGAAACAGAATAATCCGATGAGCAACAAGGGATTTAGGAACTACTAGAAATCGGAGCTACAACCCTTAAACCAAACAAGGACCGGGGTTGCAGATCTTTTTCCTAGCAGAACTTAGCCTCTGGCCACTCACCGACACAAGAGCATATAAGGTAACACACAATCAAAAGTGCACGACCAATCATTGACTACGGCTTGATATCATTAACTAGCTATGGTTATCACAATCCTAATTACTAGTATACAAGTTGAAAAACATCACTACCACCCGTAGAAGCGTAAATAAATTACGAAGACCAAGTCAAAAAAGTTGAGATATTTACGCAAAGACAGTTCCAGATTAGACTTTACGCAAAGGTCAAACTGGGTCAAACTCAAAACTCTACGCAAGTCTTAAATTCAGACTTTACGCGAGGAATGAGCTGTCCATGCTGCATTAAATGCACGAAGATACTGTTCTGACAGATTTATTTTCTGACAAATGATTGCACAGAAGCCGAGAAGTTTGTTGTTTAGCGTGCCAATGAGCTGCTTTACGCTTGAGGAATAGCTTCCTCTTTACACATAAGAGTTATTTGAGCTTTTACGCTCAAGGCTATCTCAGCTACTCTTTTTGCGCGCGTAGAGTTTATTTGAGCCTTTACGCTCAAGGCTATTTTTAGCCACTTTACGCAGGAAGCTTATTTTGAGTTATTTTACGCTCAGACATGTTTAAACAACATCTTTTATGCACAGTTTATCCAGATTATGTGGGAACATAGTTTTTTGACGTGACCTTCATGCCACACTTCTCGAAGAACATCTGTACGTGCTCTCCTTATTTTATTGGATTATGGGACACGTGTCAACATACGTAGAAGACAATTTCTGTACGTGGGTGACAGTTATTCTACCAGCCTGTGTAGAAACCCAATATTGATGCTTTTTACGCACAGAAGACAGGTTTATATAAAGACTTCTTTTTTTAAGAAAGAGAGACAAGATTTTGGAGACCAAATACTTTCAGAATAAAGTGATTTTCCAGAGTATTTCTTTTCAACTTTTTCTCAAGAACAGAGTGAAGCAAAGCAGGAAAGCATTCGACTGTGCCATCAGTGCCAATTGTGTCGATACCTTTCTGGTGACTTAGTTCTTCCAGTTGTTCATCTCCAAGCAGTTTTTTTCATTATCATCGTGTGGTCCAAGGAATAAAGTGATCGCTCTCATATCAGACTTCCATAGCAATACTTTCCAGAATTTACTTGTACTTTTGTACATTTTCTCTCGTTTTCTTTCAAAAGCCTTAAGAGCATTTTGTTAAGTGAAACAAAATGGAGACTCTACTGGGGACGACTTTCTCCTCTGATGACAAAGTAATTGCTCAATACGATGATGTATCGATTGGATCGACGAAGAAGACTCTGGTCATTCAATTCGACTAGACTGCTTATGAAGAAATGCTCCGAACTGGGGGTAGTGCTCGCTGCTCCAATGTGCAAAAATCATGAAAGGTGCACAAAGTTTGGATTCCTAAGTCCAAAGCACCCTCTGATCTCTCTATTGTCTTTGAAGGCAAGGGAATTCTTCCCACTCCTATTATTGGGGCTCCCGTCTATGACGAGGCAGTTCCTATTTCAGTGTTGCGCCCAGTGCATAAAATTTAGTCTCTCGTCTGTGACGTGGTAGACAATCATGTCTTACGCTATACGCGTAAAGGCAAATCTTCCGTTTGTGACATGGCAGATGTTCCTATTTTGTGTTATACGCATAAAGGCAAATCTCATGTCGGTGACGTGGTAGATAAAGTTCACAGTGGTGCTTTTGTATCTAAAGTGAACTTGCCTATACGCGTACGACGTAAAAACAAGTCTCATATGGCAAACAATTCCTTTGAGACAAAATTTTTTGGCGAAACTTCTGTTTTACGCCAACAATCCTCTAGTGCTGCTTTACGCAAAGTACCTAATCTTAGGATTACGCGCAATGCTGATGGTGTTCTCAGTGCATAAAAATCAACTCAGGATTTACGTACACAACTTCAGGCATGTAAAAATATATAATTTTGTTCTGCCAATGAAGCTAGCAACCTTCTTTTTACACAAGAAACTAAATATTTCTTTATCCCAAATGTAAAAAAGAAAATATTACCTTCCAATTCTTCTGATTTATGCGAGTTACTTGTACAAAAGCGTAAAAACAGAAAATCTCTTGTGATACTCCCTCAAGAAAACCATCATTGTGAATGTCACCAAATTGTGATCAAATGTTGCTGTTCTGCTACTAAACGATCAGTTTTTGATCGATTAAGCTACAATGTACCTCAGCAACAAATTGAAGACCAAGAACGTGAGTTGTCCTATGCATCGGTCAATATGGCATCTCATATCAATAGAGGACGACGTCTAAGACACAATTCGTCCCAGACTCCAAGTCAACAACGGTTCAACCAAATCCTTGACACTTTTGATGGAGTATATCAACATACTCGGTCAAGAAGTCAACGATCTTTAACTATGCATTCTTCAGATTCAGAGGCTGGGGGTATCCAGTATTTGGAGTCAGAAACTGACAGCGTTGATTCATTTCTTTACACCAATCCCTCTGTAGATCAAGAGAAGTTGAATCCTACGTTATCGGAGAAGAATAAGAGACATCTACTTCTCATACGGAACAACGTCTTTCTGCGGTGGAACAATTGCTGAAAGATATGCTCGCCATAATGCAAAATATGTATCAGATAATAACGACTCAGCAAACAGTCCAACCGGCAGTGATAACACTGGTATAAGTAGCTGCACAAACTCAAGATAGTCAAGGGGTTGACATACCTTTGAATAATCTGAGTCAAGAGCCTGTTATCAATCAAAACTCTGCATCTCCTGACCCTCTCATTCCAGAAGATGTATCACCTCCAGTAGGAGTTACGGTACATCCAATACTATTCAATCAAATATACTCCCTCAAACTAGTGAAGCTATTCAAGCAGTTTAGGAGTTAAAAGCACAATTTGAAGTTCTTAAGCACAAAGATCAGCTCCAGAAGTTGAGATCAAGCAACCTTATCCTTCCCATTTGAATGATGTGCCCATTCCTCCTAAATTTAAGTCATAATCTATGGTATTATTTGATGGAAAGGCTTTTCCAAGTCAATATATCAATTATTTTAATATTATGACTGTGCATCTACAGAAGAATGATGCTCTTCTCACCCGAGTCTTCATTGGGTGTTTGATGGGTACAGTATACGATTGGTATCGCAGTCTACCCGATAATTGCATATCGTCTTTTGACGAATTCAAAGCAATGTTTCTCTCTCGTTTCTATGAAGGAGGGATGGACATGAATATGTCTTCCTTAATAGAGATTAAACAAAAAGAGAAAGAGGATACTCGGACGTTTATTGAACATTTTCGACAGGCTACTTTAAAAATGCCTCCTGGTATGCCAGATTCAGCATTAATTGATACATGCAAAATGAATCTGCGACCAACCATCGCTATTTTTACAGGCTCTCAATTCACATATTGGGCCTCATTTATTATAACAGCAGTTTCAGTTGAGACCAATGGTAGATTGGCTCGTGAACATAGAATGATCTTCGCCTCATAAGATAAAGAAAAGAAAGCCTCTTCAGGTAGCAATTCTGGTAATCGCAATGAGAAAGGAAAGGAAACCTTGGTAGTAAACCTTTCAAAATCCAAAACTACACCAAGTAATCCAGAATCTTCTAAGCCAAAAGAAGAATACTCTTTCGACGACAGTGATATTCCTGGGATATTCTAATGTCTTGTGAAGAGTGGTAAACTCCAGATTCCAGATCCAAAATGACCTAATGAAGTGGATTTGACTGATAATCCCAAATATTGTATCTATCATAGATACATAAATCATCCTACTAAGGCTTGCTATGTCTTGAAAAAGAAGATTCAAGAGTTGATAAATGCTAAAGCCATCGCTTTAACTAATGATGAGCATACAATCACAACTAACATAATTTCTCTTCAATTTGAAGGTTTTCTTCCACAACAAGTTCCTGATAGGATTGTCCCGATTCCAAAGACGACAATGAAGATTGTGAACCTTCCACCAGTCAGAGATCAAAGTAAAAGACTATTTCCTCTCACTGTGAAAAATGGTGAAATCATGTGGGTACATCTTGACTTAGTACCTGAAATGGAGCATAAAAGTAAAATTTCAAAATCCAAGAAAGGCTAAAAAGTCAAAACCTGCAATATGATTTCTCATGTTGTTACCCCATATCATGATGATTCTGATCATCTGTGAGACGACAACCCTTTAGAAGATAGGCTAAGGGGTCTGAACATATGCCCTCCGAGTTTGGCCCCTCCTACCAAACTAAAGCTTACTCATCAGCAATGGTTAGCCATGAACAGTGTCCCTTTATATAGGGCACAAGTTTTTGCTGCCTATAAGAAAGCTCCAATTGGGATTTTACCTCCTGCACCGAAAATTCCCACCCTTGTGACTACTGGGGTCTCTGTTCCTTCTTCATCTGTTGAACCGTCTAATGAAAGTCTGCTACCCATTCGCATGTACAGTCAACAATCGGACCATCTCACAAAAAAGATGGGCTATGAATTTCAAAAAGTGGAAGGCTTGAACAATGGTAAAGGTATGCAAGTTTCTTTACAAATTCAAGGTCAAAAATCCTCCGTCGGATTGGGATTTGAGGTCCCTCATAAAAATCCCCATAAGTCGAAGATGAAAGGAAAAAAACTAAATCCTGTAATATGGTACTTCATTCCCCTGAGTCTGAAGAAGAAACTTTTACTGGTACAAGATCTGGAAAAGATTACCACAAAGATTACAAGGGAACTTCCAAAGAAGCAGATGATGCCGCTGAAACACTGTCGACTCAGTCATCTTCTATTCTTGCTGAGGCAAGACCTTCTAAACCATAGGTGGTTGAAAAAGGAAAACAGAAGGCAGTACGTTTTGACATCCCGCTGAAGTCTGGTTGAAATCAAGGGTTGATGAAACCCTATAAGTTTGACATTCTAGCCCGATAAGCTAATACTCCGGAAGACTTTCCATCTTTGAGTTACTTCGTCTCTCTAAAGAAAGTCGAGAAACTTTGAGTGAAGCTTTGCTACAGGCAGACTCGTGTTTAGCTCAGCTCAAAAGTCCTGATAATACACCGGTATCGTGTCCTCAATGTCACAGTGTGATGGAATCAATTCCTAATATTACTTTCATACAAGAGGATATGTTGTTGAAGCATAATCGACATGACAGGCCTTTGTGTTATACAGGGTATATCGACTCTACTGAAATTGACAGGATTTATATCGATACTGGGTCTTCCATCAGCATTATTCTTCAGAGTATGCTACAACCATTGAGGATTCCTACTAGTGAGTTGACTTATACTAGTACAAAAATTGTTGGTTTCAATTCTGGAAGAAGTAAACCATTTAGAAAAATTCGTCTGAAGATTCAAATAGGTGATCTTTGAACCATGACAACTTTTTATGTTATCAACTCAGACGTATCTTATAATATCCTACTCTGTCATGACCCACACCCTAGAGTAAGGGGACGAGAAGTGGGTACGTCCAGCCTACGTCGCAGTGTCGGTAGTAGAACGCTGTCCTAGGTCAAACATCTAACAATATAAAGGTATCTGTACAGTATATACACTCCGAATGGAGGTGACATAGCAAATACAGTCTCAATCACATCTAAGGTAGAGTATGATAAAAGATAGATAAAATATAAAATCCACAAAGAGATACCGCAGATAGAAGTCTAAGTGTCTAAGATACACAAACCCAGAAAATATATCAAATCTCAAATACAGTAATCCATAAAGTAAATACAACTCAAGACAACTAAAATAACTATCTATACAATCTCTACTGTGTCTCCTCTAGGCTAGCAGGCAGCCTCCAAGCTATCTGTAAAATTTATCAACAGGTCCAGTCAGGACAGGAGCGAGCACAATACATCTCCCGCAGATCATAATAGGTTAGAAAATATAACGTACAATAGAGTAAGATACATGAAACGCTGAAAGAAGATGTATATGAAAAACAGAAGGACATGATAATAGGAAATATCTATATATGATAAGTAAGAACTGTAAGCCACATGTGATTTAGAGTACAATATGGTTATGTAAACGGTCTAGGACAATGCAATGGTAACTCCATTGTACGTGAGTGTACAATAGACATATACAATAGTTATACAATGTTGTACAATAGGATTTGAGTACATAACCAATTTACTCCCCCTTCCCAATTAATACACAAGGATCCACTCCAGTTACGTTATCTTGTACAATAGTGTACAATATTATACAATAGATGTACAATGTTATACAATAGTTGTACAATGGTCTATCCCTGGGGCTCATGTGATAATGAGAGTACAATATGCACAATGAGTATACAAGGATAAGGGTATTCAATAAATACAATATGTAAGTGAAACGCATATCACAATATGTATTTAGTGAATACAAGGGGATAACATCTCAAAAGAAGATCCATATAGTACCAATCCGTGTTACCAATGTGTCATCATCAAGTAAATTAATCTATGGCAAGAATAGGCGTTCTAGCAAGTATGAAACGGTCAGAGAATGTACTCGTCTGATAACCTGAACAACTGATAAGTATAGAGGTCCAAACTGAAGCCACAGAGTCCTATTTAGAGCAACACAGGTCAAGATGTATACAAAAGATGATAAATAAAATGTACAATGCATCTGCATGCTGTCTAGGTCAAACTAGACTAAAATCAACACTTTGTCAACTCTAGTCAACCATACTAGTCAAATTAGGTCAACTAGGTCAAGTCCTAGCCCAAAAAAGTCTAACAAGTCTCACTAGGTCTAACCAAGCCTAGGCTAGCACTCACACAATCACAAGACAATGTGAACCACAACAATGCATAATATAAAATAGATAATATATATAAATACATACCTTACACACATGCATATCTACATTACATACATATTTATATATATAGGCATATGTTACATCATGCATATTTACATAGTTACATAGATATATACATTCATGCACATTTACATACATACTTTTATACATTATATATGTTAACATTCATTACAATGCATTATATTTTACTTATACCTTTGATTGATTCATTCATTCATATATGACATTTATTCATGCATATTACATACTTACATGCATCTATACATTATATACATTGTATATAATATGTAAAAATAGAAGGGAAAAAAAGGGAAAAACTGAAATGGAAAGGAAAGGGAAGGAAAATGTAAAAAAAAGGGAAAACAGTGGACATTTACATGCTTGCATCATATATTCTACATTACCATACATACTATCATTATATATTGCATTATATTATTTATATATATGCATTCATATCTATCATTACATGTATACCTTGCATTCATATCTAGCATTCACTATATACTTTCATGCATATATTGTATAACATTCTTTCATTCATGCATTGCTTATATGCATTATATTAATTGCATTCCTACATGCTTGCGTTCAAACATATATATATTAATGTAAATAGGATATATATCATATATATCATTTCATTCATCTAACATATCATGTATTACATAATCTATATTCATTTAATACCCATACAACATAGGCTCATAGGTTACACAAAATGCATATATCGTATAGTCACTCTTCTACTTAAAACCAATACTGTACCAATTGGGCCTCTACTAAATTCTAGGATTAAAGTATGTTGTAGCCCTTCGTGTTAGCTTTCCGAAACTTCAAACGGATTGTATTTTCGTGTCCGGAAGCTCCCGAAATCGCGAAAATACCGAAACACGTTCGTCTTTCATACAGCTGACACTCAAATAATTTTACAGAAAGTTACAGAAAGAATTTGGCTTATTAAAATATATATTTGGAAAGCTAACTTCGATACGGTTCTTTTAAAAAAATGGGAGATAAATCGGAATTCTAAGCTAAAAGTTATGATATTTCTAAGTTGCTTTGGTTAATAAAAACGTGGATGAATATTATGACGAATTTGACAAAAGAACACATATAGGCCAAGATACTTGGATACAAACATAGGTATCCAAATGAAACTCATTCTAACCATCCTAACTAAGATCAATCCACTCTCTAACCATTATAAAACTGAATTTAAATATCTATTTAAACTATTATCATACATACATACACATGGGGTGTCCTAATTTGGGATCTATCAAGTAGGACACAAGACACATATCTAAAATCTTCAAGAGAGCTCAAAATGGCCTCAAATTTGAATCTAAATGGGACACATGCATGAGGATGGATCCTACGAATTCAAAACTAATTTATATGCAAAGGAAATCGATTTAGAGGATGGATTTTACCTATTGGGAGTGGAATCCCAATGAAATCCTTTAGGACACGGCTCCGATACGAAGATCCCTCAAAGTGGACACTCCTCCTTGCACTCCTCTTCCAATCCTTGGTAGCACTCTTTTCTTGGAGAATGGGAATGATTGAGGGAAGGTTTGGTGAAGGAATGATTTGATTTGGAGATCAAATCAATGGGAAGGCTCTCTAAAATTGGGGAAGAACAAAAGGAAAATAAAAGAGGCAAGATTGTAATGAATGAAATGAATCATTCTCTCCTAAAGGTGGCTGCCATAAAAAGTCCATTAGGGCTAATGGGAAATGTCCTAATTGCCCCTCTCTAGTCTCATATGGTTAAGTCTAGACTAGGTTCAAGTTTGGGGTCAAAATGATCTAGTTTTGAGTCTCTAACTTAACCATTCTAACATGATAAAAAATAGTTTAATTAAATAATTTAAATATTGGGTCTTGTGAGCCATGCTTAACTTAATATTGGGTCCCATCTAGAGTTTAAGCTACCCGGGTCACAATACAAGTCGGAACGAGCCGAAACTCAAACCCGACTAAACAAATCCAATAAAAACAATATTAAAAATATAAAATTTTCCCGAAACATGAAAATCTAAAAAATAACCAAAATCATAATACATCAATTTAAATATTATTAAAATAATCTAAAATTCACCAATTAATTAAAATCCTAAATAATTTAAAAGTCACAAAATGACCAAAATACCCTTAGCCTAAAAAGTTGTAAATAGTCATTCTAATCACATGGTTAGGTCCCCATGGTCATGGTTAATCTCTAGGCTCAACAGTTCTAGGGTTCACTAGCTAACACATCAAAATTATAATTCACCAATTTTAAATAGTATTAAATTAATAAAAAAATTCCCATAAATCATAAATTCTATTATTAAATAATAAACTTTTACAAAAGTTCAAAATTACCCTTATTTTAGAAAAGTGGGTGTTACATACTCGGAAGACCATAGATACATGAACATAACATTGTTCCTTCGACTCTTCACCAATGCTTCAAGTATGTGGATTCTCAGGGGACTGTAAAGACTGAATTTGCAGATCTCAATCCTTTTAAAGGTGTTGAAGCCTATTTTTCTGATTCAATACTTTATACACAGGAGCATATGAAGGAAATATCCGATATGGCTGAAGATCGATCGCCCTCAGAAGACCAATCGCCCACAGAAGATCAATCACCTTCAGAAGATCAACCTTTGAAGATTAAAGTTAAAGGTCGAATTCAACTTCAACATGTCAATGATGAACCTTTTATGATTAAAGTTAAAGGAAGAACTCAAGCTATGTCTGATGAATCTGTGAGGGTTCCAGTCAAAAGTCAAGTTCAAACCAACACGAGTCATCAACCTCTTATGATCAAGGTTAAAGGACATACTTCTCATGCAACTGATCCAGAACCACTAGTTATCAACCTTGGCAAGTCTACGCCGAAGACGAATGACGGTCCGTTAATGATTAATCCAAAGCGTAGTAATCAGTCTGTCAATGATGTAAATATTGATCAATATGTGTTTTCTCACTTTAATGAAGATTTCCTTTTGGAGTATATGGCTGTCAAATTTATTGAAAGAATAACTTTATCTGTTGATAATCAAAGCCATTAACATAAAATTGACATAAATACAGAGAAAACCTTATATTATAACCATAAAGAGAATTCTTTTCCTCCTCATGTCAATGTTGGACCCTATGCTCAAAGGTTCCTAACATCTACTCCTTATTTACTACATGTTGCCTCATCATCACAAGCTTGTGTAATTTATAGACGTCACGAAGAATCTTATTTTGTGATCCCGTCTACTAAAAAACAAGCGTCAAATTGTTTTTAGTTTGGCTAGAAATATTCCTGTTATCCAGACAGATAATCTCAAAGAGAAAGATAAAGGAAAAATTAGAATTGAAAAATATAGTCAACAATCCCGTAAAATTATCCAGAATATGGGATATGATTTGAAAACCATGTTAGGTCTCAATCAGGGCAGAGGTAGACGATTATTATTATATGGTGATCTGTTTTATCAACGAACCCGTCATGGTTTGGGTTACGATACATCCCACATGTTTAAGGAAGATATAGAAGAAGAATTTTCTTCCAGTTCTTAACAATCCTCAGATTCTGAAGGAGTACCCAATATGTTGAATCTGAACACGTCTTTTCAGTTAATATAGTTTAAACCGATGATGAATCCAATCTATTTGAAAATGACCCTTGGGCACAACAAATGGATACTCAGTAGGAACTTCGGTTCGAACAGCGACAGCCACCCACAGAAGATAAAATCATCCAGATTGATGTTGGAGATGAAACTACGTCAAAGCCAATATTTATCAGCAAAAACCTTTCTGAAGATAAAAAAAAAGTTGATAAAGCTGATAAAAGAATATATCGATATCTTTGCATGGAGCTATGAGGATATGCCGGGTCTAGATCCTAAAGTAGCTACCCATAAACTCAATATTCTTCCTAATGCCAAACCTATAAAATAACAGCAGTGGTATTTTCGACCAGATATGACGGATGCAATTGAAGCAGAAGTTAAAAAGCTGATTACATGTGGCTTTGTCCGTGAAGAACAACATCCAGATTGGGTTGCCAATATTGTTTCTGTCATGAAGAAGAATGGAAAAGTTCGAGTTTGCATAGATTTTTGAGATCTCAACGCAGGTTGTCCAAAAGACGAATTTTCACTTCCTATTATTGATGTCATGATAGACAATATATTTTGTTTTGAACGTATGTCCTTCAGGGACGGATTTTCAGGATACAACCAAATTAAGATGCATCCAGGAGATGAAAAGCACACTACTTTCCGTACACCCCTTGGAGTTTATTGCTATATGGTTATGCCTTTTGGTCTGAAAAATGCTGGCGCTACATATCAACGGGCCATGAGCAATATCTTTCAAGAACATCTGCAAAAAACAGTTGAATGTTACGTGGATGATATCGCTGTCAAAAGTCAGGTAAAGGATGATCACATTCAAGATTTGAAAACAGTGTTCGAATTGATGCGTCGACATCAACTAAAAATAAACCCCACTAAATATTTCTCAGGGGTTTCTAGTGGCAAATTTTTGGGATTTGTCATTACTTCTCAAGGTATCCATGTTGATCTTGATAAAGTTAAAGCAATTCTTGAAATGCGTCCTCCACGTAATTTCAAAGAACTCTGTGGCTTTCAAGGTCGCATTGCTTATATCAGGAGATTTATATCAAATTTTTCTGGGAGATGTCAACCTTTCTCTCGTTTATTGAAGAAGGGTGTGTCATTCGTTTGGTATGAAGCATGTCAAAAAGCATTCAATGACATCAAGCAATACCTCACAAATCTACCTGTTTTAGTACCACCAATAGTGGGAAGACCATTTTTGCTGTATATTCGAGCATTAGATCATTCCCTTGGTGCTCTTCTTGCACAGAAAAGTGATAAAGGTCATGAACAGGCAATTTATTATCTCAGTCGAATGATGGTTGAGACTGAACACAGGTATACTCCTGTGGAAAAAGAATGTCGGGCCTTGGTTTTTGCCATTCAAAAGACGCAACATTATGTATCGGGACAGACTCTTCATGTCATATCCAGAATAAATTCTATTCGGGTATTAATGAAAAAACCGAGTATTCTTAACTCCCGGTTAGGTACCTGGGCAATGTTGCTTACCCCCTATGATATGGTCTATATACCTCAAAAATTAGTGAACGGTCAAGCGTTAGCTGATTTCTTAGCAGCTCATCCTATACCTGAAACTTCTAAATTATATGACGATATTCCAGATGAAGTCATAGATTGCAACATGACTTTGAGGGATGACATTTGGAAACTATATTTTGATGGAGCATCACGAGTTGGACCTAAAGGCAATATTGTCTCTGGAGTGGGCATTGTCTTGGTCTCTCCTGACAAAATGGTTATATACAGTGCTTATTCCCTCAATAAACCATGTTACAATAATGTGGCAGAATATAATGCTCTGCTAATTGGTCTTCAAGTAGCAAAACAATTAGACATTGAGTTTTTAGAAGCATATGGAGATTCTTAGCTAATTGTTAATCAGGTCAGAGGGACATATGAAGTCAGAAATCTTGACCTTATTCCATATTATCAAGTGGTAATCGAATTGGCTCTTTCATTCAAAGGATTCTTCATTGAATTCGTACCGCGTTCTCAAAATTTGGAAGCTAACGCTCTCGCTAGTCTAGCTGCAGACTTAGCAGTTCCAATCAGAAGACAAAATACCATCACTTCGTTGGATCGAGACCTATTCTGTGTCAAGAATAATTTGCATATCGAACAGAGTTATGTTACCGAATCAAATTTTTAGCAAAAATATTGGAGAAGTCTATTTATTGATTATGCAGTTTATGTGATTTTACCTAAATATCTAAAAGAAGCTGCATCAATCAAAAGACGATCATTTCGATTTTACTACGATTTTTCTATGCATATATTGTATCGTCGTTCTTATGACAGACTTTTACTGCGTTGTCTCTCGGAGAGCGAAGCCAAGCAAATACTTCGTGAAGCTCATGATGGAGTTTGTGGTGCACATCAACCAGGTCCAAAGTTACAGGACCGTATTCGAAGAATGGGTTATTATTGGCCTTCTATGGTAGCAGACGCTGTGGATTATGCCAGACTGTGTAAAGCATGCCAGATTCATGCTGATTTTATTCATCAACCCTCTGAAATTTTCATCCTACATCAGCTTCTTGGCCTTTCGAAGCTTCGGGTATGGATATTATTGGTCCAATTAATCCCCCTTCTGTCAAAGGGCATCGGTTTATCCTGGCTATAGCTAATTATTTTTTTAAATGGACAGAAGCAGTTCCTCTTGTTGAAGTAAAAATGTCCAATATGGTTAACTTCATCAAACATTATGTCATTTATCGTTTCGGGATTCCCCGAAGGATAATCCATGATAACGGACCATAATTTTCCATTCAGGCATTTTATCGATTTTGTGACAAGAATCGGATCCAGAACTTATCTTCTACGGCCTACAATCCAGCTGCTAATGGTTTAGCAGAAGCTTTCAACAAAAAAACATTAAACTTCTAAAAAAGTTTGTCTCTTCTAATAAACGTGATTGGAACGAGAAACTTAGAGAATATTTATGGGCTTATCGAACAACAGTCAGAACTTCAACCGATTTTACACCATTTTTATTGGTTTACGGATGTGAAGCTGTTCTTCCACTGGAGATCCAGATACCATCTCTTAGAATAGCCATTGCTAATGAGCTAACTACGGAGAATAATGACCGTTTAAGGCTCCAAGAACTTGAAGGTTTGGATGAGAAGCGTCTTCAAGCACAACAACACATTGAGCTGTATCAAGCCCGCATATCTCGAGCTTTCAATCGTAAAGTTAAAGAAAGGGTATTTAAAGTAGGAGAGCTAGTTCTAGCTGTCCGAAGACCTATGGTTATGACTCATAAGAGTAAAGTCAAGTTCCAACCTAAATTGGAAGGTCCTTATGTAGTCGAAACCGTATTCTCCAATGGTGCTTATAGGTTGTCTGGCCACTCACCGACACAAGAGCATATAAGGTAACACACAATCAAAAGTGCACGGCCAATCTTTGACTACGGCTTGATATCATTAACTAGCTAGGGTTATCACAATCCTAATTACTAGTATGCAAGTTGAGAAACTTCACTACCACCTATGCTGCAGTAACTCGGATGGCCAAGGAGGCGACGACGGTAGAAGAAAAGAAATACAATCAAACAAACATTCTCAATCAAAAGTAGATAAACATCTACTCCAAAAAATGAAACATATCTGTTTGCCATGAAATATAAAAGAACAGAATAATTATCGGAGGACTGGACTTTTACTTCACAATACAAACTTGCTTGTACAAAGAAAGCCTAGGGACGAAAACCTAGGTACAACAATCTAAGTACAATTATTTATTTTAGATTCTGGGGGGTGACGGTAGAGGCTCGGAAAAGCGACAGCAGCTCTGCCTTACTCCTTGGACGATCGGGTGCAGCCTTGGCTCTGTAGAAGAACTACTTGGCGTTGCTGAAGAAATGCTCTCCCTTCAAGCTCTGTATATTCTCTCTCTGGCTCTCTGGATATCTGTATCTTCTTTTGCAAAAGTAAGAGTCTCTCCTTCTCTATATGTCTCTCTCTGTCTCTCTGTATATGTCTCCGTGTGTGTTGCAAAGGAATGGCACCTTGCTATTAATAAGAGTGGGGGCGTATCATTAGGGTTTTGTAATGATTGCCCATTCTCAGAAGTCGGCGGCTAAGGATCAATGAATCTGGGCCGCTTATCTTGACTATGATAGATCTGGGCAATTAATGTGATTGCATCAAATCTTTGTGGGTAATTAATGATGATTGACATAAATCCCTATGATTTGTTATGCCAATCTCGGATCTTCCGCCACGTGTCATTGATTTGCTTGATTGCGAATGATCTTATTTGATCCCAATATTTTATTGGGATTTATTGATGGATTTCGGTTGATTTGATGCCACCTGTCCCATCATCATGCCACACGTCTTAACCGTGAGTCACTTAGAAAATTTGAACCGTATGAGGGTTGCTCCTCATTGAGCCGTATAAGGCTGGCCACGTGACAAGGCTGCTTGGGAGTGACCCCTGAATATTTGAACCGCATGGTGATGATGGGTGCCTTCTTCGTGAGCCGCATGGAGATAGTCCTTGTGAGCCGCATGAGGTAGCCTCTGCTTGAACCGCATAGAATAGCTTCGGCCTGAGCCGCATGGGATAGCTTCGGCCTGAGCCGCATGGGGTGGTCTCTGCCTGAGCCGCATTCGACTGTCCACGTGTCAAGGCCGCATGAAGGTTTCTGGATTTCGGGGGATCGTGTCATAGATTTTCTTCGTTTCCCTAGGAGTCTACCATTATGACAGAGTCATTATTGTTTCTTTGTGTCAGAACTGTCATTTGTCAGAGCTGTCAGCCGTCAAGGCAGTTAATGCAGTAAAGGACAAAGGGAAGAGCTGTTTGCAGGCCACGTGGCTCCTCTCTGAGCCGTATGGAACTTATTCGAGCCGCATAGACGCTTGAGCCGCATGGATCCCTGAGCCGTATAAGCTCTCTGAGCCACATGGGGCTCCTTGGCCGTATGAATCTTTCTTTATTCTTTTCCATGCTTCTACAAGACCCCCTTCAAAGTTTTCAATTTGCAAAATTGAAATACTTTGATTAAGAAGCATGGCTATGTATAAACTCTTCTGGCCGTATATGATGTTCTGGCCGCATAGATGTCTCGGCCGCATAGATGTCTCGGCCGCATGGATGTCACAGCCACATTGAGTCAATCAGCTGCAGGGACTTTCGGGCCGCATAGCTCCTCGCCACGTCATCCTGTCACGTATGCAAATCTTTTGCATTAATTGCTGTTGATTTGCCGTCAGTTTTAAGGCCGCTTTTTGGGGAAGGATCCCAAGAGTCTGGCCTTTATGTCAGTCGGCTCGTCTTGAAAATCGAAGGGTCGGTTACTGTACATGGATCGAGGCACCTCTCTCTTTCCTATAAAATATGATCGTGCTCAGTCGGAGAGACTTCTTCACTCTCTCTTTCGTCTTCGGCCCTATTTTTCTTCCTCAGTCTTCCTTCTCCGACCTTCGATACGATAATGGCTCCCAAGTCTTCCAAGGTTGCTTATGCTGCTGTAAAAGGCAAGAAAGCGGCCTCTTCATCGGTTGCTACGCCTAAAGTACACCCTGACGTCCACTCTGATTTTAAGGGTAAGGATTAGATTAAATGTTTTGAACCATAAACCCTATGGCTCTGTTGCATGATTTATGCACAAGCCTCCATCCTTCATCTTCATTGAACTGCCCAAGATTAATTATGATGAAACCTCTTTCGCATTCGAGCCGCATGGGGCATGCCCTGTGTTTGAGCCGCATGAGAAGGACCTGAGCCGTAGGAGCTCTTTCTGGAATTGAACCGCATGAAATCTTATTTGACCGACACCGCATGTACTCCTGATGAGCTGAACCGCATAAAACTTCTCTAAGTCATGCCGCATAAGCTCTTCTGCTAAACAGAATCGCATACGTTCAACCAAACCGCATAAGTTCTATCAAAGCAGTGCTACGTGAAGCCCAACTGAAGCGGGCCGCATAATGCTGCGTTGACCCGAGCCGCATAGACTCCATCTAAGCTGTGCCGCATATAACCTAACTGGATTTGGGCCGCATAAGGCTTTATTGATTCAAGCCGCATAGACTCATAGGAGTTTCTTTTTTAAGAAACTTTCGTTTTAACCCTCTTTTAATCCTGTTTATTTTTGTCTTCTTTCAGTGAATCTGCCAACTAACCCGACAGGAGAGCTTTTAGTGGGTTCAGCACAGTATGCTGTGGGTGTACGGCTCGACGGCTTAGTTCGATATGTGTCGGACCAGCTTCCCACCAATGAGTCTTTGGAGAGGTTGGGCGCCATCAATAACCAGCCTTTCTATTTTCTTTGTACTATGATAAACTCGAGGAAACTGGAAAGAGAGCATCTGAAACCGGCCTTTCTCTTTGGGGATGCTCTATCCATAAAGAACCCCCGAGTGCTGGACATCTCTGAGAACTGGGATTTTACTGTGGACGGGGTGGAGATCCATATTCCTGAAATGGAACGTCACTTTCCCCTCTCGTGGTTCAATATGGTACCGTTGAGCAGACATATGGTGGGCTCTCTAACTCCGACCCAATCGGGAATGTTCGTGGACAACATTCACTATAATAGGAATATGGGGTCGGCATGTGCGAGCAGGGACTCGGTTAGTCGAAGAGTGATGGGATTGATTCCGATTATCATCATAAACGTATCTGGCCTCAACTTCACTTTTACTCTGGCTGATACTTTCCTGAATCAGCTCGCTCGCAAGGGGTCTTATCCTATTGGCAGATTGTCGTTGTTGAACTGGATAAACCCCATCCCTACATGGGTCAACCTTACCTAATGGATCCTGAGGAAGTACGAGGAATTCCTTCGGGAGATTGACCTTCATTATGCCATCCGGGGTACCTGTTACGGGTTACCCATTAACAAGCCGCTGTTCATGGCTCTTTTGGAGATGTATAACCGGCATACGGGAACCTTTTTTGCGTCTGGAGGTGAGTTGGGACTTGCTCTCCATGAAATGCATGCTGTTTCTAAGCTGCCGTGTGGGGGTGAGGCCTTTGAAGTATACACCCCGACAAATAAGGAACTCGAGGATCTGGATCGCCGATTCCCGGGTTTTATCGCCATGTACCGGGAACTGTTGTGCCACCATAGCATTTGCCACCAGACTGCTATCAAGAAGAATAATAGCTTTGAAGGGAATGCCCCCATACCACGTCCTGGGTCGCGTATCTCTTCAAATTTAGTCCCTCCGGCCGAGTTTCTTCCCGAGGTCCTCAAACCCATGAGGAAGTAAAGGACCTGATGTCGACTGCCAAGAGGTCGAGGTCCACCAAAGATAGATTTGGGAGTCGTACTGACTCCTTCAGCTATTTCCACCACGGTACCCGGGAGATGACTGAGAAAGCACTCTTGGCCGGGTTTTTGATGGTGTGGCCACGGTACTGCGTAGTCTCGGGGGGGCTGGTTCTATTGAAAGGATTAGCCGCCACTTCATCCTCCCGGCCGTGAAGCTGGTCTTCAGGGTTAGGCTGGCCCTTCTTCCAGCCATGGTGTGTAGCATACACCACGGCCTCCATACCTTTTCGTCCAAAGTCATTGCTCGCAAGACGATACTGGACTTTGAACGAATAGAACTACCCTACCATTATTTAATGGGTTAGCTATTGATGCATTATCGGTCGTTGATGAGACCCGGGGCAGACGATGGTGTTACTGATGATGATGCTTTCCTTTTCCGATACCGTCGTCAGCCTTGGTAATTCGACACCATGCCAGCCTGTCGGAGGGCGTTGGCGAGAGTAGATGGGCCTGACTTCTTTGTGTCTATCCCTCAATTTACTGCTCGAGAAGTGAGGGGTGTACACGTTGACGGCATTGAACCTCCCCTGCTCTTGTCTGAAAAGATGCTTCTCTGGCTGCACAATATTCGTCCGGCGCACCTGGTATATCGTTACTGCAATAACGTGTACCTGGAGCCCTACTTGCCTAGTAGGTTCTCCTGTCAGTTTGGGTATAGCCAGCTGTTCCTTGACTGTCCTAGTGCTTGCCTAGGCTATGAGGGCAGTGTCCTTGATGGTATCAGGGCATGGCATTATTACAATGCGGCTCATACCCGAGCTAGCTTTTCGGTTTCCGACGCTAATACGCAAGGGAAGATTTTGTACATGGCGGCCCTCTATCATGTTGCGGTGAGCAAGCCTTCCGTGAATTTTGATATGAGCACCAGCTTCATTGTCGGGACTGGCTTGGCCGAGAAGCCCGAGGGGTCCAAGAAGAGGAAGAACAAGGCGAATACGGTTCCTGTGCCGGACTCAGAGTCCACGACGGCGGGCGAAGAGGATGATGGGCAGGATGTCGATGATTCGTCCCATTCCTCAGACGAGGAGGCGGAGGATCAGCCACCTAACGTGCCGGACGACATGGTTGCGAGGCAGCCGCCTGCTGTGCCTGGTCCTTCGCATAAGCGAAGCAGGTGTATGTCTACTGATGATAGCATAACCTACTCCACTAAGCGAGCTGCGGTAAGACGCCGCAGGCTATTTATTGCTGATGTTGGCGCTGTTTCTCAGGTGATTTGAATTTCCACTACCTTTTTCTTTTTTTTCTAAACTATGGCCTAATCATCTTCTTTTACTCTTTGTAGGCGTCAGAGGAGTCGGTTTCTCGGGATCCGGCTACTGAGGTCGATCCGACCCTGACCATTTGGTTGATGATACGTGTACCGCTATCATTTCTGTTGGGGTTCTTCCGGAGGCGGTCGAGGAGTCCCACCTTGCTGAGACCTCCACCCATGGAGACGGGGGGTCCTACTGCACCTATCCCTGAGACAGCGGAATTTCAACGAGATGATGCTGAACTGGCTGGCTCCCTTTCAGGAGTGGCTGGGGTAGAGAGACCAATTGAATTCAACTTGGAAGTCGCAGGCGGGGAGACTATGTCAACCGCGAGCGAGCTGCGGCCTTCATGCTCCTCCCCTGGTATGATAAGCCGAATCTTAACTTGTGAGGAGGCCTACATGCTCTATCATTATATCCTTCGGGTTACGTCGATTGATGGTTGCTTTGGACGTACAGGTCCCGCCCCTTTATTGCCGGTGACGGACATTGTCGGGGTGGACTCTACTGGAGGGGATCTGGTGGAAGCACGCGTGCCTCCTTCTCTTCCCACCAATATTGAAGGGCCTCCTGCTGGTTCAAGTTCGGGGGCTCAAGTGGTGGCACAGCTTGGGCAAGGAATAATAACTCATGTGTCCTCCTCCGTGAACATGGTTTCGGGGGTTGACCTTTCCGCCTTGCCCAGTATCCAAGCTCTTCGGGCGGCGGAAGAGGAGCTAGCCGCTATCCATGCATCTTTTCGCACAGGATTTGTTTCCCTGGTGGCAGGGATGGCAAGTTTCGATGCTACTCCTTCGATATTGCCAGCCACACTCCCTTTGACGCCATCCTCTACAGAAGTTTTGGATGAAGTGTCCCAGGATGTGGTTGACAGCTTTCACCACCACCGGAAGATAGGAGTCGAGGCAGCCGTGGAGAAGGGAACTCCCTTTGCTATGGCCCGTCGGTGCGCCGGTGGCCAAATCGATATCCTTAGAACACTCCCCAATGGGGTAGGGTTAGCTGTACTCCTGGAGCCTAAGCTATTAGAGGCCGATCGTCTTGTGGCCCAGATTCATGTGTTACAGCAAGTTGATCTGTTCGCAGCGATAGATCAAGAGCTTGCCTTCCTCATAATCGCGATGGAGAAGGTGAGGCTTGCTCGGGAGTCGATCAAGCCGTCTATACTGAAGGACCGTCGTGATCTGTCTCAGTTACACGATCAATGGAGCCGCAGAAGTGAAGATTGCATGGCTCGGAAGGCGGACGTCTCCCGTGGGGTAATTGACACCAGGGAGCAGATCCTCGAGCTCCAGAGAAAGCAGGCCATCCTGGAGTCCGAGCTCGAAGCTACCCGTACCTAGAAGGGGCTTGCTATCCAGGAGGCTGATAGACTTAGTCGAGCTTCTGCCAATCTGGAACTCGCCCTAAAGAAGATGGAGGATGACTGGCGGGCATATATGCACTTGGATGATGCGGAGCAGTTGTCCCAGGAAGCCGAGCGTAAAGCTAGACAGCGGCTTGAGCGAGGGACCACCTTGGTAAGAAACCGCCTCTTGGAGTTGTGTAATGCCGAACCATAGTCGGCCTTTTTCTCCTTTTGTTTCTGTTCTCTTTTTCTTTTCTTTTTGAGAGGGGCGTGGTCCCAAAACATGTGATGCTTTTTGGCTTTCAGATAAAAGAGTATGATTTATTTTACCCTTTATCTGTACTGCTTGTTGTGCTTATGGTGTTATGGCGGTGTTTGCCCCGCATGGGGGGCTTGTTTGTGGACCTGTTACCCCTGGCATACCTTGGTTTTAGGTATGGATAACAAGTTTGATTGGGGATACCTAGAACAGTTCTACGGTAAGGTGGTCGTGGGTGTTCAGGGTATCGGGAGATAGAATGCCATAGAGCAGCTGGGCTCCCGGGTCATGATGAGGAATGGTGGGCCTATACTAAGAGACTTAGCAAAGGACATTTGTGGGCCTATTATTCTTGGCATACCCCGACTTAGTATACGGATAATAGGATGAAGGGGAACCAACATACTTACTCAGAGGTAATGAGGACATGGCAAGTATGAGGGTTTTACCGTGGAGTCTTCCTACTCAGAGGTAATGAGGACATGGCAGGAGTAGACTCAATGGCGGATATTTCTGGTCAACAGAGGACATTTGTGGCCCTATTACCCTTAGCGTACCCTAGTTCAGGGTAGGGATAATAAGACGAGAGAGACCCAACATACTTACTCAGAGGTAATGAGGACATGGCAAGTACGAAGGTTTTACCGTGGAGTCTTCCTACTCAGAGGTATTAAGAACATGGCAGGAGTGGAATCAGCGGAGGATATTTGTGGACCTATTATCCTTGGCGTACTCCGATTGTGGGTATGGATAATAAGTCGAAAGGGAATCATCATACTTACTCAGAGGTAATGAGGACATGGCAAGCATGAAGGTTTCTTCGACGGAGCCTTCCCACTCAGAGGTAATGAGGACATGGCAGGAGTGGGCTCAATGAAGGAGGGCACATAGAATGACTCAGAGGTAATAAGGACATAGAAGTTCTATGTAAAGGGGTGATTTGTTTTTGGCGGAAGTGACACGACTCAGAGGTAATGAGGACATGGCTATTTTAGAAATTTGTGGATCTGTTACCCTTTTTGTGCACTGGGAGTGCGGGTAGTGGATCATGAGGGAGGATCTCTTCCAGGAAGAAAGTTCAGAGGTATGGTCATACATGACTTACTATCTGAAAGAGTGACCGGAATGTGAGTTCAGAGGCACCTGCGGGTACATAACTCGATAATCTGGGAGATTGTGAGTTCAGCGGTACGGGAGGGTACATGGCTCGATAATCTGGAATTTGGAAATGTGAGTTCATCGGTACCAGCAGGTACATAACTCAATAATCTGGGGTATTGTAGATATGAGTTCAGCGGCACCGGCGGGTATATAACTCAATAATCTGGAATGTTGTGGATGTGAGTTCAGCGGCAACAGCGGGTACATAACTCAGCAATTTGGAAAAATGATATATGAGTTCAGCGGTACAGGCGGGTACATGACTCGATGATCTGCAGAATGTCGTACGAGTTCAGCGGTACCGGCAGGTACATGACTCGAGGATCTGGAGAATGTCGTTTAGACATAATATTTCTTCAGGAATTTGCCGTTGACGGGCAACATGAGCAAGTCTCCATTTTGTTTTGCGAGGCGGTAAGCACCGTTGGAGAATATGGCCTCAATGATAAATGGACCTTCCCATTTTTGCTGGTGTCACGACCCGCACCCGCTTTTCGGATACGAGACGTGTCCAAGCCAGCCTACGCCGCAGAGTCGGCGGTAGAACGCTGTCAAGCCCGCAAGAAATAATGCTCAAGAAATAACATTTGATGCTCATTCACAATTCTACATTTATTACAACATTTATGTTTAAAGAAAATACAAGATTTTACAATTAATGAAATTGATACAATTGCTTTCTATTTCTAGGTTGACCTCAGCATACCCAAGTCTTCCCAATGCTAAGAGTGATCGCGGCTAAACCTGAAAATGTTGGTTTCCAGTCAGGAATGGAACAAGTACACAAACCGACGGCAATGTAAAACGTAACAGAATTAACAAGACATGAAAATAGCATATGAGAGATGAAAGCTAGCAATAAAACTGATGACATAGCACGATAGAAAAGTAAACAAGGAAAAAGCTAATAAAAGACATCTATCTAGGTGGTGTGAAATATCCTTTTCGACATGTGAACGGCTAGGGGGTAAATCCGGCATCTACACGTGCCGTGTGCAGATGCTATTGTTCACGAATAGACATCTTGGGATATTTTCTGGGTAGTCCACATGTCTACTAAGATATTTCCCCTCCCGACTGCTCCGTGTGACGAGCGTGTCAACAAGCAGCAAGATATATGTATAGACATGAAATGAAAAGACTACTATGAATCGAAAAGCAATCAGAAAATGCACTTGCCTCGGGTCCTTAGCTGGTGAAACCGACAATTCCATTGGGTCCAGTATAGCCCGATTATCTAGGGTTGATAAGGAAGTATGAATACAATTAGCTATGATCAATGATGATCTAATGATTCCAAGAGATTTTCTAACGTAAACATTTAATTAGAAAAATATTTTTAGACAAATATACTTATAAATTATTCATTTAGAAAAATATATTTAAACTTATTTTGAGAATATATAATATCTTGAGATTTACTCAAGAAAATACTTGTGATATGAGAAACTATATTTTTACTAATAAGATACTCTGTAGAAAGTACGCAAAATCTAGAGTACATTTAGGACAAAATCTACTTTTAGTCAAACATAATTTATAGGTCGAATTAGCATTTATTTAAGATATCAAAATTTATAACAATTTATTTAGGCTTCGAGGCATGTTTGAAATTACAAGCAAAATCCAAAAGCTATATTTATACTTAGCCAAAATACTTTTTAGATAAATTTCTAGGAAATCCTTTAGGAAAAGTAACCTAAAACTATTTAGAAATTATCTACTATATTTAGAAACTCTATTATTATTATTTTTTTGTTGTTAGCCAAAGTATTACAATTAATCATTTGAAAATCCTAGAAAGTCATTTTAGGCCAAATACCCGATTTTTGAAAGTAACTGTAGGACCAAGGTCCAATACAAAGTAACCCAATAACCCATACAAAATATTTAGCATAACAATATTTTATATAAAAACCCAAGTTCATAGAGAATATACTCTCTTTTTGTAGAAGAACTATTTTATTATATATATATATAGACCTTAAGACATTTTATTATTTGAAAACCCAAAACACAAGTCTAATAAACCCCCTTAAGAGTAAAATATAGGTCTGGAAAATATGGACCAAAAATACTAATTAAAACTGAATCTAGAAAAACCCAAATTTAACAAGTTTATACTCATATGTAATTTTATAATAAATCTATATCGATTAAAATTAGTTATAGGACTTAAGCCCGAATTAACCCATAATCATTTAATAAAATATCCAAACTATTATCCCTATAGTTTTACAATAAAAAATTATCATATCAATGCTACCAATATTTTACTTAAGAAATAATGCATTTATACAGCTATGCATAGATACTGCCATTATAACTCAACCCGATTTCTCCTCAAATGCTGTTCCCAACACCCCAACCTCTCTTTCTTTCCCTTAAAATAAAGAAAAAGGACAGTGACTCCACTGCTCTTCTCTTCTTAAGGAGGAAATAAAGAAGGGTGAGAGAGAGAGAAATTCACTTCCCTTCTCTTCAGAAGAAGAAGAAGAAGTGAAGATGGAGAAGAACTCGAAGAAGGAAAAGCAGAGGGATTGGAGGGGGTTCGAGAGGGGCGCTTACTGAGGGGAGGCGCATGAGGGCCGACGCTGGCGTCCGTCGGCGCGCGGCTGACTTGCGCGGTGTTGAGGCGGATCCGGCGGGTCAGTGAACGGCGAGAAGGGCTTCGCTCGGCTGAGGGAGTCTCGACTCCAGGCAGTGGAGATTCCAATGGCGTGGGCACGTTGCAGTGCTCGCAGATCAGTTGGGTACCGACCAGAGGAGCACAGCGCATGGAGAGGAGACTGACCCCAAGGCGAGGAGCGGTGGCTCAGTCCCCGCACGGCGGTGGGATCATAGTGCAATGGCTTGGAGGATGGGTCGAGTTCGTGGTAGGAGGAGGCGGACGAACCAGCTGCTTGTCGGAGCTGTCCGTTCGAGGCTGCCGAAGTCGGGCGAGGATGGCACGTCCGGGGCGCGTGGAGAAGGACACCAGCGTGGGTTCTGGTCTGATGCAGGTGGACCTAGAAGTCTCCGGTGTAAGCGCGACCGCGATGGAAGGTGGAGAGGTCGATGGGGTCAGGTTGGCCCAGGTTGGCCGAGGACGAGATCGTAATGGCGGTCTTGGTGGTGAAATTGATGGATGTAATTAGGGTTTGGGAGCAGGAACTCAAAGGGTGGGAGAGGAAGTCGGAGAAGAAGGCTGTGGAGGCAGGCATAATGCGGCTAGGTTTTCTAGGTTGTGCTACAGCACCATGCTGATATATATATATAGGTAGGTAAAAGAGATTGGGCCGGGTTGGTCGTGTGGGTGTTGGTGACTGGCATGACTCGACCATATATGGATTAATTTTTATTTGGCTTGGCAAAAGATTTACTCTTATCTATAAGGAAAATGCGTGAGAGATTGAAAACTTGAATCCAAATTATCGTAATATTGAGTGAGGGGCAATATTGAATAAGCATGATGATATTAAGTAATTGCACTTAATGCTACAATAAAACCATCGTGGCAATCCTGAAAGTGTTAGTGATGATAATACTACATTGCTCTTAATAAGTTACTAAGAATGTTAGCAATGATAGCCTCGACTAATAAAGCAAAAGCAAAACTTAATTTTTTTATAATAATAAATAAGGTAATATTACATCGAATATTTCTAGAAATATATTTATAAAATAACTAGTAAATGCATATTTTTTTTATATAAAGAAATAATCATAAATTATTATTCACCATGTATCAGCGAAAATTACCTTCAACCCAAAATAAATAAATAAATAAAAGTAAAATTCGGAAGGAGGAGTTACAGCTGGAACTTACCGGCGGTCTTGTGAGTCATGATCATCGGCCTCCGGACTGCCAGAACGAGATCGCCCACTTGGAATGTTCTGATTTTAACCTTCTTGTTGAAGGCTCCGGAGATGCGTGCTTGGTATAGCTCGATCCGTTGCTGAGCCAGGAGGCACTTTTCATCTAAGGCCTCTAACTCTTGTAGTCGGCGACGGTAGTTATCATCCGTCATCAATTGAAAAATGAACGCGACACGGAGCGAGGGTATTTGAGTCTCCAATAGGAGAACTGCCACACTCCCATACACAAGGGAGAATGGTGTGTTCACTGTGGCCGTTCGGACTGTGGTACGGTATGCCCATAAGCATTCACCAAGCTTCTCGTTCCAGTCGCGCTTGTTGGACGATACGAACTTCTTGAGAAGTTTGATGATTGTTTTGTTGAATGCTTCTGCCGACCCATTCGCTGCTGGATTGTATGGCGTTGAAGCAATATTTTGGATGCGGTGCTTGTCGCAGAACCGATAGAAGGCGTGGCTTGCAAACTGTGGACCATTATCGTGGATGATCCTTCGGGGCAGTCCAAAGCGATAGATGACGTGATGCTTGAGGAAGCTGATCATGTTTGAAGTCTTTACTTCTGCAAGCGGGACAGCTTTCGTCCATTTGGAGAAGTAATCTGTGATTGCGAGTATGAAGCGATGTCCTCGGGAGGAGGGTGGAGTAATCGGACCGATGATATCCATTCTCCATGCTTCGAATGGCCAGGACGCCACTGTCGGATGTAGAAATTCGGATGGCTGGTGGATGAAGTTCGTATGGACTTGGCAAGCTTTGCACTTTCTAGCATAGTCTATCGCATCTGCTACCATCGTGGGCCAGTAGTAGCCCATTCGGCGAAGACGGTCTTACAATTTAGGGCCAGGCTGATAGGCCCCGCAGACACCGTCATGAGCTTCGCGTACGGCTTCTTTGGCTTCTGCGTTTGACAGACATCGAAGCAATAATCCATCATAGGATCAGCAATACAATATTTTCGTCTCTGTATCGTAGAAGAATCTGAGAGAATGCCTTCGGATAGAGGTAGCCTCTTTTGGGTTCTCGGGCAGGATGTCGTAGACTACGAAGTCAATGAATGGTTGTCTCCAGTCTGGGACTTCATCGATCGTCTGAGCAGAATAACTCGCCACTAATTGAACGTTGTTCTTGGGGCAGACCATTTCGTGGCCTATCACATCTACCGATGGATGAGTATGATTTGGAACTGCTAGGGAAGCGGCCAGGCCTGCTAAGGCATCGGCTTCGATATTTTGGAGTCTGGGAACATGTTCGATGAAGAACCCCTCGAACGACGAGATGATGTCGATCGCTATTTGGTGGTAGGGGACCATGTCTTCGTGGCGGACTTCGTATGAGCCCCGGATCTGATTGACGATTAATTGCGAATCACTGTATGCTTCAAGATATTCTACCCCTAGCTCTCTTGCAAGTTGGAGGTCAATAACCAAAGCGTTGTACTCGGCCACATTGTTAGAGTAGGGTTCCGTGAGAGAGTAAGCGCGATTGATCACCAATCCGGAAGGAGAAACCAGTACCACCCCGACTCCGACGACGATATTGTCCTTAGGTCCGGTCCTTGAAGCGCCGTCGAAGAACATTCGCCATATATCATCGTGAGAGGTTGCATGCGAGTCGGCGACTTCATCTGGGATTTTTTCATATATTCTGGACGACTCCAAGCCTGGGTGGGCTGTTAAAAAGTCTGCCAGAGCTTGACCTTTAACAGCCTTTTACGGGACGAAGATCATATGATAGGGGGACAACAATATTGCCCATGTAGCGAGGCGAGAGCTGAGTGCCCCTGGTTTAGTCATGAGGACCCTGAGAGGGTTGACTCGTGAGATCACATGTATGGTTTGTCCCGTGACATAGTGTCGCGCCTTCTGAATGGCGAACACCAGGGCGAGGCATTCCTTTTCCACGGCGGTGTATCGGTGCTCTGGCCTAATCATCATTCGACTGAGATAATATATGGCTTATTCATGACATGCATCATTGTTTTGTGCTAGCAGGGCGCCAAAGGAATGCTCCATTGCTCGTACATAGAGCAGGAATGGCTTTCCAGCAACCGGGGCTACCAGGACTTGAGGGTTCGACAAATATTCTTTGATGCTGTCGAAGGCACGCTGACATTCTTCGTCCCATACGAATGAGACACCTTTCTTCATGAGATGGGTGAATGGTCGACATCGCCCGGAGAGGTTAGAAATGAACCTCCTGATGTAAGCTAGCCTCCCTTGAAGGCCTCTGAGTTCGCGAAGATTTCTCGGGGGACCCATCTCCATAATTGCTTTCGTCTTCTCAGGGTCTACATGAATACCCTAGGCGGTGATGATGAAACCCAAGAACTTTCCGCTGGATACGCCCAAGAAAGATTTTGTAGGATTCATTTTCAGGTTGTGTGCTCGCATCAGGTCGAATACCGTCCTTAGATCCTGCAGATGGTCTCCCTTACAGCGACTCTTGACGGCGATGTCATCAACATAGCACTCCACCGTCTTGCGTAAGTGGTCTCTGAAGATGATACTCATGGCTCTTTGATATATGGCACCGGCATTTTTCAAACCGAAAGGCATGATGGTGTAGCAGTATGTGCCAATCGGTGTTCGGAATGATATATGCTTTTCGTCGTCAGGAGACATCTTGATTTGGTTGTACCCTGAGAAGCCATCCATGAATGACATACGTTCGAAGCCGCAGGTATTGTCAATCATGATGTCTGTGATAGGGAGGGGGAATTCATCTTTGGGATATGTCTCGTTCAGATTGCGGAAGTCGATACAAATTTGAATCTTTCCATTCTTCTTGAGGACTGGTACTATGTTGGCGACCCAATCCGGATGTTGTTCCTCACGAAAGAAGCCGTTGGCTATTAGTTTGTTGACTTCAGCTTCGATCGCATCCATGATGCCTGGGCGGAAGCGTCGCTGTTGTTGCTTGACTGGCTTTGCATTCGGCTGAATGTTGAGTTTGTGAAGAGCAATATCGGGATTTAACCCCGACATGTCTTCATAGCTCCAGGCGAACACATCAATATATTCTTTGACAAGTTCCAGCAGCGATTCTCGCTCTTCGTCTGTTAGGCTTTTACTGACGAAGATTAGCTTTGGAGAAGATTCGCCGCCGAGGTCGACCTGTATAACTTTATCTTCAGTAGGATGTTCTCTCTGTTCGAACATCTTTTTCCATTGTGCATCCAACTGTTGGGCCCACGGCTCTAACTCGAGAATTTCTGGAATGTCTTCATCTTCTTCATAAGCATCGGCGAATGCCATGTTGACTGACATGACTTGTCTGAATACGTCTCCGATGCTGGTATCCGAGTCAGAAGTTGGTGACCCGGTTGAATGTGAATGCCAGTCATATTCTTCATCTGAGCTTTCAGGGGTCGTTGTGGGTGTAACATACCCTAATCCACATCGAGTCTTGCTATAGTAGTCACGTGGTTTGCCAGCCGGGACCGGTGGCTTCAAAAGTAATCGTCGCCCAGTGTCGTAGTTCAAGCCTGGCGTAGTTGCCAAATCATACCCCTGTTTTTGCATGAGATATTTGGATTGGGGGCTATAAAGATACAGAGGCAGTCTCCCGGCATCTGATTCAAGGTCGACTTCTTCTATGGTGAAGGGCTGCGGATCGTCCTTCCGACCGAAGATGATTGGATGGTCCCCTCCCTCGATTATACGGTAAACGTCTTCCACTGGAGTAAGCTGATTTACGGTGTACACATTTGTCACCTGTGTGTGTAGGTGAGTGCCTATACCGTGTTCCATAGCATACATTGTACAAAGCTTATTGAGTTCGAGGTAGTTCAAAGATAGCCCTTTATTGATGAAGTAGGTATCTTTTTTAGCGGGATTACATCATCTGCAAAGGGAACATCAGTGTGGGCAGCCACATACTTGGCTAGCTTCGGTTCCTCTTCGGCTACCCCTTGTATAAACGAAGACTGAGAGGACGACCTGGGCAGCTTGATCGTCAGAGGTTCAGCTGATGGAGTCGAGCGTGGGGTCATTAGCAAACTAGCGACCCCCCAGTTTGGTACCTGATGCTGGACGGGGAGTGGTTGGTTCGCTAGAAGCCCCAGACCTTGCATCGGGGTGACGACTCTTCTTGGGAAGGCGTATCGTCATTGGTTTGTCAAAGGGATTGAGCTTCTCCGTTTGTGGCTAGCCGACTCTTGGCAGTCTGATTGTCAGTGGCTCCGTTGTGGGTCTTGGCATTTGGCCAGACCATGGCAGCCGAATTATCATTTGCTCTTCTTATGCCGAGAGGCTGATTGCGTCCTTACGCAGAGTGGTTGTAAGGGGTGCGGACTTGCCAGGTTTGTGAGCTTGGAGGTGGATCGTTAGGGGTTCTTCTGATCCTGTGGCTGTCTCGGTACGCACTTGCACATCTCCTTCACCAAGGTGCCTCTTCGACTTTTCGTATAGACAGGAGTCTGAGTAGTAGGATTCGACCCCTTTGAAGGGATCGATGTCGGCAAATTCTGTCCTCACGAAGCCGTGTTTGTCGACATACTTGAAGCATTGGTGCAGTATGGAAGGCACGATCATATAATCGTGTATCCAAGGGCGCCCCAGGAGGATGTTGTAAGAAGTGTCTGCATCTATGACGTAACAGGTGACTTCTGACTGGAGATCGCCAATTTGACACTTCAAACGAATCTTCCCAATTGGGTAGCTCCTGCCCGAATTGAAACCGCTGATGGTGGTGCTTGTAGGCGTCAGGCGATGCATAGGGATGCGGAGATGATGTAACAGACCCTTCGGGATGATGCTTATGGAAGAACCAGGATCAATGTGCATCCGATCCACCTTTACGTCGCCGATGTATCCAGTGTAGTATAACGGGCGATCGTGCAGGTTGGTTTTGATGAGCATATCCTGTGGAGTGAAGACAATGTTGGGCATCGCTCCCGTGCAAGCGCTGTCTTGGAGATCTGCAGGCGGGCTCTCTCCCGTAAGGTTGACCTGAGCCAGGTACGCGTCGGCATTTTGGAGTGCATCGCTCAAAGCCGCGCAAACATCCTTTGAGAGTCTCAGAAGCTCGTATAATGACAACTTGGCCGGTGTATTAGCCAATTGCGCCAAGATGTTAAAGTTGTAGGGTCTCTCCAGCCCCTGTGGTGCCTCTTTTCAGAGGGATTTGTCAAAGCGAGTCTCCTTCGGCCTAGGCTTGTCGGTCGTCGGAGGCTGAGAAGGTCCCGGAGCGTCAGTTGTAGCGGGCTGATGATCTTCAGCCGAGTTATCAGCCACAGGTTGGGATTGTGCCCCAGACCGACTAACGACAGTTGTGACTTCTTCGATATCTATCGAGATTGTGCGGCAGGATCTGACTTTTCCACTCTTCTTCTTGCGAATGAAAGATGGTGTGGACTGAGTCACTTCAGATACCAAGTCTGGATGGACCCACATGACCTCCCCTCGTGATGTGGTGAGGGGCACTAGACCAGCAGTCCGATCTCGAGGAGGTGGAAGATTAGCAATCTCCATTATCGCCAGCGGGATGGGGACCACACCGTCTTGATTTTTTGTTGGAGGGAAGCTGCCAAATTGTACTGACACCATATTGGCTGCCACAGTTACCTCCTCGAAATCGATGGCCAGAGCGTTCGAATCGATGAGATTTTGGATGTACCGTTTTAGTTGGTAGCAGTCGTGTGTAGCATGGTGGACGTAGCGGTGGTAATGGCAGTACTTTGGGTTCTCCATTTCTGCCGGCCAAGGTTTCCATCTTGGTGGAGGAAGCTGAATTCTGTCTCCTTGTATGAGCATGTCCAAGATGGGCTTGATGTGGCCATCTTCGAAGGAGTAGGTCATTTGTGGCCATTGCTTGTCTGTCGGTTTTGGCTCAGGTTTCTGTGCTGTGTCGGCCAACATAGCCTGCTTGTCCTTGTTGTCCCGATTGTTGGTGGAGCTATCCCCATTGTTGGTGTTGGCGTTGGGATGCCTGCCCTTGTCCTCTCCCTCTGAGATGTGCAATCCCAGTTGGCAAGCCTTCTTCAATCGTTCTTCGGCGCTTGTGGCACTGATGATAAACGTCTTTCAGTCCTTGAATTGACTTTCGCCCATCCAGAGGCTGATTGTTGGAAGCAGTCTCTTTTGGCAAATTTCAATTAAAGAGGAATCCGGGTTACCAGACGGCAGCTTCATTGTGGTTTGGCGAAACCGCTCAATGTAGTTCCTTGTCAGCTCTTTCTACCCTTGAACGACGTCCATGAGGGTGGACATCGTGACGTCATGTCCTACTTCGTAGAATCTCTCCAAGAATATGCGTTTGAAGCTGGCGAAGGAGTGGATGCAGTTGTCTGGCAGGTTACGGTACCAGTCGAAAGCGACCCCTTCCATTGCCCCGATGAATAATCGTGTAAAGATGGCATCATCATGGGGCAGATGGTCGGTGGTGACCTCGAAGTAAGTGATATACCGACTTGCGGTGGTCGTGCCATCATAAGGATTGATATTGAACAGCTTATATCTTGGTGGGAAGGGGACATCCCTCCATGCTGCAGGGTATGGTTGTCGTATTCTGAGGTCTTGAGAGGTTTCTCGAGCGTGAAACATTGCTCGGAGCTCCTGGACCTCTCTTTTTGCTTCCCTGGCCTCGTCTACAGCGATGGGGGCTGTCATTTCAGGAGGATTGTTGCCCGAGTTCGGTGCCGCTGAGTTCGAGTCTGCATTGACCGTGGGACCCGTGCTTGTTTGGCTAGGCGTCCCTCCTTGGAGAGTTGGAAGGGCCGCTTTGATCTCGTCCACAAACTTGACCAAGGCATGCAGTATGGCCTCCAGAGTGTCGATGCATTGGCGATCACTGGAACCACCTTGGCTGCTGTCCGTCATGAATACCGTCTTTACATGAGGAGAGATGGACGGAACGGTGGAGGAAGTGCCCTCCGAATCATACCCCTGTAGCGAGAAGTCATCGAGGTATGTGGAAATGTTCTCCTCTGGTTCGGACTCAGAAGGGATAGTACCCCAGCCTCAGAGTTTGCTTCATCTTGGGAGTCGTAGACGTCCTCGGGGACGTCGGCCCTTGCTGTATCTGATGGGAGAGTTGTTTTCTCGGGCTTATCTCCTTGGAACATTGGATTATCGTGGATGTTCTGAGGAGTGCTACCCCCAGTCCTAGCAACCTCCAGTGGTGTGGACGATGAATCTCCTACTATAGCAGATTTTGTCTTTGAACGGGTACCTTAGAAAACTCCTGTGGTGGGCACCTGTTTAGACGGTAGTCTCTTAGTCATGGTGGTTGAAATCGTTGGGCTGGGAATATTGGTCTTCTTCCCTCTCCCATCGGCGGGGATTTTCTGAGCAGAGTTGCAGGAGACGACGGGAGGTGCCTCATCCTCTGAACAAGGTTGTTGCAGTCTTTGGAAGATGGACTGTCGGTCTTCTCGTATCGTCACGTTGTTGCAACAGCAGTTGACGATGATTTGGATGTAGTGACGTCCGTGGGAGGACTCTTTGCACCCCGAGGCACCTTTTCTTTCCTTGCGTTTGTGGAGGATGGCCTCACGCAAGTCAGATGGGTCTGGATCGACCATGTTTGCTCCCTGGATTTTGGGAGCCTTTTGGGAACCGCTCTGTCTGTTTGCCGCCGGGGGCTGGACTCGAGTGGTTCTGTACAACTTTCCATCTGTGGCCCGCATAATAGTATGTTGGACGCTCGGATGGTCAGAGGTTGGATCAGCAGACTGAGCTTGCCAAGCTCGTGCTGCCCTAGACTTCTTCACTCTAGTGCGTGAGGGCACATAGTAGGAAGAGTCTAAGTGGTGTTGGAGAGAGTCAGACATGTCTTCCTGGGAGCATAAGAGATCAGGACCATAGGAGAGACGGTCGAAGACAGAGCCGCGTGGAGTAGGCGTCATGCGGCTGGCAGGCGTAGCCGCATAGGTCTTCTCCATGCGGCTGGAAATCCTGGCCGCATGAGTGTTCTCCATGCGGCTGGAAATCATGGCCGCATGAGTATTATGCATTTGGCTAGCAGTCTCGGCCGCATGGTCATCATTCAGGCGGCTGGCAATTTTGGCTGCATGAGTCTTCGTCTTGCGGCTAGTGCCCTTGTTCGATTTCTTCCTGGAGCACATAGGATCGCTCTTTGCCCCTGCAAGTCCATCATCGTAGTGCTTTCCTCTGTCAGACTTGGGGACAGTAGAGTGCTCTATGGCTCGAAGTGGGGCCGTACGAGAGTCGCCTTCGCCGTCTTGGGCAGCAGAGAGTACTCCGTCCAGAGCTTGGGGATGAGCAAATGATTTTGGCCTCCACTCGCTGCGAGCTTTCTTTGTGCGGGTCTGCTTCTGGACCGGGCCAGCGCTTCCCTCAGAGAGCATTTCTTCAAACGCCCGTTGGTCGAAGCGGACGACCATCTTCTGTTGCGTAGAGCCAAGTTTGGCTGCATCCGATTGCGTCACTGTAATGCCCCAGTCCCAAAATACTTAGGACTAGGTACGTATCCATGCCAGCTGCATACATACGAAGTACACTTCAATATATGGAAACCTTGTACGTATACATAAGCTGTAAAATGCAGTAGAACCATAATAACTAAATCTCATCCACTAGATAAATAAATGATATAAAAGCAACTTTGAATTTGTCATGTATACAATCGTTGGGCGGAGACAAAGTCCACTACCAACTATCTCAAATAAAATGTACAAGAAGTCATCGATAAAATAATGAGACGAACCAAGCGCAATCGTCTTCGAAAGAATGGAGAAGATCGCGGCCTTGGCTAGAACACCTGCAAAATCACAGAAGCACACACCTGGAGAGATAACCAGGTCCTCAGAGTGACGTAACAAGATACAATAACATGCCATATGAATACTGAATATAAATATGCCACCAACAAATTAAGTGACAAGACAACAATAAGGTACTCTAACCATACTAAAGTGAACATGCAGTTGAGAACAAACCTTTCGTCGCATGAGCCCTGGCTGTAAATGGGATCTGGTATAGTCCCCACTTGGGCACCAGTGACCTAAGCGCATGACGTTCAAAAACGATAGTGGCCAACCAGAGAGGCTCATACCCGAATCTCCAGCGGAGCTTCCGGGTTACAAGGGAAGTGCAATCGAAGCCCATACGATAAGGAAATGTTCTCCCCACCTAATGTACCTATAATGTCGCATCCACGACCATGTAACACTACTAATCGTCAAGTCTTCTAATATACAACTATTGACAGTTAGACCTAACGCATGCGCACTAGGGATCAGCCAACACACAAGGACCTCTACATGCTACTCATCTCACACATCCTCGTGGTACAACTGTGTCAAGGTATATATACAATACACTACAAACGGTAGTCTCTTAACTCTAAGTCCATATACAACCAAAGGATAATAATAAAGTATATCTAATATCACTGAGCAGACAATAAATCAAGAACTGTAAAAACTGGAAATAAATGAACAGTGATATATAATAAAATGTAGACTGAATATAAACAGTATAATGGCAAGGTATCTTGCCTGGTGGTGCAAAATGGCAAGTCCAGGAAATCACAATATCAGCCAAGAAATGTCACAATCTCCAAACAACTCCGGACGCTGAAACAAACATCAAAAACGCACTCGGTGTAAAAGATATACCTAGGAAACGCCTGTCCAAAAGTCCAATTCTGGAACAGGGGCAAAATTATAATTTCAGGTCAAAACGATGTCCGCCGTTGGACCCGCTTTGCACCGAAATGTGTGCCAATATCTACGGTCTCTAAAGTCATCAAACTACATGTCTACAGATTTATTTTGATGAGACGAACCCAACGGTATGTCCAATTTTGGATTCCGGTGGGCTGTGCATAAAATCGCCCGTTGAGTGGGATTGTGGGCCCGCCAAAATAGCGTCCCGATCAACGGTCTCAGAATCTGACCAAGCTTGGCTCACAGGACCAGAAAAATATTTTGAGTCCAATGGCGCAAGTTTTATCGCGATATGATGAGTGTGCACAAAGTTGTGACTTAATTTGCAAAGGGTCGATAAGGGGTATCTCGACGGATACGCATTGATTTCGTCGCGCACATGCAATAAAATCGAGTTCCGTCAGTTTCCACACGTCGACAACATCCATACGCGCCTTTCGATGCATATAGTGCGCGACCACGTCACCCGGTTTGTCGGGACAGACGCCGTATCGGAGTGTTTCTCTACTTTTTGAAAACAGAATTTACAGTTTTTCGAAAAACTTTAACAACGTGTAACTTTCTACATACTAGATGAAAAGTGAATCCAAAAGGTGCGTTACAATCTCGGTTAGGTTGTCTTTGACTTCCTTCAATTAGTTTTTACGAAAGTTTAATGGACAGGGAGAAAAGTGGCCGACAAGTTGGTGTTTCAAAATAGTTTTTAATATTCAGAAAAGTGGGTTTTTCTCCAACTTCGCCTCGATTTTTCGAGCAAGTTGGATGGCCATGTTGAAATCCACCTGGGGGATCTCGAAGAGGGTCATGTGGGCTTTCTACATAAATTTACGAATCTAAAAATGGAGTATAATTGACAGAGAAATCGATCGGGGAAGTGGGATACCTTAAAGTGGGAATCTGTTTTTGTTGTTGTCGATGTTTCCTTTGTCTTCTTCGCGAGCACGGCTTCGCCATGGTGCACCCGAGCTTCGCCGTGGAGTGGGGAGGAGGAAGGAGGTGAGGAAGGAGAGATTGATTAGGGTTTGGGTTTAGTTTTAAGACATATATATACATATGTATATATGTGAAGGGGATCAAAGAAAAAAAAGGGTCAGCCCCTTGTTGGTGCTGCTGCTACTTTATTATGGGCGACCATCAAAGCTAATGCTGCTGCTTTGTTCTTCATGTGGTCGGTTCCCACTAGGTGGGATCGACCACATATATACTTTTCTTTTTTTTCTTTTTTCTTTTTCTTTTTTTTCCCTTCTATTTATAAATTCAAATATTTCAAATATATAACTATATCTATATATGGATATGTATATATCCATAAATACACAAAAAATCTATTTAAAATCCAAATATCATTTAAAAGTCAACTATCCAATTATTTAATATATTTGAGCATATCTACATATATATAAATTCAATCCTTAATAAATCAACTCAAAATAATCATGATATTTAAATAGGAAAACATGTTTATTAAATCTCCACAAAATAACTTAAATTATAATAAAATAATATTAATCGTCCCAATGGGTGAACCAATACCGCATACTCTTATCCGGGTCCAGAAAATCTACAATCTTGTAAAATATTATTTAATAATAAAAATACCAATAATTGTACATATAACTAAATAATTAGAAATTGTACATAAAATTCTAAAATAATTTAGAAAATATTTCTACGTACATAAAATATGTCTATACGGCCACCTTGGTCATACCACATGCCTACATGGGCTTAAATTGGTTCGGGACCTGTTCGGGCTGAATTGGACAACCCGGGTCATCTAAAAAATCAATATATAAAATAATATTTAATTAAAATAATTTAAATAAGTTAATGCACAACTCGGCCTGATTTTCCTAGTTTGGACATCACCATGGCTAGGCTTTCTCCGGTATGACTGGTACATTAGTCAAGGCACACTGCTACAACTTTCGTGCCAAAATTCATGGTCGCCTTGTGCTCAAAACACAAAAATGGCTAAGGTCATTTTTAATAATTAATAAAAACCATAAATTGTATAAATTAAATTTGAAGTCTAATAAAATAATAAAAGAAATAATTTAAAAAAATAGGGGTTTTACATCCTACCCAACTTACAAGAATTTCGTTCTCGAAATTTAGGATTAATAGGGTAGATAGGGTTGAGGGATAGGAAGAGTTCGTCAATACCAAAAATGTAATTAAATTTGAGGAGGCGATAAAACGTCGTTCAACACCACCGTGCAATAGAAAATTATGGAGTCGATATATACAAAAAATATATCATGGGTATGGAATTGAATAAGGATCGCAAGTGATGGTAACAAAATTTAATAATCCAGTTTAGGAAATAGTAAGGATTTGAGTAAAACAAAGAGAATCGTTTAGGAGATGTGATTCCTTAAGGGAGAACTGGATACTAATCGTCTTGGTCGAGGGTTTGATTAAGTAAACGATTTGAATCATTCTCGAGCGTTTAAGAATAATTGGGAGGGCACGATAACAGTTCTAGGTTTGAGAAAATAAGGAGTAGTTAAATACGAGGATACAGCCACATGAGTCGGTCGGTGGCTATCTACATTTGTGTATAATTAACCGATTGGGCAACCACAGATGATACCTTGAGTCTATCTAGCAAGTACAGTGCCTTGTCTTTCCAAAATAAGTAAAAGACAAGAACAACAAAGGTTTCAAAGACGGTGTTATATATTGCGTACGAATTGCGGGGTTCATAGGCGGCAAAAATAATTCAAAAGTGAATTGCCAAGGCTGTCGCGGATGAGACCCTAAGGCAAGTTTACTATATCTTCATCCACGTAGAATAATATGTGATAAGCGAACCAAAGTGCAATAGGTTGATCAGACCATCATGCACCGGTTCTGATTAGACAATATGTTAGTGGGTGCACCCAATAAAATATGTCATGATCAAGCTTGATAACGAAATAAGCTTGCAAAATTGAAGCTACATTAGCAGCATGAGATAGTCAAAATATGAGCAAGGGAGGTACTGATGAAGGAAATTTTAAATAGTCCAAAATCTTTCAAAATCAAGGCTCGTCCGAAGTGTGGGCCTATACAGTTGTCCTAGTGTTTCTTCATTTATGGCTTGGTAGACTAGATAAGGTTGGGTCCTCTGAATTTAGTCTAAGTGAACTTACCAATGTGGTTCACAAGAAAAAAGGTTTGTTAGGTGGTGAGGTATTCTACCCAACTTACAAGAGTTAAGCTAGTAGTGTGATGGGACAATGGGTCAAGCAATCAAGATAAAGCACAAATTTAAGCATTTACGGAATTAAGTAGAATAAAATCAAATATCGGTCGAAAGAATTGAGTCGAGATAGAATTCCTATCCGTGGTCAAAAATATATCGGTATCATGGTAAAGGTTATAGTTTAGCCATTTTGATTAAAAGGTCATATCTTGAAAATAATGTACAAGGAGACGTGTTTTAGTAAGACATGATATATCTACATGAAGGTGGACTTGTCTAGGTCTTACACATGAAATTTGTTGGAAGGAAAAGTCTAGTGTTGTGCTCCAAATATCTAAGTCGCGGTAAGGGACGCCAAAAGATCTAAAATAGAAAGTGGGAGTTCACGAGATGATAATTAATGCACAAAATAAAGAAGATCAAGTTAAAGAATAAAATAAATTAAATTAAAGAATCCAGTAAAAATAATTTAGGAACACAATTCCGGAGAGAAGATAGTCTCCTAGATGAATACTGTTAAGGAACCATTAACTCATTATTCAAATTGCAAATGGGTTAGAAGGTCGTAATTAAAAGATCTAGAATTGAAGGAAGGTCGAGTAAGTCGAGGTGGAAATACAGTCACATAGCTGGGTAGATGACTAACAACACTTGTGTATATACTACTATCATGGTCATGAGTGACATGGCAATTAGTGTGGAGTACATCTATCTTATTAGAGCTATCTTGATGGCCTACCATTAAAATTTTTAACTCAAACTTCCTCCAAAAGTTTCAAAATTAAACTTTCAAAAATAAACCACCAAAATTTGTATTCACTCCAAGCTATTCAAATTCATCATAAAAAAATTTAAATCACTTTCATAAATCTCGAAGCAAAATTTTTATCACGTTACTACTAACCTTTTCCAAAATTAACGTTTAAATTCAACTATTTAACTTAAGAATTCATAATTTACGAATCCATAAAAATTTTACAATCAATCAAAAATTTAACACTCTAAAATTTTCCAATAACTTATAATAACACTCTTAGTATATTAAAAGCAACCTCAAAAATTAAGCTCAATGCTCTCATCAATTTTAACTTCTATTCATGCTAAGTTATTCCAACAAAATCACAACCTTTAAATGGTAACTTACTTTAATCAATCAAAAATAACCTTTTATCACATCAATTCGAAATTCTCCCAAAATTTTTTTAATATTAGCAATCCCTCATTAAACTAAATTTTCAAATAATCTTATCAGTCAAATTTATTTTACCAAAAATCTAAATAGATTTGTAAATCCTCAATCATAGGACACCATTTAAAATAAAAATTTCTCAAAAATCGTTTTCATAACTTTCAAATGTTTTAAACCAAAATTCACTGTCATTATCTCCACTTAAAATTCAAAATTTACTAAACACAAAAATCGTAAATTGTACAACTCAAATTTAAATAATTCCTATGGCCATTTTTAAAAGCTAAGATTATTTTTAAACCAAATTTATAACTGTTTAAGGGTGTATAACTATAATACAATAAATCATAAACATTAAAACTCGAAAATCACATAAACTTTATATTTGTTTAAAGATGTATATTTATCACCCAAAACTCATAATATCACAACTCGAAAAGCAAATCAATTTTATACTTGTGCAAAGACGTATAATTATAACTCAATAAATCACGAATATCGAATCTTAAAAGGCCAATCAATTTCTTAAACCAAGTATGAAATTCTATAAATCCTCTGGTGTTTAGTATTTAGAAATCTCAAGGTTAAAACTTTCCGTGGTAATATCCCACTTTACCAATTACTAATCATTAAATCAAACTAAAAGCCTTTTTAACTCCATTAGAGTCTTGAATGTATTCCAATTGCCAATATAATCATTCTAGCCATGTGCTTGACCTATGAGCATATACTGGTGTAATCATCTTCCTAGTTGACACTAAACACGAAAATAAGAATTAATGGTAGAAAGCAATCAAGCAAGATGCAATTCAAGGAGGTCGATCGAGAGTTCGGAATTTGAAGCTAAGGGAAGAGGTCAAGCTGTATGGATGAGATTCCTAGATTCTAATCCTATATTGCAGGCTCACATCGGGTACAATTACGTAACCGAAGTGACAAACTCGACCTGCATGGGCTACCACAAAAATATGTAATGCCCCAGTCCCAAAATACTTAGGACTAGGTATGTATCCATGCCAGCTGCATACATACAAAGTACACTCCAATATATGGAAACCTTGTACGTATACATAAGCTGTAAAATGCAGTAGAACCATAATAACTAAATCTCATCCACTATTTAAATAAATGATATAAAAGCAACTTTGAATTTGTCATGTATACAATCGTTGGGCGGAGACAAAGTCCACTACCAACTATCTCAAATAAAATGTACAAGAAGTGATCGATAAAATAATGAGACGAACCAAGCGCAATCGTCTTCGAAAGAATGGAGAAGATCACGGCCTTGGCTAGAACACCTGCAAAATCACAGAAGCACACACCTGGAGAGATAACCAGGTCCTCAGAGGGACGTAACAAGATACAATAACATGCCATATGAATACTGAATATAAATATGCCACCAACAAAGTAAGTGACAAGACAACAATAAGGTACTCTAACCATACTAAAGTGAACATGCAGTTGAGAACAAACCTTTCGTCGCATGAGCCCTGGCTGTAAATGGGATCTGGTATAGTCCCCACTTGGGCACCAGTGACCTAAGCGCATGACGTTCAAAAACGACAGTGGCCAACCTGAGAGGCTCATACCCGTATCTCCAGCGAAGCTTCCGGGTTACAAGGGAAGTGCAATCGAAGCCCATACGACAAGGAAATGTTCTCCCCACCCAATGTACCTATAATGTCGCATCCACGACCATGTAACACTACTAACCGTCAAGTCTTCTAATATACAACTATTGACAGTTAGACCTAACACATGCGCACTAGGGATCAGCCAACACACAAGGACCTCTATATGCTACTCATCTCACACATCCTCGTAGTACAACTGTGTCAAGGTATATGTGCAATACACTACAAACAGTAGTCTCTTAACTCTAAGTCCATATGCAACCAAAGGATAATAACAAAGTATATCTAATATCACTGAGTAGACAATAAATTAAGAACTGTAAAAACTGGAAATAAATGAACAGTAATATATAATAAAATGCAGACTGAATATAAATAGTATAATGGCAAGGTATCTTGCCTGGTGGTGCAAAATGACAAGTCCAGGAAATCACAATGTCAGCCAAGAAACGTCACAATCTCCAAACAACTCCGGACGCTGAAACAAATATCAAAAATGCACTCAGTGTAAAAGATATACCTAGGAAACGCCTGTCCAAAAGTCTAATTCTGGAACAGGGGCAAAATCATAATTTTAGGTCAAAACGATGTCCGTCGTTGGACCCGTTTTGCACCGAAATGCGTGCAAATATCTACGGTCTCTAAAGTCGTCAAACTATATGTCTACAGATTTGTTTTGATGAGAAGAACCCAACAGTATGTCCAACTTTGGATTCCAGTGGGCTGTGCACAAAATCGCCCGTTGAGTGGGATTGTGGGCCCGCCAAAATAGCGTCCCGATCAACGGTCTCAGAATCGGACCAAACTTGGCTCACAGGACCAAAAAAATATTTTGAGTCCAATGGCGCAACTCACATCGCGATATGATGAGTGTGCACAAAGTTGGGACTTAATTTGCAATGGGTCGATACGGGGTATCTCGACGGATACGCACTGATTTCGTCGCGCACATGCAATGAAATCGAGTTCCGTTAGTTCCCACACGTCGACAACATCCATACGCGCCTTTCGATGCATATAGTGTGCGACCACGTCGCCCGTTTTGTCGGGACAGACGCCGTGTCGGAGTGTTTCTCTACTTTTTGAAAACAGAATTGACAATTTTTCGGAAAACTTTAACAACGTGTAACTTTCTACATACTAGATGAAAAGTGAATCCAAAAGGTGCGTTACAATCTCGGTTAGGTTGTCTTTGACTGCCTTTAATTAGTTTTTACGAAAGTTTAATGGACAGGGAGAAAAGTGGCCGACAAGTTGGTGTTTCAAAACAGTTTTTAATATTCAGAAAAATGGGTTTTTCTCCAACTTTGCCTCGATTTTTCGAGCAAGTTGGATGGCCATGTTGAAATCCACCTGGGGGATCTCGAAGAGGGTCATGTGGGCTTTCTACACAAATTTACGAATCTAAAAACGGAGTATAATTGACAGAGAAATCGATCGGAGAAGTGGGATACCTTAAAGTGGGAATCTGTTTTTGTTGTTGTCGATGTTTCCTTTGTCTTCTTCGCGAGCACGGCTTCGCCATGGTGCGCCCGAGCTTCGCCGTGGAGTGGGAAGGAGGAAGGAGGAGAGGAAGGAGAGATTGATTAGGGTTTGGGTTTAGTTTTAAGACATATATATATATACATATGTATATATGTGAAGGGGATCAAAGAAAAAAAAAGGGTCGGCCCCTTGTTGGTGCTGCTGCTACTTTATTATGGGCGACCATCAAAGCTAATGCTGTTGCTTTGTTCTTCATGTGGTCGGTTCCCACTAGGTGGGGCCGACCACATATATACTTTTCTTTTTTTCTTTTTTCTTTTTCTTTTTTTCCCTCTATTTATAAATTCAAATATTTCAAATATATAACTATATCTATATATGGATATATATATATCCATAAATACACAAAAAAATCTATTAAAAATCCAAATATCATTTAAAAGTCAACTATCCAATTATTTAATATATTTGAGCATATCTACATATATATAAATTTAATCCTTAATAAATCAACTCAAAATAATCATGATATTTAAATAGGAAAACATGTTTATTAAATCTCCACAAAATAACTTAAATTATAATAAAATAATATTAATCGTCCCAATGGGTGAACCAATACCGCACACTCTTATCCGGGTCCAGAAAATCTACAATCTTGTAAAATATTATTTAATAATAAAAATACCAATAATTGTACATATAACTAAATAATTAGAAATTATACATAAAATTCTAAAATAATTTAGGAAATATTTCTACGTACATAAAATATGTCTACACGGCCACCTTGGTCACACCACATGCCTACATGGGCTTAAATTGGTTCGGGCTGAATTGGACAACCCGGATCATCTAAAAAATCAATATATAAAATAATATTTAATTAAAATAATTTAAATAAGTTAATGCACAACTCGGCCTAATTTTCCTAGTTTGGACATCACCATGGCTAGGCTTCCCCCGGTATGACTGGTATATTAGTCAAGGCACACTGCTACAACTTCCGTGCCAAAATTCATGGTCGCCTTGTGCTCAAAACACAAAAATGGCTAAGGTCATTTTTAATAATTAATAAAAACCATAAATTATATAAATTAAATTTGAAGTCTAGTAAAATAATAAAAATAATTATTTTAAAAAAATAGGGGTTTTACAGTCACCAACTCCTCAGCCGTGGAGAAGTTTGTCCCCAGCAGAGTCGCCATCGTGTTTGCCATGAAATATAAAAGAACAGAAGAATTATCGGAGGACTGGACTTTTACATCACAATACAAACTCGCTTGTACAAAGAAAGCCTAGGGACGAAAACCTAGGTACAGCAATCTAAGTACAATTGTTTATTTTAGATTCTAGGGGGTGACGGTAGAGGCTCGGGAAAGCGACGACAGCTCTGCCTTATTCCTTGGACGATCCGGTGCAGCCTTGGCTCTGTAGAAGAACTACTTGGCGTTGCTGAAGAAATGATCTCCCTTCAAGCTCTATATATTCTCTCTCTGGCTCTCTGGATCTCTGTATCTTCTATTGCAAAAGTAAGAGTCTCTCCTTCTCTACATGTCTCTCTGTATATGTCTCCGTGTGTGTTGCAAGGGAATGACACCTTGCTATTTATAAGAGTGGGGGCGCATCATTAGGGTTTTGTAATGATTGCCCATTCTCAGAAGTCGGCGGCTAAGGATCAATGAATCTGGGCCGCTTATCTTGACTATGATAGATTTGGGCAATTAATGTGATTGCATCAAATCTTTGTGGGTAATTAATGATGATTGACATAAATCTCCATGATTTGTTATGCCAATCTCGGATCTCCCGCCACGTGTCATTGATTTGCTTGATTGCGAATGATCTGATTTGATCCTAATATTTTATTAGGATTTGTTGATGGATTTCGGTTGATTTGATGCCATGTGTCCCATCATCATACCACGCGTCTTAACCGCGAGCCACTTAGAAAATCTGAACCGTATGAGGGTTGCTCCTCATTGAGCCGCATAAGGCTGGCTACGTGACAAGGCTGCTTGGGAGTGACCACTAAATATTTGAACCAAATGGTGATGATGGGTGCCTTCTTCGTGAGCCGCATGGAGATAGTCCTTATGAGCCGCATGAGGTAGCCTCTGCTTGAACCGTATAGAATAGCTTCGGCCTGAGCCGCATGGGATAGCTTCGGCCTGAGCCGCATGGGTGGTCTCTGCCTGAGCCGTATGCGACTGTCCACGTGTCAACGCCGCATGAAGGTTTCTGGATTTCGGGGGATCGTGTCAGATATTTCCTTCGTTTCCCTAGGAGTCTGCCATTATGATGGAGTCATTATTGTTTCTTTGTGTCAGAGCTGTCATTTGTCAGAGCTGTCAGCCGTCAAGGCATTTAATGCAGTAAAGGACAAAGGGAACAGCTGTTTGTAGGCC